>JAOYRR010000453.1:0-389043 GCA_038994665.1 Podotricha telesiphe
TTTTTTTGAAATAAAAGTTTGAACGCAGCGGGATTCGAACTTGCGCCTGTTGAATCGCGCGTTCTACATCTGGCTACGTCGAAATTCTTGTTACTTGAAAAAATTGTTGTTAACATCTCTGTAAAGATATTATTACAAATTTGTGCTATCTAAAGATTATTCTATAAAATAATCCTTTGGCTTATTATTAAATACTAGCTGTGCCCGCGACTTTGTCCGCGTGGAGATCTTACATCAGCTATTTGCCAGTGAAAGCCCCGTCAAAATCGGTGTAGCCGTTCTAGAGATTAGCCGGAACAAACAGACTGACAGACACAAAAATAACAAAAAATAATATTCTGGTATATGTAGCGTGTATACATATGCATTTGGCATATATATACCATAATATTAATTTATTGACTACAATGGTTCACTATTTTGACTTTAATGGCTTGAACATAAGATACTTACTTGATATTTTGGTCAATTCACACAATGTCTTTATAACTTGTAGCCTATGTGTTATTCTGATGTATAAGCCTATGTGTTATTCTGATATATTATTGTAAAGTTTCATTAAAATCCATTAAGTAGTTTTTACGTTAAAGAGTAACAAACATCCTTACAAACTTCCGCGTTTATAATATTAGTAGGATTTTTTACATTTAAAAGTGTAAATTAGAAATCATTTTTAAAAAAAAAAAATATAATTTTGAATCATTCCCCCGAGTGTATATTGAACCCACAACCGACTGCAATTCGAACTCGCGCCTCTCGGAAACCATCCACAAGTCCAAGCGCCTATTCACTTATTTCTGTTGTTAGCATACCTGTAGAGAGGTGCTTAAACTCGCAACAAAACGTAGTCGGATGTAGAACGCGTGGCATAGCGGTCAGAGCGCTTGGACTGTGACTCCAAGAGGCGCGGGTTCGAGTCTCACTTCGTACCAAATATTTATATGTTTTCTAAAATGTTGTTCAATATCTTATGTGAAGTGAAGTGAATGACGCTAACAAAAATGTGAAAATAAATTCTTAATAATATTTTTAATCTGATATGTGTTTTTTTTATAATGTATCTAAATGAGCTTGAATTAATTTGACTTGATATTCCTTTACAGATCGCATCGCGAAACATCCTATTTTGACACATAGTGAGGACTTCAGACTGTTTTTGACAACTCCAGATGATGAATTAGAGAAGGTTTTTATTTTTTTTTTATCATTTAATTATGAATTTTTGTTTAATAGATATTTCACTTTTCTATAAATTATGGTTGTAATTAATATAAATTAATAAAATAAATTAATATATTTATATATAAATGATAATGAAATATTATAAATGCTAAAGTGACTCTGTCTGTCTGTGACGTCATCGCGGCCAAACCTCTGAATCGATTGTGATGAAGTTTTACATAGATATAATTGAGGGTATTGCGATGAACATAGGCTACTTGTGTCGCCCATTTGTTAATTTAGTGAATGATGTAAATGGATATGAAAAAAAAAAATGTAATATGCACAAGTCGAGCATCGAACCCACTACCAATCGCGTTTACAATTACACGCCGTTAAATTTTCTTTTTCGATTTGCAGGTATTCAAGAGTGAAAATAGCGCATTGAATCTGTGGGGTCTGAGCAACGCCTTGTACGGGACTGGTGAAGCGAAACCGGTAAATGGAGCCAGGTTTGTATATAACTGCAACTTAGTATCTGTCTATCTATCAATGTGTGTTAGTTTGTTTGTAAATGTGCACGTGCGTCCGAAGTCGATGAGTGACCTTTTAATGTTTTTTTTTTTATTTTAGCTAATAAGGTTGCTTGTTTGGTTTTTGTATTTAATTGTATAATTAAATGTAAAATTAATATTTAATGGTGTGATCGAAAGCATACTAGTTGAACGTGTACAATGTTAAACATATATTTAGAAAACATATAAAAATTTGTACGCAGCGGGGGATTAGAACCCGTGTATTGTTGTTCGAGCGGGGCGTGGATGACGGAGTGTCTGGACACTGGGTTCTTTATCTCAGACTACGATGATGTGCGTACGTGAAAAAGCGTGAAGCTGTTATATAATGTTTTTTTTTATTTTTTTATTTCAGAGTAAAAGATCCAGAATTTACATCAGCTGCTGACTATTTACAGTCTTTGCAACAGAAACTGACAACGCTTTGTACCCTCACCACCAAACTGTACAAGGGGTCCGTGTCGCTCAGCACTGAGCTCATGGGGTGAGTCGAGAAGCGGGGCGTCGATTCTTTTGTTTCAGTGTTTCGCTTATAATATTCTTTGTGTAGCATTAATTTGTAAATAATCTCTCCACAGAGATGCTAACAACAAGAATAAGTTATAACAATCGTGTAAGAGGTGCGACGTTGTAGAACGTTTGGCTTATACTCGTAGTTTGTGGTCTGAGCGCTTGGACGATAGTCAACAGTCCCGGGTTTGAGTCCCGAGATGTTTAAGTTTTTATACGTTTTAAAAAATATATTTTTCGACACTTGCAACATTACTGACAATCTGTTTGTATATGTCTAGTATGCGCCGCGCTTGTGACGCGTGGGCGGTCCAAGCGGGAGGGCGCAGCGCCCGCGCCGCGGGGGCTTTAGGGGCGGGCGCGGGCTCCGCCGCCGCCGCCCGGGCCTCCGCCCCGTTGCACTACCGCGCAGTGCTGCCGTCCCTAGCGGCGTACAGCGCGGCGCATTTGGAGAAGATCCGGGCGAGGGATGGGTTGCATGGTGAGTTTGATGGTAGTTGGATATTAGGAGGGAATAAGCCTCACAATGGTATACCTTTGATTTATGAGCGCTAATCTGCAATGCGCTGTACACATTTGTTGGGGAGCGAGAGAGACAGCTTGTTATTCCCGCGCTGCTCACGCCATTCTCTATAAAATGATATGCCATGCAAAACGCTGTGTACATTAGATGAGAGCGTGTAGTGGGGAGCGAGAGAAAGAGAGCTTGCTATTCATATAAAAATATGAAGCCAGCGAGATGTGGACCCGCGCCTGTTGGACAGTTCCAAGGTTCAATTTCCCATAACACTTCAACAATGTAAAAAAAAAATGGGTATTTTTATTGCAGCCGCATATGTCTCTGACAATACTGCAGGAGACGATACGCATAACAGGTGAGATATATTTTTTTTCTAAACAGCAAAACGCTGGATGCATCCGACATGGTTAAGCTTGTTGGACGTTGGATGTGGATTGAATCTCACTAATGATGTATCAAGATGCTTTGATTTGGTCGAATATCTTATGCGCTCTTAAGGCTCTGTTCAGGTGAAACTATATATATATATATATATATATATATATATATATATATATATATATATATATATATATATATATATATATATATATATATATATATAAATAAATTATTGTGTTTTGTTATTATTTTATTACAAAAGAAAAAAGGACTAGTAAGTAGAGTTTTCGCAATGCATAATAAGCATGTATCTTCAATTATACTACGATTTTATTTTACATTAAACTGTATATAATTAATCAAATTTATACATATCAGGATTAGAACCCGCTTCTATTACATAGCAGTCTTAGCAGTTTTGAATAGCAGTCTTAGTTAATTATTGCTTTCCAGAATTTTTGGAATTTAAAGAATTATCTCAAAAAAAATCATTTTATTTTTGTTTTACCGGCAATTTAGTTGGTAATCGATCATTACTTAATTATCTATGCTATAATAAAATAGTTTATTTTTCTTTCTTATTTTAATACAGGCTAGAACAAGCATCAGAAGCTCTCCGTTCAGAATTATCGGACTGGATACCAAAAACTAGATCAGAAATAAAAGATATTTTACTAGAACTGGCCAACAGACAAGTGAACATACACACACAGACATTAATGGGGTGGGAGAACGCCCTTAAACTTTCCCTGGACGACATCTCCCAAATGTTTAAAACCGTATCGAAGACGGCCGTTCAAAACCTCTCACCGTCCAAATGTAGGACGCTTACCACCCCTAATGAAACAGATCGGGACATTGATGACATGGATGTAATAAGCAATTATTCTGACGTACAAGATGTTAGAAATTCTGATATAAATGGCCTCAAAAACGAAGAAAATAATAGTGTCAAAAATGATGATAACGACGAAAATGTTGACAACTCTGATAATTCAGAGAACACACAGGGTGCTTCGAAAAGTGATAAATTGGATTCGATTAAAGAAGACAGTTCGAAATCGGATAAGTTCTCTGATCCGTTACAGGAGTTCTCTGAAGTGGACCTATCATGATTTTGTGATAGTGTGTTCTGTAGTGTTCTAAAGAACTTTTGATCATACATGTTTGTCTACAAGTGTCAAGTGTACACGTTATTTTTTTTTTGTTGAATTTTTTCTTCTGTGACGTGTAGGTGAGTTATTTTGTTGTATGAAATTTATTCATTGTTATTTAAGTTTTTTTTATAGTATCTGTAACAGATTTTTTTTGTTGGAAGTTCAAAATGATTACAGTGGCATGCATCAATATTATTATGCCATCAAAAAACAAGCATTTTAAAAATATACATAAATTGATTATAAATCGTTTGATTAAAATATATTGTTTTATTATTTTTTTTTGATGAAACATTAACAATATTGATATGTTTCATTTAATTTACATTATCTGTACACTTATTTATTTATGTAAATATTTGTTATCATTTAGATATGCCTACTTTTAAAATGTTACTCTCAAGTAAGTATAGTAATATATTAATTAGTATTAGATAAGAAAAACAACTCATACTGAAATAATTTAATTATTTATTCTATATATTCGAACATTTAGATTTCACCGTGTGAAACCGTGTGGGACAGCGTTTAAGTGTAAACACGATGGTCGTGGATTCAATTCTCACAAGAAACTATTATATTTAGTTGAGTTCCACTGCTCTCTTTCCAAGAATTCCTGCTGTGCAGTTGCTTTATTTATTTATTTTTTTTTAAATCTATTTTTATTTAGGGTCTTTTTATGTAATAATACAAAAATGTCAGCCCCATCATTCCCTAAAACAATCTTCAAACACACAATTATAGCATTTCCTTAATCTTATAAGAACACTATTTATACTTAAATTTATACAACATCTTAGTTACCACAGAACATGGTTCAGACAATAAACATTGGAAAACACCTACATCTCTTAAATTTAAATTATATCGACGAATTAAGTCTTGACGGGCCCTGGCATTACGGACACATTCCACTAAGAAATGGTGAATATCATCCTCCACTCCGCACAATTCACAGTTAGGAGAATTTACTTTCTTCATGAGAAAACTGAATTTCTTTAACGGAATATGCCCAGCACGCAACCTAAGAGCAGTAACAATTTGTTCACATGTCATTTTTTTTTCACCAAACCATGGGATCTGAGGAAGCTTATTTTAAATAACTTTATACCATATTCCTTTTAATTTTGATCTCTCATCAAAATACTCTTTCCAAATTTTTCTGACTTCCTTTTTGTACTTGATTAAAATTTAAAGAGTCAGGTAATATCTTTAAATTTTTACCTTCCACTAATAGCTGCTTTATTTTATACATTATCATTTCTTTATGTTAATATATAATAAACAATATTACTTTTCGATACGAATGTACATATATAGATATTCTCCAAAGCTGTTTTTAGAAATATAAATTAGAAGCTAATATCAGCATTATCATAATATTATTTGTAAAAATAATACCTTTTCAAGATTTTAACATATAAATATATAGTTATAAATGTTTATAAATAATATACAGTTTTACATATTGTGAAAATTTATAACATTCAACCATGTGCTTGAACACATTAGTTGTAGGTTTGATTTCCACTCGGAGAAGAAATCTATATTAATAATAAAGCTGTTCTCACGGACTGGCTAAAAAAAACGCAGCGTTGAGTTTCGCCACTCAACACTCAAATTGACCAGAATGTAGAGAACAAAGTGATTTCATAATTTCATGAGCATAAAACAAGTTGTTAAATATAAAACACTTGTATGTATGGTGTGATGTATATATAATATTTATCGGTAAACTTGAATTTTATTTTAATTAATATGATATTAGCATTTAATATTTAATGTATTTTTAGTCTGTATTATATTATAGGGCTGTTTGAAATAGAGCTGTTTGTTTGGTCAGTAATCTTCACTGTTTTTTGTAACTGAAAGTTATTTTCAACCAAACAAAACAAATAATGTGTCAAATTTAATGTAAATATATGAAATTAGTATAAGTTTAATGGTTTTAAAAGTGATTTATGTAGAAGAATCGTTTAGTAAAATATAGTATTTATTGTGTATTTATTTTATTATAATATAGTTTGATACTTTGGGTTATAAAACTTGAAATTCATCGTACATTAATTACCAGAACATTTTTATTTAATTTTTCAATATAATAACTTAAAAACCATTAATATGTTGAGTAGTCAAGCTGTGACGGATGGACGGATAATGTGGCATTGTGTAGTTATTTTTAAATTATTAAGATAAATAAACTCGGAGAGCGGAGTGTCTTGACAATAGTTTCTCTCTGCCCATCCTGTTTTTTGCAGGATAATGGTAGCTAAAGAAAATAATAATACACATATCTTTTATTAATATTTTAGTGTACCATTGTAAGTTTTTACATAATATAGGTTTAAAACTACAAATTCAAACACTTGTTCTTAAAATTCAATTGTTTGTACTTCAAATTCTAATGTATTCTATTCTTTTCTAGCTTTATTGAATTTAATTTAAAATTAGAAAACCGAATTTGAAATTCACCTGTTTGTGCAATTTATTTAAATAATTTCTTTATCTGTGCAATAATTATAAATTTGGCTGTATAAGTTAGTACCTGTATCTAATTTATGAATAACTTAATTATGAGAAATAAAGGATCGTGATGTAATTTGTTTTGACACTTTTGTTTTTTTTTATATTAGTTTATTTTGATTGAACAAGATTGTATGGAGTTTAAATGTAGATCAGGCTTTGTAGTATGAAGATGTATGTATGAAGGTTATTTTCGCATTTACCCAGTTCTAAATGATGATTGTAAGTGTATATAAATATTAGAAACAATAAAGTTTAATTTTTTTAATATTTTGCTAAGAAACTTCGATAATAAAGTTTTCTTTGTAAACAAATATTGAAACACATGTTATAAAGGTTATATTCAGTTATTTTTTGCATTAAAATACTAAAAATACATTATAATAAAATAATTTCGATTATATTATACCAATATTTGACAGCTTAAGTCGTTTAACATTCCTTTTAAAGTTTTAACGCAATACGAAGCCAAAATCAATTAATTTTATTCAAAAGTAGCGACCCGCTCGCATCCAAACTTCATTTAATTTCAATCGGTTCATAAACAGAAAAGTTACAACTATTTATATTAAAAATTAATTCAAAGTTTTGTAATTTGAAGTGAGATTGGAGGCAGGTGAAGAAAATTTAGTTATTTTTTTCTCGGTTCTGGTGAGCAAGACATACCGCGGCGTTGAGTTCATCATCTTCATACAAACATCGACAATTCAAAACCTTAATAACTGCATCTTTATTATTATATAAAAAGCATAATATTTGTTTTTTAAATGAATGAATCCAGTGTTTTTTGTTTATTTTTATTTTTTTTTAATTGTCTAAAGTTATCTATGAATATTAAGAACTATTTATAATATAAAGAAAATTGTAATATATATAACTCAATATTGTTTTGTAGTTTTATTATTTTTTGATTCAAGCAGGATCGACCCCGTTATAACTGAATGATGTTTTAAATATATATCAATATACTAAGCTGTAGCTATTGTGGCGCAACGTGACATCGTTTAACTGTATAAGCGATGGTTGTGGGTTCGATTCCCATTTGGAAGAATGATTAGATTTACATAATTTTCATTTCTCCGTTCTGGTGACACGAGAAAGCGCGGCGTTGAGTTTCGCCAATAACCACAATGTCTTTGAATTCGGGTGGAAAATAGAGAACGGAGTGTCTAGACTAGGTTCTCTCTGACAACCCTTTTATGCGGGACAAAGCGTGAAGCTGTTTTCTCTTCAATAATGATAAAATGATAACATTAGAAACCTTCAAATCGCTTTATAATTTTATTTAATATATAATGTGATTTTGCACTTATATCAATCAGTCTACAAAAGCCACGTCGATATAAAAGCTGTATGTGAAAATGGTATTCAATTAAAACAAATAAAAACGAGGTAGTCCTTTATTAACAATATAGGTTCAACTAAAACTTATATACAAAAATAATATATTTAAAAAAAACCAACATCTGTAACTTACTCGATAGATTTCTTCAACAGTTCTTTTAAAAAAAGGCGGAAAGTATATACGGTATTTTATAAACGGGAACTTAACCGATACTTAAAGATGTATGTATGAAAATCGCAAAAATACTATTTCGAGGAAATTGTGTGGCGTTGTTGGGTGAGTTTTTACTTTTAGAGTTTTAGCGCATTTTCACGCATAGCTGGGCAGTCAGAGAGAACCTAGTGTCAAGACACTCCGTTCTCCAATTTCCGCTTGAATTATAAATAAAAAAATAAACCATATATTTGTGCTATAATTAACATACATATGGACGTAATATTTAATTATGAAAAAAGCAACCTTTGCCATACTATTGAAAAAAAAAACAAATATCACATACAGAAGCATCATCAAATTATCAAGTAAACCAAATTTGACACTTCTCATCCCCTCTTCTTTATATGAAATAAAAAAAAGAATTTCCCCCATTTTTTACAAAATTCTATTTTACTTATAATGTAAATATTTTTGTTTGGGTGGAACTTTGTAAATCAATTTTGTATTAAATATTTAACCGTTTGGATGACAATGAATTGTTATTTAAAACCCAACATGGCGGAGCACCCAAAATGGTGGACTAGTTACCTTTTATAACATTATGAATATCAAATTAAAGAGCTTTGTTTCAAAAAGTTGTTTCTTTATTTAAATTTAATAACATAACGATTTAGGGGATAAATTAATAAACGGTTTATATAATATATAAATATATACTGTATTATTATAAAATCTCAAAAATAATTAAAAACTAAAATTTACCAACTAATAACGGTAAAAATATGGTGGTAAAAGCAAGGCATATAAGAATAGTTTATGTTTTATTAAAAAAATATTGGTAAATCTGACTGGACTGAAATTCTACAGAAGTAAGAATTTTTAATTACATATTATTGTTATTTATATATTAAATAGCATCAAAAATAAAAGCTATAGCTAATTTGTATAGGAAAATATATTATACAAAAGTAATTTACACACAATTAAATATTTCACTTCAACTAACATGGACAGATGTATGGGAACTCGAATTGACTATAGTCTATTTATTTTAACTTCTAGAATTTTTAATTTACTCAAAGCTTTTTTTCCCTAATATTTATTAAATATTTACTAATGGAATCGATATGTTTATTTATCTGTCACTAAACAGATAATAAACACATTACATAGATAATAAAACTTCATATTTTCAACCAAAAAAAAATGGCAGCACAAATCTAATTTAAGTTAACTTAATGGTCAGTACCACAGATTATATATTAAGAAACACCTACAAATTTTAATGAATTCTGTTTTAAATATAATACATTTAAAAACTAAAACGAGTTTTAAGTTTAAATATTTTAACCGAATTAATTTGTATTCGAAAATACATTTTAGAAAACGCGACATTTCGAACACTTTACCAGTAGTTCGTGATCACAGACAAAAAACAGGTGAGGTCTTGTTGTGACCAATTTATAAGGGGATAAATCCTGTTAAAATATGTGTAAAACATTTTAAAATAACAAAAACAGGTTGGGAAAAAACAATTTCCACAACTTAGTTGTCAAAATAAATACGAAACCAAATTGCATCTAAAAAAACAACAAAAAATCTAGACATCTAACTAATAAACTAGTTTTTAACCAATAATTTCGGTCTACCTGGGTATAATTCGTCTAATATCGTGAAAGCATCACTCCAGGGCACGACTTTGGCTTTGATTTGAGGATTTGGCGATGAAAGAGTTTTCTTGATCATGTCATCCATGGGGTAGCCTTTTCTTGGAAATACTGTAGACTGGAATGAAAAAATAACTCGTACTCAGAAATCTTAATTAACGACAAATCGTGCACGACAATTGTGTAGACAATGTTTATTCATTGTTGAGAGGTATGTAAAAACAAATTTACCGAATTTCCAATTTTTTTAATCGTGGCTGTCGTGTCGTAGAACCTTCAACGTAAGGAATATATTATTTAAATTTTCCTAAAACACATATTTAGGAAACGTATAAAAAAATTAACGCAGCGGGATTTGAACGCGCGCCTTTGGAAACCGTTCAAGCGTTCTGACCTGGCGGTCAGAAACCATGCGTTCCAGCTGCGTCGAAATTCTTATACGCTTATTACAACTTATATTTGTTGTTAGCATATCTGTAGAGAGATTTTTACAAATATCTGCTACCCAAAGATTATTCTACGAACAATTGTCAAAAGAGAATGCTATTTATTAAATGTTATTAACATTTTTTTTAAAGTGTTATTCGCACACATAGGAAATTGAAAAACACATATAAATACATAAAAAAACGTAT
This sequence comes from Podotricha telesiphe, assembly GCA_038994665.1. Classification (NCBI taxonomy): domain Eukaryota; kingdom Metazoa; phylum Arthropoda; class Insecta; order Lepidoptera; family Nymphalidae; genus Podotricha; species Podotricha telesiphe. Next base: position 10,631 of record JAOYRR010000453.1, read on the forward strand.
AAAACTTTGAACGCAGCGGGATCCCAACCATCGCCCTCCAGTACTAAACCTACCTACATACAAGTAAAAAGCCTTATTATAAAAAAGCACCTATCAGGCTTTTTTCCGCACAGTAGCACTCCAATGAGATCTCCTTTTAAAATCGAAAACACTCCTTTTAAAATCGACACATTGCATGTTGATTGACTGAACTCATATAAAAATCGAATCCACAACCATTCGCCTTTACAGTCAAACCCTGTCACACTGCGCCACTGTATATAAAAACAATTAGTAGAAAATATAAAAAAAAAACCACTCACTGTTGCAGGCAAATTGGTTGCGGGACAATAATCATTTCTGCCATCCCCGCTGTAGACCACTCTGTTGAACATGCGACCCTCGCTCCACTGGGCCAACGCGAGTGACTTGCACAGGTTGGACGGGCACCTCGGGCATGAGGTCTGATTCATACACGGCTCTATATACAAACGGTCGTTTTTCCAAAATGCTCCGTTCGTTACAACCGCTGTTATACATTCCTGTAGGTAAAGTTAGAAATGAAATATTTAGAAAACGTATAAAAATTTGAACGCAGCGGGATTTGAACCCGCTCTATATCCAGTTACGTCGAAATTCTTGTTACAACTTATAACAACTTATTTTCGTTGTTAGTATTTCTGTAGAGAGATTTTTACAAATTTCTAGCGACACAAAATAATGACTACATTCAAATATTTAATATGTTTAAATACGAGTTTACACACTAGGTTTTTTTAAATTAAACAAAAAAAAACATCTAAAATATGACATTTAAAAAAAAGTATAACAGACAGCTATATTCCAATAAGCCCCAACCCTTCACTAACTAAAAAGAACTGCTTAAAACGTGAATCGAACTCAATCACCATCTAAGCTGATCCATTTAATGGCACCATGTACGTAAATTGCACAATAATTTCACACAATCTCCCGTACAATATTCATAGAAACAATATAATTGAGTTAGACTGCAGCAAGGTCTCGCGTGACGTGTACGTGTTCATCATACGAATTAGCTTCGTGTGTATGACAAGCCAGTTATGTCAGTCAGGTGTCACCAAAATACAGTCCTGGGTTCGAATTCGAGACTGGCTTGCGTATACTATATATATACTCGTATGTATACAAAACGATCTATATCATTATATAGTACGAAGAAACTAGTGATATTATTACTTGGTATTTAAATATTATTAATGGGCTTGTTGAATATATTATATTATATATTGTAATACTCATTGCTCGAGCAACGTGTATACAAAATGTACATTATATATAAAAGTTTAAATTTTTATTTTATTTATAAGTATACAAATAATATGTTAAAACAATAAATTCTCACCTGTAACCCGTGCACTTTCAACCAATGGTTGACAAAAACGGTATTAGCATCAGTGAGGATCAGGATCTCCCAGCCTTCTTGCGCCAATGTGGTGATCAGCTCGATGATCCCAGGGTTTGGGCGCATACAGGCGATGCTGTCCAAGATGGCCGAAGGATGGAAACCAGCTGAGTATGCGTGTTCGAACACCTGGAACCAAGATTACATGAGGAGATTCATTCTTCTGATTTTTTTTATCGTTTATTCATATACAAGGTGGGCCAAAAGAAATCACCCGATTGGAAGATGCTCTTATTTTTGCAAATGGCGGCCAATGTTAAATCTGTTTTGACATTTGTGAACTAGACAGATGTAGAATACAAGTGAACAAGCCATGGAGCGATACACTCCACAAGAACGCAGAAAAATCGTATCTATTTTTTTGCGTCGCCGATTCCCGGGTCGTCCGGCACCGACTGCGCAAACACTGCGCCATATGGCCACCAACCTTAAAGAGTATGGTACCACACGAGACGCTGCCAAGAGTGACCGGCCCCGGAGCGCCCGTTCTGCCGAGAATATCACCGGTGTTGCCGAGGATGTCGAGCTGTCGCCAGAAACATCGACCAGACACCGTGCCTCGCTATTAGCCATCAGCCGCTCGTCCCTAAGGCGAATTTTGGTCAAAGACCTGCGCATGTTCCCGTACAAAGTCCAGTCCATGCATCAGCCGCTGCCTGTCGACCGCCAAACGCGTCTAACCTACGCCCAAGCCATCATCGGGTGACTTCGTTGGCTCACCTTGTGTATATATATATCTAAGAAATCATTAAAATTGAGTCCTGCCACTCAACACTCAATGTTGCTGTTTGGGGCTTGAGAATCACTTGACACTAGGTTTTTGTACTGCTATGCGCTTATAAATGAAATGAAATAAATCATGATTCGCATAGACTACTGTCACGTTTGTTGGTAACTTATGCGGTTATTCGAATCTAAAGTAGAACATTATAACATCTAATTGAAATGGCGACGGTCGTGGAATCGATACCCACTCGATGCAATGATAATATTAAAATTATTTTAATTTCCAAAGCAAATTGACAAAGCACGCCGTTGATTTGCGCCACATACTTCAATGTCTTGTATTGATGCGGAAATTAAAGAAATTATTTTCATTTTCCCTGCTCCAGTAAAGCAAAGATCGGCGTCAAGGTCCGCCATTCCGCAATCAATAACTAGATATACGACAGAAAGTGGAGAACGGAGCGTCTTGACACTAGTTTCTCTACGCCTACCCTGTTATGCGGGATAAAGCGTGAAGCTGAATTTTTTTTTTATATTTTGACGCTTATTATCCTCGTGTTTACAAATTATCTATACAATATAATAAAAATTTAAACGGATCGCTGTCTGTACATGGAAGATTAATGAAAAAAAAAGATACTATTAGGAGTATTTATTTATGAATATGATAGAACCCACTACAATGATTTTTAATTTTCTTTGTTTGTCTGTTTATCTGTTTGTCTGTTTGTTTGTGCACGCACGATCATCTCTGAAATGGCCGAATCGATTTTAATGTCATTTTAATTAACATATTGTGGTAAATTTTCTTGACATTTAGTGTTTAATTAATTTCAACAATAAAGTTACAACCATTTAAATTATAAATTTAAGCAAAGTCTTTGATTTAAGTGAGAACGTGGGCTTCTGAAAAGGAACGAAATAATGTAGTTATGTAGTTTACGCAGGCGAAGCAGCGAGCGGGTCACTAGTTTTCAATATAAATGCAAGTGTCTTTCAGACCGTCTATACATTACTTTACCTCATCTGGATTCGTACCTACACAAGTGGGTAGTGAAAACAAAAAAATTGCGCAACACAATTAACTTTTGAAAAAGACATATTTAGAAAACGCAGCGGTATTTGAACCCGCGCCTCTTAAAAAACCGTTCAAGAACTTGAACGGTTTTTCGGCTTTTCAATTTCCTTAGTGTGCGAATAACACACTTTAAAAAAAATATTAAAAATATAAAACTAACTTTTACCAGAAAAACGGCAGGTAAATTTAATCATTACGTAGAATTATAAAACCGACCGACAGTTGTCTTAGCTGTTTATTTCTTGGCTCGTACTCAAGAACCTTGGCACTGAATTCTGTGATAACGGCCGTGCTGCCTTCTTTAAAGTAATATGTTAGAAAAACGCTACAGACAACATCTCTACAACAATTGACCCTGAAAACTATCATATAATGATATAAATATATATATATATATATATATATATTGGCTCCATTATTTTTTATATTAATACACAAGAAAGCCAAGTTGCTTTAGTTGCGTGTATATCTTTTTAGGCTTCACGCTATTTCTTGCATATCGTGGTAGTCAGAGAAAAGTCTAGTGTCAAAACACTCCCTTCTAATTCGAGACATTGTGTCACTCAACGCAGCGCTTTGTCTAACATCACTAAACCGGGGGAAACATGAAAATAATAAATAAACCTATACATTTAAAAAAAAATTGAACTGATCGCTGTCTGTAGAATAAAATACACGATATTGGTTTTTTATTTTTTTTACTGCTTTCGTGTATGTCTGTGCGTTAGTGCAGCTAAACCGATTTAAATGCAATTTTGACTATATTGTATTTTGGTAAAGTAAACATTTTGTGTTTATTTTATTTCAATCGGTACATAAATAAAAAGGTACAATATAAATTTAAGTAAAGTGTGTGTTTTAAGTAAAGTGTGTGGTTTAAGCAAAGTGTGTGTTTTAAGTAAAGCGTGTGATTTAAGTAAAGTGTGTGTTTTAAGTAAAGCGTGTGATTTAAGTAAAGTGTGTGATTTAAGTAAAATGAGTAATTTAAGTAAAGTGTGTGATTTAAGTAAAGTGTGTGGTTTAAGTAAAGTATATGATTTAAGTAGTAACGCGGGCGGGTTAGAAAACGTAATAGTTAGTTATAGTCGTGAAGTAAACGCAGGTGAAGCCACGTGCAGGCCGCTAGTAATTAAATATAATCATTCCACCGAGTGGGGATCTCACCCACAATCATCTAGTATACAGCGCACTGCGCCACAATGGCCTCAGTTCTATGCAATAAAAAATATTTAATTAAAAGTTTAATAGTTACAGTCAAGTCAAGTTTTATATTCACTTTCTTTGTGATAAATTACTAAAAATACATAATAATAAGCCAAATGCGTTTAGAAGTAAGACGCTGTCGCGCTGCGCCACGACGGCCTCATCATTTCTATTACTTTACACACACGCATGTATGCGAAACACATGTTGGCATGTGTAATATTATCTTAATTAATTTAATGTGTTTCTAATGCATTATTATATAAAAAAAATAATTGTGTTTATCACTCCTTATCCATACTAAATTTGCTATCCCGAATTTTCGTCAAAATAGGTCCGAAATTATGAAAATGAGGTACAAAGGTGTAATGACGTTTTCAAGGTCCGAATGATACATTATAAATTATATACATAACATAATATTATAAATGCGAAAGTAACTCTGTCTGTTTGTCTGTTCGTGACGTCATCACGGCCAAACCGCTGAACCGATTGAGATGAAACTTTATACATATACTTGAGGGTCTTGGGATGAACATAGGCCCGGGCTGTTTCTCAAATTTTTTTTTAGTTTTTCCAAGAATTTCATTGTTTTACGAGAAGGCCACCGATAATGTAAAGCAGCTACAGTTCACGCAAGCTATCCACTATATACAAAAGATCGCTCGTCATAATTAATACAAATATGCATGAAATATAAGAAACGTATAGCATAATTGATTAGGACGCTTGCCACTTAGACGTGGCGCAATGTAACAGCGTCTGATGGTTGTGTGTTCGATTCCCGCCCGAGGAAAGTAATAATTTCTTCTCCGCTCTGGTGACAAGACACACCGCCACTAAACACGCAACGTCTCTGATTCCGGCGGAAAGTGGAGAACGCAGTGTCTTGACAATAGGCTCTGTGTGTCTAACCAGCTGTGCGAAAAAAAGCGTCAAGCACTTAAACATATATATCTATTATATAAAATTTGTAATAGTTAAAAATATAGAATACCAATATTACTTATAATAATGCATTAAATAAATAAAATCAATATTACACACACTACCATGTGTTTGAAATACACTTATTTGTCATTTGTACGACAAATGGCAAACAGTTACTAGTTGTAATGTACAGAAGGCTTTTCGCTTACTGTTTAATATAAAAACAAAAGCCTTATATGTATTAAGATAACATAGCTGAGTATATATATATATATATATATATATATGAATATATACTCAGCTTCATCTTTATCCCGTATAACAAGGGAAGGCAGAAGGAACCTAGTAGGAACATAGTACCACGACACTTTCGACCACCACACCACACTTTGCAACCAAAATCTCATTCTAAACATATAAACAAAATCTATCTCTCAAGTGGATATCGTACCGCCATCCCACTTCGCCACGACGTACGACCTATATATAAAAAACAATTACATACAAATAATTCATAAACACCCATTGTTACAATTTCTCAAAGAACAATCAATTTGTAAACGTGCCTTCGCATAATAGATCTTGAAGACTACCTCTTATTAATATATAATTAATCACTCGTCTCGTCGTATTGACGATTTCATGAAATCGTTAAAACGTCGATAAAATTTGCTTATAAAACTTTCAAACTCAAAAAAATCCTAGCCTAACCTACAAAATCTACTTATTAGACAGAGAGACAGAGAGAGAGAGAGAGAGAAAGGTCTTTTTATATTTTACTGATGCATTTTAAAATGATTTACATAACAATATTTTAAATAGCATATATATATATATATATATATAGAAAACGTATAAAAATTTGAACACAGCCATGCGTTCTACTCGGTCGGTACTTAGCGGTCAGAGCGCTCGGACGATACCCAAGAGGCGAGCGTTCGAATACCGCTGCGTGCAAATTTATATACATTTTCTAAATATGCTTCTCAGTTTCCTAAGTGTGTGATTAACACTTTAAAATGTAGAAAAATATATTTTTAAGATTTATTATTATCAAAATAAACGAATAACTTCTTTCTGTTTTAGTATTAAATTTTATATTAAAACCAAGTTTTGACTTTGTTACTATCAGCTGATATGTAAAAAAGCGCTACTAGCGCCCCTTGCGGTAATTAAAGTAATTATTTTATTTTATTTGGTCAAATAAGATCCATTGCATTATAATGAAGGATGTAGAACGCATGGCTTAGCGGTTACAGCACTTGAACAGTTTTCAAGAGGCGCGGGTTCAAACCGCGCTGCGTTCAATTTTTTATACGTTTTCTAAAATATATGTCAATATAATATTACTTAGAATTAAAACAAAGCGCGGCGTTGAGTTCCGTAGCTTCACACCTAATGTCTGTTTTGAGACGGGGCATGGAGAACGGAGTGTTTCTAAGCTAGGTTCTATGCGTCAATATAAACAAAAGAAGGGCAAGTCATTTTGATTATTTTTTTAGTCAAGTTTCCTTACATAAGTAATGCAAGTGTTTTTTATAGGTACAGTGTTTTTCCGATGACGTAGCTTTAAAACCAATAATAATATATTAATAACTAGCGATTCGCTCGCGGCTTCGCCTGCGTAAATAACGCGACTAGGTTATTTCGTTTTTTCGCGTTTTCACTAAAATCACAAACTTTGCTCAAATGTATAATTTAAACTGTTGTAACTTTTTTATTTATGAACCGATTAATATAAAATAAACTAAAAGTTAAGAGAAGTTTACCAAAATACAACAATTAAAACAGCATTTAAATCGATCGAAGCCATTTCTGAGATTAGCGTGCACAAACGCACAGACAAACGGAAAAGAGAATTAATTATTATTGTTTTAGGTTCAATTACATTGATGAAAACCCCCAATAATATTTTTCCATACAGCGATCAGTAACATTTTTATTATATGTATAGATAGATTTATAAACCTACCTATATGTTAGTCAGCTTCACATTTTCCCCCAAATAGAATACGAGACACACGAGGTGCTAAGGTGCAAGGTGCTATCGAAACTCAACGCCGCATTTTGACTTTCCAGAGCGGAGAAATAAAAAATTTTAAAAAAATCCCCTGAGCGGGCATCAAACCCTCAACCATCACGTATACAGTCAGACACTGTTTCAAATGTCCAAATATGCGTTTGTTTTCTAAAATTTCATATTTAAATTTAAACATAGCTGGCTTTGAACCCGCTCCACTTAAAATTCGTCTAAAATAATTTACGGAAACTCAAATAAGTATATAGTAGTATAGTAACTGCCTATGTATAAAGATTATGGCAGACCAATTTTATTGTGGCCGATAACACAGATTTACTGTTGATTTTCCGATAGGCATATACCTATTAATTCTTGTACACAATCCATTCTACTTTAATAAAAAAAAATATTTTGTATATAAATATTTGCGGTGTTACTAGACTATAAAATGGGCGATGTGTGGAGAAAAATGTTACAATCTTTTTTTGTCATTAGTCTTTATGTATATATATCATCTATAACTCTATACATATAATAAAAATGTAACTGATCGCTCGCTGTCTGTACATGGAAGATAAATAAAAAAAATATTATTTCGGGCATTTATCAATATAATATAATAGATTTAGAGAAAACAATGATTTTTAATTTTGTTTTCTGTTTCTCTGTTTATTTATCACACGCGAATCTCAGAAACGGCTTAACCGATTTACATGCAGTTTTCACTATTGTATTGTTTTGGTAAACTTCCCTTAATTATTACTGTTTGTGTTTATTTCTCATTTCAATCGGTTCATAAATAAAAAAGTTAGTTATAGACATAAATTATAAATTTAAGCAAAGTTTGTGATTCAAATGAGAACGCGGTCGGGCGAAAAAACTAAAGTTGAGTCATTTAGTTTCGGCACGCAAAGCCGCGAGAGGGTCGCTCGTCTAACGTATATAATGTAGATAGCCTATATATAAATACTTGAATTAGAAGACTTAAATTCCTCGTGCACCTGGCAAGGATATCAGGTGCATGAGAAAATGTGTACGGTTCGGTTCAGCTCTTAGTTTATGGCGATCACAAATCATTTCGCCAATGACAAATGTGTATATTTTCAAGCGATATCCAATTGAAAGCAACAAGTCAGTCAAATTAATATTGTAAGATTTTCTCACATGGATCTATTCATAGATAGATGGATAGATAGATACAGGTGATGCTAATAAAAGCTTGTTATATAATACTATACTAAATTTGTGACTGTGTGATTAAAAGTATTTAAATAAATAGCATTCTCTCTCGCAAAACGATTGTTCATAGAATAATCTTTGGATAGTAGAAATTTGTAAATGATCTCTCTACAGATATGCTAACAACAATAACAAGTTGTAATAAGCATAGCAGCTGGATATAGAACGCATAGCTTAGCGGTCAAAGCGCTTAGACGGTTTCCAAGAGACGCGGATTCGAAACCCGCTGCGTTTAAAATTTTATACGTTTTCTAAATAGATTTTTCAATAGTAAATACAATTTAAATAGGTTATAAATTTTTCCTGCATATGCATTAAATCAAGATATTGCATACTGAGTAGTTAAATTCAATGCCACACTTTGCCATATATCTAAATATGTGAGTCAAATTGGGGTGTGCATAATGTATAATTATTGGGTAACAGTAAGAAATGGGTTTATTTACCAAAAACATATAGAAAAGCAATAAGAAAAAAAGGTTGTTGTTTATATATTTATTATATATTTTCTTAGATATGAAAATAAAAACATAATTTAAATGTACATGAACATAGCCAATTGTTTTTTTTTAATATTATATCCATATATTCTCTCTGCCTAAATGAATATATATTTTTTTTATTGTTTGATTTTATTGTTTGTTCACACTATCCCATACTTAATTTGCTATTTACTATGCCTTAAGGTTGCCTGGAAGAAACACTATACCAGTATTCTTGTAATTTGTATATTCTTTTGTTATTCATTTCGCATGTTTTTTTTATTTATTTATTTTCTGTTTTTTTATTTCTATTTCTGGATGTACAATAAACCATTATTATTATTATTTTTAATTTGAAGATCAAATGCATAATTTTATTTGCTTTATTCAATTATCTTCATAGAATTTAATTAATTTATAATATAACATAAATCATACAGAATATGTTTGGTCTCTCATTTCTATATTGTTGTGTAGCTAAGAAAACAAAAATACTCGAACCGAATATATTCGGCATCAAAACCAAATAATTTGGCCCAATACATATAGAGAAAAAGATGTCAAACACAGCAAATACTATATACTAAACGAATATTCAGCGCATCTCTAATAAATACCTTCGAATATCTTCGAAGAATATAAAAAAGGCTATATGCTTAAAAATAAAATTACGATAAAAGTTTAAATATGTTTTAAAAATAATACTTATAATTCATATTCAAAACAGTTCATTACTTTATTTAGCAACAATATAATTAAAGAGTTACAAATTTAATTTTCCTGATCTAAATATATTAATATAAGCTAATAGGGATGATGTAATAAAACTAATTCAAAATCAAAGCTTATACAATTTAAAATATATACTTACATTGCTCATATACGGGGTCCAGTCGTGGTTGCCAGCTTCCCATTCGGGTGGTGGATTTTTCTCACGTAATCTATTTATTATAGTTGCGTCCGAATCATCATTGACAATTGTGCGATCAAAATCAAAAACTGCTAAGGAGGACATGATTTACATTTAAATATGCGCGCGCACCGAACGGATGTTGAGAATGTACTGCGGCGCGGATAGTCCTCAGCTTGCGGCAAGGGCAAGGTCGAGCTTCTGTTAATATGAGAGTGTGACGCAACAGCGATTTTGGCATTGTAGAACTTTTTCTGCACAATTTTTCCGCAAGAATCGAAAGACATGAACGTTTGACGTTTCCTATTTAGTCAGCTGTCAGTTTGATTTAAAGGAAATCGTTTAGAAAATTTTATGTCATATATAAAAATCCAATAATATATATTGTTTTAAAGTGCGAATATTTAATATACTTAAATATAATTCTACAGTATATGTTTAACAATATAATTTCTGTATTTTGTTTTTATTACTCACAACACTGTTATATCAGTGCGTATGATGGATTATCAAAATAAAAAAAAAATCATGACAGATAAAGAATTTGATTATAACCTCTTATGTGTAGTTTTATGATTTATTTAAAAAATTAAAATTATTTAATAAATATGGCATCTTTAAAAGTGTATTCAGTGGGCAGACTAGCTAAATATATTACAGATTCATCTTTAAGGAGTTTACGGACCAATATCTATAGGTATGTTGCGCAACTTATTCCAACCTAAAAAATTATCGGTAAATCTAAGTAAAATATTTTTTTATTTAACGTGACCAACAAATGTAATGCTTATAATGAAATAAAATGTTTAACTATATATCATTAGACGGTTTTTTATTACATTAATTTATCCTTGTAAAACTCACTAGTATTTCATCACTTTACAAAAAATATAAATCTTTAATGAAAACTGCTTCTCTTAGCAAGATTAATGACAATCATTTGAATTCCCCATTAAACAAGTTTATTATTGTGACAAATACATTACAAATCTTAATAAATTTGAAATAAAATTTCAATAATATGATTTTGTTAACTGTTTCAGAACATCACTATGTAAATACAGCACAGAGGAAAAAGCTGCGGTATCAGATGATAAACAGCTACCACCTACTATAGAAGAATGTCATAAACAAATAGAAAATTTGACAAATGAAGTGGGTTCACTTAAAGAGCAAATTAAAGATTATGATGTAAGATATGATTATAAGAAAAAGTATTATATAGTTGTTTTTTTGTCAATTGTCAATGTCACATTATGAAAGGCAAGCAGACAGGACATTGGGTAAAGACACTCAATATTCCTTGAAGTGTAATTGAACTCACAACCAATACTTCTATGACTTCATTCTTTTTCCTACATAGCTGAGCCTAGAACCTAGTGTTATCACACATTGTTTTAAGTGACGGAACTCAATCCAGTACTTTGTATTGATAGAATCAGAATTTAACCCAAAACCAATCATGTTTACAGACTCAATACTGGCCCATGAAGATACAATGGCCTCTAAGCATTCATAAACATTATTATTTAATTTAATAATAATGATTTTAGTACAATAATTTTTATTTTTTCTCTTCATTTAATGACCGCTCTCTCTAAAACCATAAAACTTACAATCAATCTCTTTAGTGCCTATTTCTATAAAGTTGACACTATATTTATTTTCATTATCTACAAATATTTTTATTTAAATAACATATAAAAGTTGTAATACAAGCTTGACATCTGATGATGATTTTTTTTTTTTTTTTTTAGGATAAATACAAACGTGCGTTAGCAGACAACGAAAATGTAAGGAGACGAATGTTGAAACAAGTTGAAGATGCTAAATCATTTGCCATACAAAGCTTTTGTAAGGATTTATTAGATGTAAGTTATACTGCTAATATACAATAACTTTCTTTTTTTACTGAAGCTGTGAAATGAAATGAATATATGACTATAGTTTTAATACTAACATCTCTTCAAGTCACAATCGAACCCACAACCAATCAGATTACAGACTGATGCTGTACCATTCTGTCACGATGTGAGAGTATTTGGGCATGAATGAAAAATGGAGGCACAAATGAATGGAGGATGGAAATGAAAATCTTGAGAGACTACATTTTTTTACAGTACTATGCAGAACTTTCCAATAACATTCGACAAATTTCGAAGTTTGTAGCATTTAATAGGAATTTCATACAAACATACTTGAGCACTTACACCGTTCTTACCGGATGTGTGCTAACTACCTCTTTACATATTTGTAGGCCGACTATAGCCGTCACGTATTTTCGGCGTCGTTTTTGTAATGAAATTCCTGAAAAAACTAAAAAAAAATAGTATAAATAGTAGTCTACATTCCGCCCGATACCCTCAAGTATCTATAAAAATGTCATCACTATCGGTTCAGCGGATTGGCCGTGATGATGTCACTATGAAGACAGACAGACAGACAAAGTTACTTTCGCATTTATAATATTGGTATGGATGTGTGTCAGGTGGCAGACACACTGTCGGCGGCAGCGGAGAGCGTGCCGGAGGGCGTGGAGGGCGAGGGCGCTCCGGCCGCCCTCCGCTCTCTGCGGGACGGACTGAACCTGACTAGGGCACAGTTGCAACAGGTACTAATTTTTTTTCATATACTAACCTTATATTACAGAGTAGTTGTTGCCCGCTATTTCGTTTGTTTGAACTTTTTGTCCACAGGCATATAAATCTTATCTATACAAAGAAATTAAATTGGAGGTGTATGTTTGTAATATTAAAATAACCGGTTTTTACTAAATGCATATATATCTATACCGAGTGCATATAGCAAAATAACATTTTTTACAATTTTTGTCTGTTTGTTCCTGTTAATCTCTGGAACGGCTGCACTGATTTTGATAGGACTTTCACTGGCAGATAGCTGATGTAATAAGAAGTAGCTTCTTTTATTGTGAAATTACACACACAGCTAGTTTACCATATGTTTTCAAAAGTAGTTCCCAAAATTTTATCATTTTTACCATATGGAAGTACCATCAGCCATGTGTTAAGAGAATGTGCTTCAAATTGAACAACTTTTGTTAAAGTGCCATTTTATTGCCACTTTTCTTGTTTAACTTGACTCAGACTTGGTACTCAGAGAGAAGCTAGTGTCAAGGCTCTCCGTTCTCCACTTTCGAACCGAATTCAAGACTCAACAGCCCACGCTCTTTCTTACCACAGCGGGGAAATAAAAAATTGTTTAAATATAAACATTCCCCTGAGCACACTCAGGGGAATGTTTATTTAAAAACCCACAACCACTGCTGTTACATTAAAACAAATTACATAAGTTTGTAGGTTTTCATTATTTGGCAAAAGTTTAATTGATTTGAATTTTGTTTTGTTTTATCCCAGGTGTTCAGTAGACACGGGCTGGTGGCGGTGTCGCCGTTACGAGAGAAATTCGACCCCAACCTCCATGAAGCGTTATTTCAACAAGTGAGTATCATTTGATATTGAAATCTTTATTTATACATATAATAAAAATGTAACTTATCGCCGTATGTACATGGAAGATATATGAGAAAAAAACCATTATTCAATGTAATTACGAATTTATTACGCCAGGAGGAGAGGCCAATTTCGCGCTGTGTGACAGCGTCTGGCGATAGCTATTTACTCGATGGTTGTGGGTTCGTTTCTAATTCGGAGAAATTATTTATATTTCAAATACTTTTTTTCTTCGCCTCTGGTACCTCAATAAGAAATTCGGACGACCAAACCATTTATGCATAAACTTCTAGTTGTAAATAACCATTTGTAAAAACAAATTAATTTAATGAATTTGTATATTTTTGTAACAAACTCGCTTCTTCTTCCTAAACTTCCAGGCAGTTGAAGGCGCTGAACCCGGGACCGTCGTCACAGTGAGCAAAGTCGGTTACAAGTTGCACGAGCGTTGTGTGAGACCGGCGCTTGTGGGAGTCGCTAAGGGATCCTCCTAGTATAGAATAGAATACAATTTAATATTCTTCTATATGCAAATATATATTATAGGCCGTTTTTGTGTTGCCAGTTTGAAAATTTTGATTTAAAAATGGTTGGTTGGGGTTCTTTTTTTATTCATGAACGGAATTTCAAGTGTTATCTCAATGGAAATAAATTAGTTTTTAATTTAGAAATTAGCTTTTTTTTAATTTGATGCATTTTTTTGTTTTTTCAACTTCAGTAAATGTTTAAAGAACTTTTTTATTGGCAATTTATTAATATTTGTGAAAATTAATGTTACACGCATATAAAGGTGATAAGTGATTTGGATTTTAAATTGGTTACTTTTTGTAATAAATTTAAAATTTTCAATATTGGCAACACTGTACCAAATTGGTTATTTTCTGTAATAACTTGAATTTTCAATATTGGCAACATCTTTTTTTTTTTAATATACAGATTAATACAATTCGCAAATAGTTTGAATAATGTTTATTTTGTTACAATGTCAAATAAATGTATGTATATATTTATTTAATTTGCATTTTAAAAATTTTGTTAAGTGTTCGTTTGCTATTATGTACAGATTCGAGCGGAAGGTGGAGAACAGTGTCTTGACACTAGTTTCTCACTAGCACAAAGTACATGAATATTTGTAAGAAATATTTTAATTTTATTTGATATCTACTATTAATTAACAACGAAGGCATTCTATTGTGGAGGGATTTGTTTTGTTATATATTTTTCTTTTGTAATTCCAAAAACTTAGAATAAAAGTATGTAGTTTTTTTTAGGTGTAAATAAAATTACTTCTTGAATATATATAATACTAGCGACCCGCTCAGACTTCGCTCGCGTGAACTATAGCTTATGTTCATCCCAATATCCTCAAGTATTTCTATATAAAATTTCATCATAATCTGTTGAGTAGTTTGGCCTTGATGATGTCACAGACAGACAGACGCATTTATAATATTTTAATATAGTATGGATGTTAAATGTGGATACATGCATTTCACAGTTCTTTGCAACTTAATAAAAAATATTGTAAACATAAAAACTCAAATATTACATTTTATTATTTAGTTAAAAAAAACTTTGATTCAAAGTTGTCATTATCTAAAAAAATAAACAAGTTATGTACAAATCATTAATAATTATAATGTAACTCTGTATTTGTCATTGTCTTATACATCATGTTAATTATTCTAGAAGTAATTTTATTCTTGTAGTAGTAACAGTAGTATAGTGTAGAATAGTTATCTGTATTGTGTGTATGGTATCTGTTGAATAAATATTTGAATTGTTGGCTATGTATTGTTTTATATACGTATTTAAAAACGACAAGAAATAATTATATTTAAATGATTCTCTTGTACCTGCTTTAGTAACAAATAGCAGGGTAAAGTTACCTTATACAACACTAAATGTCTTGAAAATACAAAAAAAAACTCACATTCTTATATAATATTTAATTCACATACACTGCACTATCACTTAGCCCATACAAATCTAGACTTGACAGATACAAATATTCAAAAATGTACAAGAAACATTTTTTTTTATATGCACCATTTATGTGTTTACAAAACAAATATTATCCTTGATAAAAAAAAAAACATTTATTTCGACCCACACCTCACTTCTTGCCGTATCGCTTACTTCGAAATGAGCGTATGTGTCCGAATCCGATGACAGTACAATATTGTTAGAGCTCATGCAGCTGCATGTCCAGAAGCCGTTGCCATGACAACCGCACACGAGCACACCACGCTTCAAAGCGTGTCTCACAATTTCCCTTTTAAACTTATTAGTTATTTATTTACTACTAATACACCTATAAATAGCCTGTAATTTACGAACATTACTTAAAAAAAAAAAAAAAAACCAATAATATGAAGTACATAACACACTCTTCATACAAATATATATCATTTTAAAAAGGAAATCTGTTTTTCATAGTGACTGTCAATTTTTCAGAAAATATTTGTTCTATAATAACGATCAACAACATTTTGATATATTTTTCGTTCGAATGAGTTTCAATGTTTATATTCTAACCTTTTTTTCTTCTTATACTAAGACGCTGCGCAACGTAAGACACTTTTTGTGTCAAATCACTTCCAATCCACTTGACACACACATGGAGCCGATCAAAGTGTTCAGTAGTGTAGTTGACTGAAATCTCTAAAAGCTGTCATTACAAGACAAGCAAACATTAGCACAAAAAATCCTCACAATTGTATTTGAATTTCACCGCTACTGGCCACAAATACAGCAACTTTGTTACCTGTGACAGTGTACAGGTAGTGTGCGAGGAACACTTCAAATATTAAATTATTTTTTTATTATGCCGCGCTATTCATGGGCGCCGCAAGGACTATTTAAAGGGAGGTGCATCTGCATCTATACATACTATTAATCAATATAAATAAACATATGAAAAACAGTGTTGTGAGTATTAAATACTAATACTTTTTCAAGTGACTGCAGTAAATGTCTATTACTAAAAATTGACAGTTGTATTTTATAAACAGCCTCGCAGCTGTAGTTTTATCTATGTACTTTCTTTCTGGACAGGGGGGAGGTGGGGGGATTGTACCCCGATCCCGGCGCCCATGCCGCTATTATTATAATTTATAATCAATTTTTTATAAAATATCTTGTCATATTGTGTCCTGTGAAGTTACAAAAAAATTACCTGGCATCCGAATCTGTCACAGTCTAGATAACATTTAGAACAAGCTTAACATCTAGATATAACTGAAATTGCATTGCAACATATTATATATATACTAATTGTGCATATAGGGGTGTTCTATAATATATTAGTATGGAGAATTTTGAATTATTATACAGGTAAATAGTAATAATTTAATTAAATAAAAAAAAAACAATTATATACTACGATTAGTTCAAACATATTTGGATTTGAAACCACACTTATATAAACGAAATCAAGATGTATGGGAATAAAATTAAATGATTTGCCCGAGAATTTCACAAAAATTCCTAAAAATCTATTAATAAATAAGTAAAAAAAAATGTTAACAAAAATAATTTCAAGTGTCTTTCACTGTTTCATCAGTATAACAGCATTTCTATATATATATTAATATAATGTATGTAGTGTATTTTATGAAAAATATTGTCTTTCTGAATTTATACATATACTCTTAAGCTATATATACCCCTATACTAAAATTCCATACTTCCTTGTTCGCATAATTTTCTCAAAAAGGGTTAAACAGTATTTCTTTCACATATATAGTTATATATTATCAGAAAGAGACATTTCTTTCATTATAGTCATTGAACCTGCAACTATTAATGAAGTTAATAAAAGATCAACAAAATGAATTATACATATAATATAATTAAGAAGTCAGTAATTACAAAATACCTCCACACTAATGCATAATGAAAAAAACTATATCTTTCAAATGAAACCAATATTTTAACAAACACTGTACTCGTAACATATATATATATATATATATAATTTCGAACTAAACTTTTCAAATATATGGCCACACTCATAAACTCAAAACTAAATTCTACATTCAGCTACAAACTCAAAATTGAAAGCTTTCTACGATTCATGGTGATTTTTCACAAATTGCGATTTTTGGAGTGAGACCACTTCCATTCTTAGCTTGTTTATATAATTTTATTATGTTAGATAAATTTCAGTTATATCTAGGTCTACATCCAGCCATTTAGAAGCCTTCCTGGTATGCTTTTGAGTCTAAGCGTGTTTGTAACAGTTCAAGTTGTCTCCGAGCCTCACATTGTGGGAAGTTGTTCAGTTCATAGTACTGCGGTGCTATTTTGAGGAGCCATTCAGCTGAAAAGAAAAAAAGAAATATATAAGTAAAATATTAATTAGGCCATGTTGGCGCATTGGGACACCATGTCCGACTGGTTGTGGGTCCAAGGATCCCAGAGTCAGGGTATTGATTATATTTAAATTGTTTCCATTTCACTGCTCTGTAACAAAGTGCGGCTCCGCCAGTCACCACGCATTATCTCAATTATATATTAACTGACTTATGGCGGTTTATCTTACCTAATCATTCACCAAAGTGGCGAACAAACCCACGACCATCACATTCACAGACAAACACTGCACCCATTGATTATTTCTAACCCCCACATTCTAAGTATATCCATACTAATATTATAAATGTGAAAGTCTGTCTGTCTGTGACGCTCTCACGGCCAAACCACCGGCCCGATTACAAAGGAATTTAGAATGCAAATAGTTGAAGATCCAGGGTCTACAACAAGGGGTATTTTGTTTAAATGAACCCATAAAGGTTTGAAATAGGGTGTGAAAGTTGGTATGAAAAATCTAAACTGCCTCAACGATTTCGATGAATTTTCGCAAAAAAGATAGTTGATGACGCAAGCAAACATAGGATACCATATTTTTTTATAAAAACAAACCCCTTAGTGGCTGAAATAAGGGAAGGAAATTTTTAATTGCTTAATCAATTGTTACAAATGTTGTTATATACAAATAGTTGATACTCAGGATTAACGAAAGGACACTATTTTATCATTCAACAGTGAAATATTAGTTAGAGAAATATTAGGAGTTGAAATATAAAGTAATATAAAATTTACATACAAAAAATACTTCGAAATAATCCCGATACGATAAATGATCAATCCCAGTACTTTATTTCCACTACATATGTTTATGACTGGAGAGTGGAGAGTTGACTTGTAGGAGAGTCAAACTCTACATTTTTCTATGAACTCTTCGCTTTTCATCTCTTACATCTTATAGATATCA
Organism: Podotricha telesiphe; assembly: GCA_038994665.1. Lineage (NCBI taxonomy): Eukaryota > Metazoa > Arthropoda > Insecta > Lepidoptera > Nymphalidae > Podotricha > Podotricha telesiphe. The sequence continues at coordinate 29,390 of JAOYRR010000453.1, forward strand.
TTTTCAATTAGTACAAAAGAATAAATAATATATTTATATAAAATAAATATATTTTTTATTAAAATTAAAAATAATTAAATAGCAGTTTTTTTATAGTTTAGTGTTATACTGCTAGTGTTATAAATATACAAAAAACTCACGTTTTATATCAGTGACTGTTCGTATATAATTCTTAGTGGTCAACACAAATTCATTATATATGACCCAGTCGGGTTTATGATCGAGGCATGTGGACGGATGAAGTTGCACCACCTGGTTGTCCTTGACCGTCAGATAGTGTCCTGTCCTCTCTAGGTGGGCGACCTGGAATGTTAGAGACAGGTTGCAGGTTCGATTTTGACAATAATAGATAGAAATACTTTATTGCAAACAATGACATCATTTTGAAAAGCATGAAAATTTAAACACATAAGACACCCATCTTTAAAAATATATTTTTCTAAGAAACGTGACTTTTTTTTAACATTTATTTTAAAAGTGTTATTCACACACTAAACATATATTAAGAAAACGTATAAAAGTTTGAACGCAGCGGTATTTGAACCATTTATTCAGTACACAGAAGTGTTCCAAATTAAATAACCATTAAATAAAATTAAAAAAAAACTAAACCTAAATGAAAATTCAAGAAACCAAACGTAATGTTTAGGTAATTTAAATAAAAAAAAACCATCACCAAACGGGAATCGAACCTGCTACTATTGTGTACATATACCTGCATAAAGAATCCATTGACGAGTGCCTTTCTTATATTAATATAGTAATCTTTACTTGTGAATTCTGTGCTTGTCCTTTTTAAATTAAACCTGAAACAGAAAAATCACTATTATTAAAAAAAAACAAGAAGCCTTTTTGAAGCGTTAAGTACGCGTTTCGACTTTTCAGCAACTAGTGTGATTAAATGTATGAATTTCAGTATCTATAATAATGTGTATTTTAACACTTATTGTCATTATATGCCTGCAAGCAAATATGCAACGAAATATATATAGATTCATAATAAAAAAAATATTTTTATATATTTATATACATATATATGTATATATCACAGATTGTGTCCGTACACAATGTGGAGGACAAGGAGAAAAGCTAAAAAGACGACCTTAAGTGAGATAGCGTCTGACTGTAACAGCGATAAGTCGTCGGTTCAATCCGTACAATTGTATTTAAATAATTTTCATTTCACCGCTTTGGTAACAAGACAAAATGCGGCGTTAAACACCTCGCAATGCCTCGAATAAAGGCGAAAAGTGGACACAGTAGTGATTTGACACTAGGTTCTCACACTAACTGCAGACCTTAGCTAAGCGGGGATTAGTGCCAGGTAAAAGTAACCAACCACATCATCTCCGTCACATTTTTAAAGGCAAAACCTCTAAGTGAGCGGACAGTGGAGAAGCAGAGAGATTTCTCACTAGACCCACCTGTCCATGATCCTGCTGAGCTGCTGACGTACATTGTCTCCGGACTTTAGTGATCTGTAGTTGATGAAATTGTCGTAGCACCAGTGTGGGTCCTCCATGTCTGAAAAATTATATGGGAAATAAGTTTAATTACAGTGTAACCAGAACGAAAACTAATGAGAAACTAACTTAGGAAATCGAAATTCATATTTAGAAAAACACATTTTTGAACGTATGGCTTAGCGGTCAGAGCGCTTGGACTGTTTATAAGGGGCGCGTGTTCGAATCCCGGTGCGTTTAAATTTTAATACGTTTTTTGAGAATTATGTTTTACAGTAAAATAAACTACAGCAGATAGGTAGTGGAAGGGACGTAAAGTACACGCAAGCCAAGTTGCGGCTGACAACTAGTGTATACATATAATAAAAATGTAAGTGATCGCTGCCTGTACATGGCAGATATATAAAAAAATATATATATAACTTCTAATTTTATTTTCTGTTTGTTTGTGCACAACAATCTCAAAAAGAGCTATAACAAAAAAGTTACAACCACTTAAATTATAAAATATTAAGAAAAGTTTGTCATTTAACTGAGGACGCGGACGGGTGGGTCGTCAGTATTTAATATTTTTCAATATATAATAGTTACCAATTTTAAGTTCAAGTAAAATTAAAAAAAATTATAAAATATATATTTTAAGAAGAATAGAGAATCCTCCAAGAATAATGGCTCTCAATAGGGCCAACGGGTCCCACTCCGCCAACTCCACGTCAGAGATTTTGGTGACCGACGTATTGGTGACGTCATCACTACTGTCACACAAGCGGCACAGCCGAGAGAGCTCACAGGGAAATAAAACCACTAGCACTAATATGACGCACAATAGTTTATTATCAAGTTCTGTCAGCCAACTACCCTTACTACAACTTACTTTTCAGTAATTGGTCTCTTGCACACACACACACACACACACACACACACACACACACACACACACACACACACACACACACACACACACACACACACACACACACACACACACACACACACACACACACACACACAGACACACACAACTTACTTTGCTTGAACGCGTGGTAGACGTTCAACAGGGTGAGGTGGTCTCCGTCGATGTGGGCGAATCGCATCTTGGCCTCGTCCGCCGCCTTGCGGGCCTCGTTCGGACGCACGAAGCACTGCGGCACTGTCGTTTAAAATATACAATCAGTAAGTAATTCATTTCAAATGCATAATTTTTGTGTAAGTTTTAAATTCGATTATTAAAAACTTTAAACTTGGAATTTGGAAAAAGAACCCATAACCAAACGGGAATCGAATCTGCTACTATTGTGTATACATACCTGCATACATAAATAACTTCTCTTTACACATTCATTGAAATATGAAGCAATTTTGTTTGAAATGAAAATATCTTAGCATAATTAACAAAAAAAAAATGTGTATTTTATATTTTATACTTTACAATTGTTTATATGCATTTAAAATCTATTTTTTTGTTGTCAGAGAGAACCCAGTGATACGTCACTCCCCCCTCCACTTTGCGCTCGAAATCGATACATTGCGTGTTGAGCGGCCGAGAGCTGAACGCCGCGCCATGTGTTGCCAGCGGGAGGAAATGAAAATAATTTGAATATATAATAACCATTCCACAGAGCCGGGAGATTAAAATTGAACCTGTAACCAAACGCGCTGACAGTCACACACTATTACACTGCGACCAGTGCTTAGTTTGTGCATAAAATCTCCTCAGTGTGTTAATAACACTTTTTTAAATATTAAAAATATTTAATAAATCGCATTCCCCTCTTGGGGGCCTCTTGGGGTCGGGGGCCCTCCCTATATGCTTTTATTAACTTTTTTATTTTAAAATATTTTAATTTAGAGTATTTTATGTAATTAGAACACTAAATAAATATTCAAAATACCCACATCTTTTAAATCCATACCAATATTATAAATGCGTAAAGTAACGGTCTGTCTATCTGTGACGTCATCACGCCCAAGCCGCTGAATCGTCTGAGATGAAGTTTTATGAATGAAGACGAACATAGGCTACTTATTGACCTTTTTTTATTTCAGTATTTCAAGGAATTTCAAAAGGCCACCTAAAATACGAAACAGCTTAGTTGAGCGGCGGGCGAAGCTGCGAGCGGGCGGCTAGCTATCGACTTATTAATTGACGTGTCATTTGATGTGTCACAATTCACATTCAAGAGAAATATTTTTCATAACCGAATTGCGTATACCTTTTTTCTTTACAAGAACAATCCCAGAACGCAAATTCTACTCACCACTAAGCATGGCAGTGATCGACAGTATCTCGTTAGAGCAGTTGTGGTTGCAGCTGGCTATCAACATCTTGGCCAATTGAGGATCGAGAGGAAACTCCGCCATGACAGCCCCAAGGTCTGTCAGATTGCCGTCATCGTCTGAAATTGTTATGTACTGTGTTAGTGGAGTATGACTGAGTCGCGATTTCTGGGCGGCAAGTGTAAACGGAGTGTATTGACAGCAGTGGCGGTGAACTTTTTGTAGAGGTTAACTGGCGCCGTTATATATAAATATTTAAAATGTAGGTTCGCCTTGGACGATTATATAAATGTTTCGCATAGATTTACGTTGAAATTGTCTTGTATAAATCAAAATAGATTTTTGAAACAGTTTTTTAATAATTATTGTTGTAACAATATAAGTAAATTATTAATATAAGTGATTTACAAAACGTAAGTCGGTAGGAATGGTATTATATGAATGAATTATGTGAAGTGCCACCACTGCTTGACATGTCGACTACCCTGTTATACGGAAAAAGGCGTGAATGCCGTTCTTAGTATAGGTTGAGTCATTTGAGCCCTAGTTAGTAATAAGTATCATCAAACTATAACAGATTACGTTGTAATTGCTAACATGCCATTAAAGGCCCCTTGAAAACGGGGGCCTTGTAAATTAAGAACTCAACTACCATTTTTTTTTGTATCATGGATTCCTTTACATTATTGGAGTAGTTTCAGTGTTACCCACCCCACTCTGCTCTTTAGTTACGACAGTAAAAATAAAGCAACTAATATATTTTCATAAAGATAACTTCATCATCATTTTTAAAGTGTATCTTACACACTTAGGATATAAACAGCACTTTTAGAAAAGACAATTTTGAGTTGCTTATTTTGATGACATAGGAGATGGGGGGGGGGGGGGTGTTTCTAAATGGTGATTACGTCAGCAAACCTATTTCAATTAAATTTAAGTGTAGAAATAATAAAAAAACAGTAACAAAAAATTTATAAGTTATACTTGAACGGCTCCTTTACATGAATCATTGAACAATTTTCTAAACACTGAAAATTAACCCAAAGCTTCAAAGTCAATTTTCCGCAAATTCGTTTCTTGCCTAAAGCCTAATCTAACTTGCATCCACACATATCTTCAATTAGAACCCGCTTCTACCAACAAGTAGGGACTCACCCAACGCAGCCAAGTAGTTCAACAGCTCCAAGGCCCTCATCAGGGTCTCGGGAGCTGGTGGGTCCATGAAGTCAAAGTGTACCAGATCGTCGATGCCCAGCTTCTTCAACTGCAAAACTACAGATCCTAAGTTTGATCTGTGAATGTGAAAGAGAAATGCGGTGGACGTTAGATTTGAATCCATAAATCATTAAGTATGTCAGGAACAATGAGTTTTCACGCGATGGTAGTGGGTTTGATCTCGGCGCATGGTAATTATTTTTATTTCTTCAGACGAGACAAAGGGCGGCGTTGAGTTCCGCGCTCTCAACACGCAAGGTTCAAAAATTCATTTTTCTCACCCTGTTATACGCAAGACGATAAATATTACAATTATATATTAATAGATAATTAAAACATTTGTGTACTCTATAAAATTTTTAGTATTCGAAACTACAGTCAAAATATTAAAATATGTGGTATCGAACCACAATCAATGGTCCACTACTACCACACAATCACTTAAAATATAGAAAAAACTAAAATAAAGAGGTGTGAGATAAATTTCTGCATCAAAGTGTTAACTGGAAAATAAATTAATTGACTTATCAGAAAGTAATCACTATTAAAGCTTGAAATTTATAAACATCTGGAATTCGAACCCATAGCCAATATTATTTATTCATATATTTAATAATTCACGAATTCTTTAAAATTGAATAATGCTACTTTGTTTTTTTTTAAGAAAACAGAATATCCCTAAAAATTTTATACTACGCAAAAGAAAAAAAAAACTAATACAGAAAAAGAAAAACAATCTACAACACCGCTATGGTCACCTCAGAATCTCAGGATATGTATTATCCTGCATTTCATTCTTGTACGCCTTCTCTGTGTACAGCCGGAAGCATTTGCCAGGCCTCGTCCGCCCAGCTCTTCCAGCTCTCTGCTGGGCTGAGGCCTTACTTATGGGGGACACCAGCAAGGACTCGACGCGGATCCTTGGATTGTACACTTTTTGCTTTGAAAATCCTGTATCTATCACGAACACTACGCCATCTATTGTGAGAGAGGTCTCCGCAATATTTGTTGAAACTACGACTTTTCGTCCTATTGCCCCATTAACACGGTTAGGTGGCGCAGGCTCGAAGATCCTCTGCTGCAAATTTGGGGGTAGAGTCGAATATAGTGGTATACACTTCAATTCTCCAACATCCGGACCCAAATTGTCAATCTCCCGCTTGATTCTCTTGCAAGCATCTTCTATTTCTTCTTGGCCAGTCAAAAAGAGGAGGATGTCACCAGTTATCTCTTCACAAATATGAATTTGAATGACAGTTCTAATTGCTGCCTCCAAATAGTCCCTTTCCGGTTGAGGAGTGTAGAATATCTCTACTGGATGAGTCCTTCCCGGGACATTCATCAATGGAGCATTATCAAAATACTGTTGAAACTTGCCCGCGTCTAGCGTGGCCGACATAATAACTAATTTCAAGTCCGTACGCTGTTTTATAACTTCTTTCAGAACTCCCATAAGAATATCTGTTGCTAACGTTCTCTCGTGGGCTTCGTCAAGTAAGATCACTCGGTACTGTTCCAACATTGGGTCCGACATGGCTTCTCTTAGTAACATACCGTCTGTCATATATTTAAGAACTGTTTGTGGTCCAGAGCAGTCTTCGAAACGGATGCTGTAACCAACCTGCTGTCCAAGAGCTACATCCATCTCTTCAGCCACTCTCTGTGCCACTGACATAGCAGCCACTCTTCTCGGCTGTGTACAGGCAACTCCGAAGGACTTGCCCGCTGTAACTGCTGCAAATTCCACACACCACTGTGGTATTTGGGTGGTTTTACCGGAACCAGTCTCACCAACTAGCACAACGCACTGGTGGGTATTAAGAAGTCTCATAAAATCATTTTTGTATTCCCAGACTGGGAGCCCTAGACGACGTCGTAGCAATTCATGATAGCGCGTTGAGTGGGGAAGACCTGGAGAAGATATAATATTTTTTAAATTAAATTATTCGACATTGAGAAACTAGTATAGTAATACAAATATTTCATATATCCTAAAACTTTTCACCAATTATAATGGACCCAGGTTACAATGCGAACTTCGAGTGGGTGAAAACACCCGCTTCATACATTAGGCGGTAAGGACGTTATAAATTAATTTAAGTATGCTTTTAATGTATATAGAAAACCTCTATCTATAAGGTAGAGCATGGGTGGTTTTCATCATCTATATTATATTCCATTATGCGTTATAAGTAGGGCCCACTGTACTTCAAAATTTGGACATATATCCCTTTACAACAAAATAGTATTTAAAAAGAACTATATAATATCTTATTTTTTTTAAATCTTCTAACATAACACAAAATCACTTGCAGAATTCTTATATTACAATAACATAATTTTGTGATTTGTCATAAATAAAAGGGCAATAATATAAAACAAAATTACAAGTCAACTAACAAGCTGTGCGAAGTCCAAATTAATTTTCTAGAACTATAAACCCTAGAGCGAGGATATCATTTTATTGTTTTAAAAAAGAAATATATAGAAAACGTATAATAATTTGAACGCAGCAACAAATAAAAAACATTGTTTAAAAATCAATTCACATTTCGTTTATTTGATATGTATGTAAGAGCCGCTGGTTCGAATCCCGCAGCGTTCAAATTTTATACATGTCTTCTAAAACTATATTTTTCATCTACCTAAGCGCTTAAAATAACACTTGAAATGTCTTTTATTTCTTCATAATTAATAAAAATTGAATCCTAAATGCGTTAGTGTTTATGAGTAGGGACCGAGCATTCCATTCTTTTGTCATCGGCTCCGCTAAGATGAGTCTGCATTCGCGATTCACACTGGATTGTTACTGTCTCTAGTAAAGTCTCTAGCAATTGTTGGGGCGAGATCGGCGTTACATTTCTGTTCGTTTCCAGATATGCATATCATCCATATTTTTAATCACTGATTTCAACTGAATCAAAATCAAACCTGTATACTGATTGACACCAGGTGTGCTAGTAGCGGTGGGTGCAGGAGCTGTGCCGAGGGTGGCCAACGCGTCTGACGCTTCCCCACTGGTGCCAGATTTAGCTGCGGCAGCCGCTTTCTCCTCTCTGTGGTAGTGAGTAATTACATTCATTTAGAAACATACAAATTCATAAAAATATTTCTAATAAAACACATAAAATCTAGATTTTAAGTAACCAATGTCTAACCTTAACATCATAGTAATAATACATACAAGTTTATTATAGTATGAGTGCGCATGAGCAAAAATGAATACTGTCTCCAATCTTCTATAGTATTCAATACTGTATTAATTTAAAAAAAAAACGCTTCCCCATGAGCTCGCACTATCACACTATTAGACGATTCTTTAAACAATACATCAGTCTCAGCCATCAGCAATAACAAGCCTTATAAATACAAGTGTTTTCATAGTTTTATAATTAGTCAGCAACATAATTATCAATAAGTATGTGCAAGGTGAGCTATCATGATACTGATTACACAGCATATGTATCTAAAATAGTTTCATTAATAAAGTAAAGGACTATGTAATAACCTCAAGTAATATTTTTTAAGTAAGTTTTTTCCATAAATTAACACAGGTGAAACTAAAGCTTTCTACATTAATTATATAACATTTCTCTGTCTGTCGTTTGTCTGTGTATGTATACACTAAATTCACATTTTAAAAGTTTATAAATGTTTATAATGTTCATAGAGCACATTTTGACATACAATTCTTATAGTTATATCTCGTAATTATAATTTTAATACGCGCTGTATTCACACAAAAAAAAACATGCTAAGTTCCGTGATACGCGCGAACGAAGTCGCATGAACGAGCTAGGTGTGAGATAAAGCAGAGTTGTAAAAAAAATTAGTACCTACCTAAAAAAGTACAAACACTTATATATAACATCTTATTCTACAAACGACTTTATATTATTTTTTTACTCATAATCATATTAACACCATCGAAATTTACAACTCACACTCATTTATGTTTTACTACAATATGCAAAAACTGACATAAATTATTTAATTTTGTGTCTGTTATTGTAAATTTGAGACATTATGCAGCTTTACGCTTTTACCCGCATAACAGGGTAGTCAGAGAGATACTAGTGTCAAGACACTCCGTTATTCACTTGCCGCCCATACTCAAGCTATTGCATGTTGAGTTGCTGCACTCAAAGATGTCTCGGGACATTAAAAAATATTATAGTTTTTGGTCATTATCCACTCTTCATCTTTTTTAATGGCTTTTATATGTGGTTTTTTTATAAGGTAAAAGGTTTATATGGTAACCTAAAAAGACAAACTAAATTATAACATAATAACACTCACAGAATATGTATATTGATCATCGCAGAGTGACCTTCAACACATTTGACGTAAAAGTGTCTAACCAGCTGATTGGCCCAAACCATAAACAACTGCAAGGGGTATTCCCCTTGTACATACATGTACATACATATATATGGGTATATTTATATTCATGCTAGATAGGCTGTTATAATGGTTTTTTTTTAATAGTACTTCCATAAGGAAATGTATGTTTAATGCTCATAGTAATTAATTATAATAATAAGATGTGTTTACCATAAAAAAGTTAAAATTACGAAATTGTTAGGTTGGCCCTTATACCAAGTAGGTCCTAACAATATAAAGATACAATTTTTTTTCCAATTATTAACAGTTGTCTATTAATATGATGTATCTAATCAAGTAAACAATAGTATAACAAATTTATGATATATAACTGAGTTATACATGATAAGCTAAGCTATATATGCAGCTTATAACATATTTATTATAAGAAAAATAATATTAATATATTATAGAGATTATTACCCTCTAAAATATATTAATACTATATATATATAAGTCTTACTTTCAAAGGAAAAATAATAGCTGTGCTTGGAAAGATTCCAAGAGATTTGTTCAGCCCCAAACTCCTCCTTATATACTCAAGGCAATCCTATTCTCGAATTTCTGCCCAAATTCGAAACTTTGCATCTTTAGTGGCAGAACTCAATGTCACATTTTGTCTTTATTAGTTTAAAATAATACAATATTTTGAGTTTGTACTTAAATATTTATATATTGAGCTTATGTTAGCATTATATTAAGCTATCAAATGATTAAATGATATATACATAACAGTCTCTCAGTCACAATGTATCAATAAACTTTTCAAAGAATAAAAATATTCTTAGTTTTGTAAAATTTTCAAGTATAACACAAAAAATGTAATATAGCAAAACTCAAACCCGGCAGGGGGTTCTGGTCCTGGGAAGCGATATGACCACTAAGCACTATACAGCTTTATTAAAATTTGTTATAAGCTTGTTACAACTTATGTTATAAATATTCAATTTATTATGAGTATTATATCCTATGAGATTATTTAATATGAATATGTGTTTATTTAACAAAAAATATGGAACACATGTTAGTAGTGCCTTACTAATAAATTAATAAAATTAATGGTTAGATTTCATATGCAGTAACTTTACTGTTTCTTCTAACCATCACCTGACAGAAATTATCATTACTGTATGAAAACACTACCAGACAATCGTTTCTTACAACAACATATTTTCCATTTCAGGATAAAAGCCTGCCCAAGGCATATTAAAAAGTTACCATAAATATAAGCTTAACGAATGAATTACCAAATGATTTAACACTTTGGCAAACGCGAGGCTTTCATAGTTAATTAGTACTTGCAAATATATTAAGCCTACTATAGTAATGTATTACTAGCGTTTTAGCTTAACATAATGTAATATTTACTGACAAAAACTAAAAAGTTATTTTATATGATTAAAAATCAAGCACGTTTACCGAATGTTTTCAAAAAATGCGAAAAACACGTTGTTGGCTAAACGTAAATACACACGCTTGGGATTAAGAAATGTTTGTAGGAAAAAGTATATATTTGGGACAAGCTGTTTGGTGAAACAGATCATTCCAATTAACCACATAATACGGTTTTTGAATGAAAATTGGAAAACAAAGGAAATATGAGTTTTTCTTTGGAATGTTTTCCAATATTCACATTTGAGCATAAAAAATAAATAACTAACCTTTTTTTCTTAATAAACGGATCCATCACTTCAATCCTTCGTTTAGACATTATATCAACTAGCACATATAACAACAAAATAATATAACACAAGAAACTGTCCTGAATTATCAATAAAACGAGGCAGCTAACAAAATGGCGACTGCGGTATACAATATAAAATACAGGTTACACACCACATAGCAGATAGAAATATAACAAGCGAAATTTAACTAACAATAGTATTTAAATTTAAAATATAACAATACTCATAGTTTGTATTGTTTCTCTGTATTCTTTTTATTATTTATAATATAATGTAAAACAATTGTATCTAACTTAAAATAGTACTTATTATTTTTCTATTCACTAATAATATATATTTTGATATAAATTAAATATTTTTAAATAGCTTTTTTTAGAATATTTCATTAAATATTATTTTGTAATATAAATATTATTTCATAACATGGTACCGTTACCACTGTAATATATGTCACCGGTGAAATGGAACGTTGTCAAATCTCAAACAAAAATGTCACCGACAATGTAAATGCGTATTATAGCTGCGTGCTATTTATTATTGTATTGTGTAATTATTTGATGAAATATTGTGTAAATATCGCAATGTGTAGTGTCAATAAATAATGTAAAATATTTAATACGACAATTTTGACTTCCTTTTCTGTGCTATAAAGAGTTGATTGGAAATGATCGAAAGACAACTAAATACTTGAATTGTGTTGTGCAATTAACTCGAAAACGACTTTAACGGGCGCACATTAAATTAAGATATAAGACGTAAGTGAATACATTTTTCTATCGATTGATCTCAATGCATGGGTTATGGATCATAGCCATTTCAAGATGGCTGCCATTGATTTTCTATGATTTGTTTATTTTTATTAAATTTTAATATTAATGTATATTTTTATTGTATTTGGATGTATTTGGATTAAAATATAAGATAAGAAATCAATTTAAATCAAAGAAGATCATTTGATTGGTTTTCGTATGATGTCATTAAAGGTTGTTGAACCTGTCAAAACATGTCCCAAATAGGTAAATGGATACCTGTTACTAGATTATTCTTTTCTCGCTGTAGGATGTTAGATAATTATCGGAGTTACTAAGTAGTATAAAACAATATTCAAATTCTAAAACTTTAACATATATTTTAATATTTATAATAATATCTAAATCAAAAATAATCTTTTAAAAAAACTTCATTCTACATTTTATATGTTTGTTAACCTAGTTTAGTTTAGTCTAGGTCTGTATGTACTTTGTGCTACTGCAGATACAAGGAAGTAGTAAATTCAAGTGAATTTCTGAATATATTTAGATTATTTTATAAATGTTCAGGTGTCTATAGTGGATCATTAAGAAATAGTCATTGTCTTAACTTAATTGACAAAGTGGTCAAAATATTTAATTTCATAGCACTTATATACGACAAAATTAAATATTTTCTTTTTTGAGAATTTCTATTATATTGTTTATATTAAATATGGATACCTTAATAATTTTATTATTATTTACAAATAACTTTAATTTTTTTTATATCTTTAAAGTGTCATTCACACACTTAGGGAATTTAAAAAAAAAGCAAAAATAATTTGTAAAAAGTGTAATCATTTTAATATAGCTGGATGTAGAATGCATGGCTTAGCAATCAGAGCATTTTCGTTTCCAATACCTGCTGATTTGAATCCCGATGCCTTCAAATATTTATGTTTTCCAAAATTGTTTTTGACTTTTATTCTATTTGAGAATTTATGACAATATATAACATTAACAAGTTGCGTTTGACTCACCATACAGTTCAATGTAAGTAACTAATTTGTTGTTAATTGCTTCTAATTGTTCCAATTTAGTAGTTATTAAACTGCAGCCTATTTTTTAAAACACAATTTGAAACAAGAACATTTGTAGATATGGATCTATGAACATGATTTTTTTTAACAGCTTTGTGCTTTTAACCTCACTCTGTTAGTGATATAGACACTTTATTCTCCACTTTCTGCCTGAATCCTTTGTCTTGTCACCAAAGTGCGGAAATTAAAATAATTTAAATATCATCATAATTCAGTGGAAATCGAACCCACAATCATTACGTGTACAGTCAAGAGTCTGTCATACTGTGACACAATTAAATATATAATATATATTTAATTATAATAAGCTGTAAAAATAATATGTATTATTTTTAATGGTGGTTGTATGTTGGCAATTATTTCCCTCTTTAGAGATAATTAATTTAATTCTCTATAAATAAATGATTTATATTGCAATATAGACAGGATGAAATATATTTTAGCTTTTAGCTATTGAATTACCTTGTTTGTACAAATACAAATTGTTGCTATTTTGAGACAGTGTTAATAATAGACAATGTGCATATATGAAGGTATGTTGAAAATTTTAATTTAAATAGAAGGTTGAAAAACAGAACATGATTTGAAAGTTTGGTTTTGCACTAAATTTAAGAAATGGGAAATGAAAAGAAATTTATCACAAATTGACACATAGTGTATTTTGGAAATCAAAATATGACCCAACTGATGTGATAAATCCTGTTAAAACTGTTTTCATTCAAAATGTGCAAATATTGCGAAAACCAAAGATCTTATTATGGATGTTACAATCAGGGTTGTCATATGGCTAGGAAATTTTATCAAGGTGATTTGTAATTTGGGTTTACATATAGAATTAAAAAACCGGAACAACCGATAAAAAAGTAAACACTCCATTAAAAAAAATTACAATGTGATAAGCTGTTTTCATTGACGAATATGATAATTTAAGTTCTGAAAAATCTGATGAAGAATCATGATAGACCTATATTATAAAAAAAAAGTAAATGTACTTTAGTAACAGTTGTTCAGTGTGGTATGCAGTCTTCATTAACACATAATAAATCATTGGAAAACATAAAAAAAAATTACGCAGGTAAAAATTTAAATTTGAGTAGGAAAAGTGAGCCACTTTGTCAGCCAAGAAAGGAATGTGTGAAGCTGCAAAAAATCAATCGTGTGTGATTCAATGAAGTCTTAAAGATAACAAATCTACCATGATAGCAAAATTTATTATAATTTTGGGTAATGTTTCAATGTTAACAATTGGTAAATGGAAGTAGTATTTCTTATATTTTTTGCAAACACAGTTGCAGGCTGTCCACTAGTATAAAATATTTTATTGAAAAATAATAAAGGTGTCCCAAAATTCACGCAAGAAGTAATTTTGATCGAAAACACAGGTTTATAATAAAAAATTGTAATTGTGCATTTCAAAAAACCCCAAAGAAAAAATCCAACGGCGTTATCTGGGCAGCTAATTCTAAAATACCATAACGGGAAATTACACGACCAGGAAATGACTCGTGCAGTAATTGAATTGTTTCTCGGGCTATATGACATGTGGCATCGTCTTGTTGAAACCACATACCGTCCACATCCATATCTTGCAATTTTGGTATATAAAACTGGAATATCATTTTTCGAAGAATGGTCCGATGATGCCTGCAACCCAAAATCCGCACCAAACAGTTACACGTTGTGGATGGATTTGTTTCTCAACAATCAATGTGAATTTTCTGAACCCCAAATGCGACAATACTGTCGATTACCAAAGCCCAGATCAAGATGAAAATGAGCTTCATCGCTGAAAATGATTTTTTTCGAAAAATCAGCATCCCCTTTTTGTTGTTCCATAATCCATTCAACGAACTATTCGCTGTGCGTTATCAGTAGGCCTCAGTTCTTGAGTCAACTGAACTTTATAAGCTTGAAGATGCAAATCTTTCGTGGGAATACGCTGTAGAGAGCTTCTCGAAATGTCCAATTCTTTACCACGGCGCCGAATTGGTGCTCCTAGGCTCTCAGCCACACTCTCCCGAATTGCTTAAATGTTTTGTGTTGAACGACTAGTTGAAAGACGGTTAGTCTGTTTAAGATCACTAATTGATCCAGTCTCTTTAAATTTTTTAATTAGTCTCTTTACAGTTGATGAAGTCAAAGCACTATTCCGACCATATTTTGTACGAAAATAGCTAAAAACTGTTGCTGCCAAACATTTATTATTTGCAAAATATTGCTCAACAATAAAAATACCTTGTTCTTTTATGTAGCCCTCCATTTTTAATAACCCTGAACAAAATAGCTGTCACAAATGGCGCGAAAATTCATAGGTTGCGTGAATTTTGGGAAACCTTTATATATGGCTGTGTGACAACTGTTTTGTTAACTGAACTCCCAAAATATAACGAGCGCTGCGTTGAATGGAACTCAATCCACACAAATTACATTTTATTTTGTCTTTATTATTGTCCTATATATTTGTTTTTATTTGTTCCAGATGGTAGTTCGCTGGGCGAACCGCTCATAGTTGGCAAGTAACTCACAACCATGGGTCAACAAACGTCAAGAAAAAGTAAGTAGCCTTGGAAGTTTTATATCTTGAAAAATATTTTTTAAGAAAACGTATGAAAATTTTAACGTATCGGGATTCAATTAATTTCCTAAGTGTGTGAATGAACCACTTTAAATATATCATGAATATGTAATTAATCTCTCTATAGAGATGCTAACAACAAAAATAAGTTGTAACGTAAGCCTACAAGAATTTCGACGCAGTCGCATATAGAACGCATGGCTTAGCGGTGGGAGCGCTTAATCGATTTCCAAGAGGCGCGGGCTCGAATACCGCTGCGTTTAAATTTATATACGTTTTCTTAATATATATTTTTCAGTATATATTAATATTATATGTTTTGATGATATTCGTTGTAACAAAAATTTTTTATTTTGTAAAGAATAATACAGTTAAGTTCGTTACGTTACGTTATTTGAAAAGTTGTCGTAAGAATTACGTGAAAAAAAATTAACAATGTGTTATCAGATCAATAGTAAAAATAATTAAGCTAATTACTGTATTGTTCTTTGGTGACGGCGAAATGTAGCGTTTCCGCATACAATAGCGGTTTCGTATTTTCGGCGGCCTTTTCGTAAAACAATCAAATTCATGGTAAAGCTGAACAAAATGGTAGAGAAAAGTAGCATATGTTCATCCCAAGACCTCAAGTATCTCTATATAGAATCTCATCAAAATCGGTCCAGAGGTTTGGCCGTGATGACGTCACAGACAGACTGACAGACAGAGATATTTTCCCATTTATACGATGAGAAGCTAGAAGAAGAAACTCCTTAGCATCCCATTGATACATTCCATGGAGAGAGGAGCTTGGAGCAGTTCTTGGGACTTGCGATACAAGCATATGTTTAATGCGTTTTAAAATGTTCATTAATGCTCGCCTCCACTGCTTCATAACTTGATTAGAAGTTATGCAATCATAACTTGACAGCTCAAAATCGTTTCCCTTCATTGCTTGATGTTTAAAACAGAGGTGGTGAGTTTTACCTTCTATAAAAAAAAGCGGTAATTTTTACTATGGAAAAATACCTAGTTTTTGTAGAAAATAAATAACCCAAGACCGCCAAGCCGCTCGAATATCAAGCGAAATATAAAAAGAAAAAACAATTTTAACGAGATGTCCCGTTGTCATAGCAAAGATGCGATATCGAATGCATTGAACTGATGATAGTTCTAGACAGGCCTTAGATATTTTAGTAGGTTATTGGATAGATTTTATTTTACTACGCATATTCTAGTGAAATTGAAGAGTATTATGGTTTTTTTTTCTAGGTGGAGAGTGCACGTGTGGTTGCGGCGCCTGGGAGAGGCGGAGGTACGCAGAGTCGCCGAGCAGTGTCCATCGATACGTCAGCGCTGTCACTGACAGGTCGGTTATTTGTCTATTTGTTTTTTTTTCATTATACATATAATAAAAATGTAACTGATCGCTGTCTGTACATGGATGATCAATGAGAAAAAATGTTGTTTATCAATGTAATGGGAACACAAACCAAGGATTTATAATTTTTCTTATTAAAAAAAGGACATATTTAGAAAACGTATAAAAATTTGAACGCAGCGGGATTTGAACCCGCCAACCGTTCAGATCCCGCCGCGCAGAGTAAGTAAGTAAATATGTCTTTTTCAATTTCCTTACTGTGCGAATAACTCTTTGAAAAATGTTATAAAATATAATTTTCTTTATTGTTTGTGTATGCGTGTGGTGCTTGTATTGCACCCGAGTTTCAGAAACGGCTTAACCGATTTAAATGTAATTTTTTCACTATTGTATTTTGGTAAACTTATTAGATTTTCGCTGTTTATGAAAAAAGTTACAACAGTTTATATTAAAAATTAGTTTACGCGGGCTAAGCCGCAAGCCGGTACGCTAGCTGTAAATAATCATATCTATCAATCCTATGTAATTAATTATTAATGTGTATGTGAATGAAAAGCTTTTGAGCTATTTTTACGGAATTTTGAACATGTATGTGGAGAGGAATGAAATAATATGTATGGATCTGGGAAATTTGGCATAAAACAATGTTAAAGCTTATATATGCAAAAACCTAAATGTCGATGTTTTTCATAATAATTCTTAAAAAAATAATGTTTGACATTTGAATTTTTTTATAAAGTGACATACACGTTGCTAAGGCAACGCTTATTTTATCCAACAACGGGGCTACTAGTAAATTATAACACATTTTAATACTAACAAGTAAATAATACTTCACGCATTTATTAACCGCATGACTCTAGCCAGATAGAACCTAGTGTCAAGACACTCCGTTCTCCACTTTCCGCCCGAAATTGAGTGGCGAGGTTGAGTTTAGGCTGAGCAGCGCTTTGTCTTGTACCCTCTGGTACGTAGGTAGGTTGTACGAAGAAATTAAATTAATATAAATGTAATCATTACTCCATGGGGGAGTTGAATTCACGGCCAATCGCGTTTGCAGCAAGACGTTGTCCCACTGATTCACAATGGCTTCGTTCAAATATTAATATATTTGTTATATTGTGAAAAATATATCTAGAAAGCGTATAAAAATTTTGTACACAGCGGGATTTGAATCGGCGCCTCTTGAAAACCGCTCGAGCGCTCTGACCGCTAAGCGATGCGTTCTACATCCGGCTACGTCTGAATTACTATACGCTTATTACGACTTATATTTATTGTTAGGATAAATATAATGTATTCAATTTACTGTATGAAAAATAAATAAAAAAGATTTAAAAAATCTTATGTTGTGTTAATAAATTAAATAATTAAAAAAATTAAAATTAAAAAAATGGAGGCCACTGCAAGTCGGCACAGTAAGGTTAGCGTCTTGTTTGTTGTTTGCGGGGTCGATTTCCACACGGTGATATGAATGATAGAAATTTTATTATTTCCATTTCGCCGCTCAGCTGAACAAGGCAAAGCCCGTTCAACACGCAATGTCTCGAATTCGGGCGGAAAGTGGAGAACGGAGTGTCTTGACACTAGGTTCTATCTCACTACCCTGTCATATGGGACAGAGCGTGTAGCTGAGAGCTAATTAAGTAAATATAACATATCGCAGTCATTAAATGTATCAAAATTTGTAATTTTCCTATTTGTTATAAATAGGTTGAGGATAATAATAAATTGATATAAATTTATTGGCTATTTTATTATATATATATACACGTGTACGTTACAGCTCAGTTGTTGGGTACGAAAATAAGTGACAAATTTATGGGAGACGTATATAAAATTTGAACGTATCAGGATTCGAACCGCGTTTCTTGGAAACCGTCCAAGGGCTCTTACCATTACTGTAGTGAGACTTTCACCATTTTCTGCTACCCAATGATTATTCTATGAACAATCGCACGGCAACAGAGAATGCTATTTATTAAATAGTTTTAATATTTATTTAATTAGCAATTCATCCATTTAGGTAATTGAAAACAATAATTACTGTTATTAAAATAATTCATTCAAAAATTAATTATAAAAGATATATCGTATTGAAGACACGAACGAACCAGTAGCTCAATGAGAGATATCTCATTAATTTTGAAATTTGTCTTGTAATGAATTTAATTTGATATTACTGATATTTATTTTATGTATTGTTCAAAATTTATCATTGTAAAATCACAAAGATATTACAGTTTTTTTTAACTCTTTCTTGTAAACGACTATTAGACCCCCAAAGGATCTCATAAGACGACTGATGACCGCCCATGACTTTGTCTTACATTGATAGATGATATTTAATATTTGAACTCGTACACATTTTGTCGTGGATTGATGATTTATCGGAAAAATTTATTGAGATTGGTTTTTTTTTCATTGAAATCGATGAATATTTTATATTAATAGTCGAAGGAAAACATTTGTATTATAATTTACAAAATATATATATTGTTGGATAAGTATGAAATTTGGCACACACTTACTGTTTGGTATTTGCAGTGTAGTGTAAGTACTGTAAGCCAATAAAATACATATTACGAGTACACACACACAGACTACCATGTGTTTAGCATACACTTTTGCACAAAATGACAGAGAATGCACGTTGCCAAGGCAACGGGCTAACCAATATGGATGGTTAGGTGGTGTAAGGAGCTTGGGCATAAAGGTGAGGGTTAATGAGCGTTTTTAAGGGGTCCTTAGGTCTCCACTTGGATCGCAAGTCCCAGGCACTGGTCCAAGCGCCTCTCTCTCTGCAAGACGATGGGCACCCGCACGGTGAATATCATCCTTTCTTTGTATATAATATTTTTTGTTTTTCTATTCAGATGGAGTGGAAGAGAATGTGCCTGTAGACGGCGGAGATGGCGTCGTCCCGCATGCGTGTGCACAGCGTACAGGCGGGTGAGCGATGCGTGCCACGATGACAGGTATACCGGGTTCGAATACATAAAAATGATATGGCTGTTTACAATTCCATCGATTACAATTTAGTTGGTAACGAATGAATTCGTGTTTATTTATGTCTTTATAAAAGAAATCAAAATCAATTGCGATTTTTTTTTATATACTGTTTGTAAATGTTGACTTTGACAAATGCAATTAATATTATTATTATTATCATCACATTGGTGTGTAACTTATCCACTAATATAGACTTTTACTCCGATCGGGATTCGAACACACAGCTATCACACATACTGTTAGAATCTTTTCAATTGCACCACAGTAGCTAGCGTACATTAAGCTAAATAGTATTTTACTAACCGGCTCGTTTCGTCTTGTAGACTGGCAGCGGTGCTCACGCTGGGCGCCAGCGATCTGAGGAGGGAACTGGACGCCATTGTCATCAACACTGGTAATTTTATATATATATATATATATATTTAAAGTTATTAATTATGTCGCAATTGGGACAGTGTTTGACTGTAAACACCAATGGTTGTGGGTTCGATACGCACTCGGGGGAATGATTGTTAGTCATATTATATTTGTTCCTTGCGTAGTGTCTTGAATTCGGGTAGAAAGTGGAGAATGGAGTGTTTTGACACTAGATTCGCTCTACCTAGGCGGGTAACTTGCTAGAAAAAAAAGCGTAAGAACGCTTAAATTTCTTTATTATAGTAATATATGCGTATTGTATGTGAATAAACTCGACATTTCTGTCACTTATGGTACTGATAAAATTGGTGCATATTTCAAACAACAACTCGCTAGGTTTAGGTATTTATTTTACGAAAACGCGAATAAAAAAATCTGAACCCTCAATTCTTGGAAACTATTCCTTAGCGCTGTAGACAACTGAGCTATACGTTGCTATTGAGTAACATCAAAATCAAAAAACTGAATTAAAATATTCTTAATTCAAGTGGACTGCCTATTTATTACAAGCACTTTCGAATCGTCAATTAACATTAAATGTCAGTATTGTCAGTGTCTAGCTATAGCTACTACCGAATCGAAATATTAATGTTTGTTACAACTTACTTTTGGTATTAATTATCTATGTAGGGAGATTTAATTTGATTTTAACTGCTTACGGTTGACTTGTTGATGAAGACCCTCTTTATTTTTCTCCTCTTCAGAAAGTGACAATAGCAGAGAGAACGGAGAGCCCACTGCAGAAGTTTATGTGCTGTCGGTGGCGACCAGGAAGTGAGTGTGTTATATATATATTCAGATATTATTCAAGGTGTATTTTTTTAGTTGTCATTAAATTGGTAATGTAGCAATGTCGAACGCCTCTGACATATAAAGATTAATATATATATATATATATATATTTGAAAACTACTTACAAGGGGACGGGATGCGACCTTATAATTTTATTTTGGGATGAGATTTTGCCAGGTTTGTAGTATGCGATTAATCCGGTTAAGAATAGTTTAATTTCAAAATAGACTTAAATAACTGACTACCGTCTGCTCGTATTGGAGTGGCTGTTGACTGACTGGACTTACATTAGTGGCTAGTATTAATCGAATCTGGTTTTTATGTGTTTCTTTGTCCGAGTCGTCACATGTCAGTAACCTGTTTTAAAGGTGTTGCAATTAAATATTTGTGAATAAAGATTTATTGATCACTTTGTAACATCAAAACAATCAATTATTTAATATTGTCACTGACAAATTATATAATCGCAAACATATATTTAGAAAACGTATAAAAATTTGAACAATGCTTTCTATATTCAGATGTGAATAACAACATTTTTAAAGAATGTTAAAGATATAATCACTTTTTTTATTTTAATAAAAGGCTGCCCCGAAAACCGTTGGCTGGCTGTAGTAAGCGTTTGGGTCGCAGGTCATACGATCATGAATAAAATTTGAACTAGTGACCATGGCCTGTGGTCAGCGAGTCCTATATTTCAACTGAGCATATATAATAATATATTTATTACGTTGTTTTTTTCAGTGACGGCGAACCGTCTCAAGAGGGACGCAGAACGGAATTGGCTCAAGCCAACGACGCCTCCATAAGGCGGTTTCAGGTTAGTTCTATGTCCCCAGGGTGTCTGCGGCAGCACACCCTCAGACCTTCCCCCACCCCCCGGTGTCGCTGTCCACACCCATGTATATATATATAATATTCTTGAACCCAAAACAATAATATGTAATTTTCCATTTTGTTGGTCTGTTTACTGGTTTGTTCGTGCTCGCCAATCTCAGAAACGGCTTAACCGATTTAAATGCAATTTTTTTTTAAACAACTGATGTATTGTGGTAAGCGTCCCTTAACATTTAGTGTTTATTTCATTTCAATCGTTAATAAATAAAACAGTTACAGTCATTTAAATATCATTTAATTTAAGCAAAGTTTATCATTTAAATGAGAACAGTGACGAGCGACCAAACGAAATTGTTTAGTCATGTAGTTTACGCAGGCGAAACCGCGAGCAGGTCGCTAGTCGTTAATATAATATTAATAAATCACTACTTTAATTACTTGCTGTCTCCAATACGTAAGAAATATAGTGGATTTCAACATATCATAAAAAAATATATATAATACAAAGCCGAAAGTTTCGGACATTAGTAAATATTTTATTTTTGGATTTCAGGTGGTCTGCGGCGGTGAGCTCCGCGCGCTGTTGTTTAGAACGCCGCCACTGACACATCAGTCGATAACGCCCCCTACTACTGTACACACGCAGGTAACGGGATCAAATTCTCTATTCTTTTATATTCTAAAGATATATATGAACACCGGATGCTAATGGTGGGATGGCGAAAATAGTAATTCATTATTATAGGGTTTTTACCTATAATAAATATATATTTTTAAGTTATATATAAGTGACTGACAGACGACACACAGACTACACCATTGTGCGGAGAGACGTGACACTTGTCATGTCAATAACTTGGAGAGTTGTGTAAATGTTTAAAAATCTTGTTTTTCCAATTCCCGTAGGAATTGTAGGAAATCGTCTTTTATTGCTCCTCCACATTCCTCAAGAAATGTATAAGTCAAGGGTCACGTCGTTTGTCAGTCAGTATGTGAGGAACGCAACTATTTAATATATATATATGTAATGTTACAGGTTGATTACAAACATTGCTTAGTACCAGACTTGCAAGAGATCACAGCTTGCTCTTTCTACTGGGGCAAGATGGACAGGTATGAGGCAGAGAGGTTACTGGATAACAAACCGGAGGGTGAGTACGTTTATTCGTATGAAGGTGATATGTCGCAAAATAATATTTTCAAATTGTACTTTTTTAATGGTTATATCTGACGCCGTCAGGCACGTTCCTGCTGCGCGACTCCGCGCAAGAGGAGCACCTGTTCTCGGTGTCGTTCCGCAAGTACGGGCGGTCGCTGCACGCGCGCATCGAGCACTACCAGCACCGGTTCAGCTTCGACTCGCACGACCCCGCCGTGTTCGCGGCCGACACCGTCACCGGCCTCATAGAGCACTACAAGGTGATGACGCTGCGCAGCGGCGGTGAGGTGGCGTTGGGGGGGGGGGGGGGGGGGGAGTGGTGGTGAGAGCTACTCTAGCAGAGCCCCTTTTCCAGCAGGACCCCGCGTGCGTGATGTTCTTCGAGCCGATGCTGACGGCGCCGTTGCCGCGCAGCGCGCCCTTCGCGCTGCAGCAGCTGGCGCGCGCGGTGGTGGTGTCCCGCGTGAGCTACGACGGCGTGGAGCAGCTGCCCCTGCCGCCGCGCCTGCGCGCCTTCCTCAAGGAGTACCACTACCGCCAGCGCGTGCGCGTGCGCCGCCTCGAGCCCGACGCCTACCACCACCAGCTCGCGTGATGGCCCACTCCCGTAAGTCACTTCAAATAGCTTTCGCTGAGCGGTCGCAGCCGAACTCTTGATATAGTATTATTACTTATATAAACGTTGGGCCAATATCGCCAAAACGATTTTAGAAAAAAAGAAATTAGTTTTATGTACTAAAAATTTGTTTGTTTATATTATACAGAGTGGTTATTAAAATAAGTGGTTATCATCTGTTATATCTGTTTACTAATATAGCATATTTATGCTGTATAGTCTTTAATAATAAAAAAAGTGAAATTGATACGTTTTAATGAACACCATGTATGTATATAAATATTGTTCATAACAAGTGATGGCGAGTATTGGTGCAGGAGAAGAGTATTCTATGTAAATATTAAAAATAGGTAAAACTATTATTTAGTCAAATTAGAATGTTACAGTATGTTTTTGTATAAGTTGATCTAAAATCGCGTCTCGCACTCTATGAAAGAAAAGTGTCTAACAAAGAAAAATCTATTTATTGGAATATTATACTGGAATTGTTGAGAAATGGCTTTAAAGTTACAGTACTTTTGAGTGAGATAACTTTCATTATACTACATATATGTTTCTATGATTATTTTAATTGGCCCTTTTGGTTCAGTGGTTGGGTAGTGACTGATAAGTTAAAGGTTCAAACTATATAGAGCATTTTAGTTTTGTTTTGTATGTTTGTCTTAATGTATTTATTTGTTTTGTATGTTTATCAGTTGTCTTATCACTATATATACATATAGGTTTTATCTATTGTAATTATGATAAAATAAAAAAAAAACGATTTATATAAAAATAGTTTTTTTCAATATTTCAAACACACTCTTAGTATTCGTGTCTCTTAAGAAGTCTAGGTTTTTATGTTGAAATGACAGAAAAAAAACCGTTTTCATATCCGCCATCTTGGTTCAACTTATACGCCACATACTGACACAGACTATTAAAACCACTTTCTGGTTAGATCGTAGTCTTAAAAAATGTACATAAGATACAGATAACTTAAATTATATTATAATAAAAATAATTGTCAAATTCTTAATTACTATGTATGTGTAAAAGCATTTTTAAAAAAACGTATAAAATTTTTAACCGCAGCGAGATTCGAACCCGGGCCTCTTTTACACCATCCAACACCGCTCTGTCCGCTAAGCCATGCGTTCACGCGTGCTCGGACGTTTACCGAGAGGCGCGGAATTCGAATACTTCTGCGTTCAAATGTTTATACGTTTTCTAAAAATCTTTTTCAATTTCCTAAATGTGTGAATAAATAACACTTTAAAAATGTTAAAAACACGGATAATTCGTTAGTTTTATTATTTCATATAATAATAATAGTGTCGAATTATTTTCTCAAATAATGTATATATATATATCATATCTTTAAATATATATGTTTCGATTTTGGGTTCGAATCCCGGTGCGTAAGAATTAGTGTTGTAGTCGAAATTTAAAGGTTATTTTAGCTTAAATTGTA
This sequence comes from Podotricha telesiphe, assembly GCA_038994665.1. NCBI lineage: Eukaryota > Metazoa > Arthropoda > Insecta > Lepidoptera > Nymphalidae > Podotricha > Podotricha telesiphe. The sequence continues at coordinate 54,465 of JAOYRR010000453.1, forward strand.
AATATTACATATTTTTCTAACGTTTCTTTTATCTGTATTAAAAATAAAATCATCTATTTTTTGAAAGTGTTTGGGCGATGTATGTTTGTTTGTGTAATAATTAATATGTATGTAAGAAGTTCTATTTACATATTTTTAAACGAATACTACCACGAATACGCCACTAATATGTAATGCTTGTGGCAATTTTTTCTATTGTTTACTAAAATATGGCAGCGTTGGTCACGGGTTTGATTCCTGAGTTTCAATGGTGCTTTTAATTTAGACGATTGTTATTTTTTTCACCTATATTTATATATATTATTTTGGGTTTAAAAGTGGAATGTGTAATGTAATATTTTGAATATTTTTTTTATTTATATATTTTTGTAAATCAAACTTGCTTTTTAAAACAAAATATATATATATAATTATTTACTATACTACTTAATGTAATCTAAACATAAAAAAAGTACTCAAATATGAAATAGAATTATTAATATAAGTAACTAAATTCAACATGGTGTCAAATTAGTTGAAACCGATATAATACCGATAGACCGATAGAAACGGCGATTTTGCTTAGAATTTAGTCATGCCAGTGTTGTGTCATTTGTTAATCTATCTATCTATTAATAGAACAGTGTAAACAGTTTGTTTGTACATTGAATCAGGCCCTCTCGACGGTCACAAGTCGAGGTTCCCTATTGAGGGACGACTCCCTCTGGCAGCCACGTAGTGGTTCCATGTCGCAGGGACTGAGACCCCACTCCCCCCCACAACGTGTTGAGACACTCCGCTCTCCACTTGATTATAATAAATAGACATATAATTCTTTCTTCGCTCGAGAAAGCCCGAGCTTTTATATTCAGACAGAAAGGAATTTGTTTGTTTCTCTGAAAATATTATTATTTCCTAATAAAAAATTGATTTTGATATATATATTTTTTTCATTGGCCACGTTGTGTGCCAACAAAACAAAAACAAAAAAAAAGGATATTAGAAAATAGAGACCATCTTGGCGCGAAATCGTTTAACTGTAAACGCGATGGTGGTGGGTTCAATTCCCACTCGGGGAAATGATTAGGATTTAGAATATTTTCATTTCTCCGCTCTGGTACCTGGTATGGTAAGATGAAGCTCGGCGTTCAGTTCCGCCATTCAACACCCAGTGTCTCGAATTCGGGCGGTGAGTGCAGAACGGAGTGGATTCTCCTCCTGTAAAAAATATTAGAAGATATAATGCTTCATTTTTTCAACATCACATAATTTACCACCGTTTTATTAAAGTTAATGCCTCAGACCTGACAGAAACCGCCACAAGAAACTCTGCGATACCACTTTTTTTTCAATCCCAATCAATTATTTATATATCTATTAGTGACAATGATACCTTTGAAATAGGCTGGAGCGAGCATTTTATTCCCAAGGCGTGTTATCATTTAGAAAATCGTTAATTAGGCAATAACCTTTAACATACAAACGTCTATTCACAACTTTTTTAAATTGTAAAATATTGTTAACCTTTTTTTAAAAGTGACAGTGAATTTGTTCTTAACTGGATATATAGGCTGTTCTTTATTAGTATATATATATATATATTTGTATAATTTGGTGATATGTCTTTATGTAATATGGGATGTTTTTTGCTATGCTATATTGAGTTTTGTTACTCATTTTTTTAATAATGAGCGCTTTAAGGAGAATCAACACATTAATTGGATTTGTTGTTAAGATTTTTATTTTTATTTTTCTAATGTATAGCTCTCAATAGCGCTATGTATCCAGTGGAAGACTTTTTGTGGTTGTTGAATTAGTTTTGGTATATTTTGTATAATTAATTATAAGGTTTATTTTTAAGTATAATTGTATGTTTTTTTTTTGTATAATTTTGTGTATGTCTAGTATTTAGTATATTATATTATACACGTGTATAGAATATGGTTCGATATTAAGAGTGTATCCGCGCGAAGCGTACAAATTATATTGAAAAATCAATAAATAAATGTATTTTAAAATTAATTGGTTTGTTTTATTTTTGTAAATGGGAGAGAAAGGGGAGAGGGGGGAGGTGAGGATGTTATTGTAATTAGTGGAAGTGAAAACAGTGTGCATAAAAATGCAGAGAGAACTGAGAACATGGAGAAATGCGGAGAAAACAAGGAAATAGATTAAAGTTCTGAGAGAGAAGATTGTTGTGATTGATTAAGCTCCGGTGACGCGTTCCTGAAAAATCTGCCTCGGATACCCGCACGATTGGGGCTTGGACGGATTGGGTGGGACTCCGGACTAGCGGATGTAGACAGTGCGTATAACCACTGACACCTCACGGCGCTCCTCGACCGCCACTAAAAGCACTCTTAAAAGAAATTTAAAAAAATATATATTTTTCTACTACAACGATGGTTACTATTAACTGTATATATAACTTATTTAGGTTAAGGGTTACGGGTCAAAGGTCAATATCCTTACGCCAATACCAGTAGCAAAGCCAGTGTTCTGTTAAATACATATTTAGAAAACGTATAAAAATTTGAACGCAGCGGGATTTGAACCCGCGCCTCTTGAAAACCGTTCAAGCGCTCTTACCGCTAAGACATGCGTCCCACCTCCAGCTACGTTGAAATTCTTATACGCTTATTACAACTTATATTTGTTGTTAGCATCTCTGTAGAGAGATTTTTACAAATTTCTGCTACCCAAAGATTATTCTACGAACAATCGTCTGGCAAGAGAGAATGCTATTTATTAAATATATATTTTGTTAACATTTTTTAAAGTGTTATTCCCACACTAAGGAAATTGAAAAAGACATATTTAGAAAACGTATAAAATTATACGACAATAAAAGACAATAAAAAAAATTGTTTTGTGTTCTATTACATATTGATAAATGCCCAAAATAATATTTTATCTCTTTCTTTTGTGCTTACAAGAGTACATGGGAAAAGAAAGGATTTTCGTATTTTAGGTGTAATAGGGACAACCCTGGGAGACACCTACAATACGAGGACTGCGCAGAAGCCTGTGCGAGGTTCATAACACATTGCATGACGTATATTCTATCTAAACAATGTTTGAATGACAAAAATGTGTTTAATTAATGTCATTTAAATGTCAGACAAGTTATTTATCAACCGCCTTACAAGCTCAGTCAGTCAGTTAGTGAATCAGTTCTCCGTCCACTGCTGATCATAGGCCTGTCCAATAGCACGCCACTAAGCTCGACCTTCAGCTCAAAGGAATTTTGAAATAAAGGACCACGTGACTGAATACTTCCTCTAACAAAACTATTTCGATCCACTTATGCGTCTGCATTGCTAGAAAATCTACATACGCGTCGATGATAATACAATATTGTAAAACAGTATTATAACAACCTATATATTGAAGCCGAAACCTTCATCAAGACGGTCTGGCACCATTTTAACCGTTTTTAAATTATTTTATAATTAATTCATAAAGGCGATCCTTGGCGTTTTTTCTGTTTAATTAGTATTAATGCATTCAGTTCATAGGAAAGGTAAATGGGTAAATAAAATACAAACATTATCTAACATCCTCTTTATTACATCAAATAAGTTATAAATATTACTTTTTAATATTATTAAAAAAGCGCATGCACGTCTTTACTCTGCCTTAGATGTAGAGAATTTTTTATTCATAATTCATAAAAAAAGTTAAAATAAAACATATAATTGAATTTTATTGTAATTTTATTATTTAATTATGAATAACAGTTCTCTCTAAACAACAAATTAATACTGAAAAGTGATTTCTATCATGTTTGGTAGTTTCCATGAAATCCTAACATTTTGGTAGTTTATGGTAGAAAATAAATACGGAATGTCACTAAATGGTTTATGAACTTAACTGATAACTTATCTAGTAATTTACAATAAGCCTAAAAGCTACATATTAGCAACAAAACTGCAATAAATATAATAAATCTATTATTATTTATTACATTTTACAAAAGAACTTTTCAGTCGAACACTATTTTATTAAATCTAAAAGATATATAATGTATATAATGGCAAAAAATATCGATATGTTGTTTTTATGGCAAGGTGAAGAAATGGAGGTTTTGTCCCATACTAACTTACAAACTGCGTATACACATAACAGTAAGTGAAGCTTTAAATGTGAAAACAAAATTATTAAAAAAATATTTAAATATTATGTGAATTATAACGACAAAAGAGAAATATATCTTAATATTTTATTTATCAAATACATTAAATATTATAATTGTAAGAATACAATTTATTTATTATTTTATAAAAAAAACTAGAAACTTCAATTTCTTGACAGTAAATCCAGTTAACAATCAGCAAGTCAGTATGAACAACTTACAAATGCCTAATTTCTAATAAATTACACAGTAAAAATATCATTATAATTAAATGAACACAATAATTGTATTGTTTAAGATTATTTCAGAAGAAAATGGCAGTTTACTATTAAGTCTGACGTTTGTCAAAAAAAAGAAAAACAATTTTATTTTTTATTAAAGTTAAATAAGTATTTATAGGTTAAAAATGAAATAAGTATACTTTGTTATCTTTTTATAGTAATCAAGGTAAAGTGTAGACGCTCTAAAGACCTTGGGGCCTAGTTGGAAAGTTAAACAAATTATAAGGGATGACGTTGTAGTTGCGTACAGGCCCTTTGGGGCCCCCATGAAGTCGGGGGCGGGGGCTGTGTGGGGGCGGAAGCCCCGACCTTATGTTAAAAATAGAACGGGATTTATGCATAGCTTTTCACATAATGCAAGCAGACTCGCTTCACGTATTGACGTCTGTGCGTTGTCTGTCAGTCACTCTGTTAGTACCGTAACAGTTTTATATAATCGTACGATATTGAATAATTTTAGAAAAATGTCTAGATGCGGGTCTTAAGCCTCGCGTGGTGAAAAATTACAATTCAATTATTTCCATTTCTCCACTGTGGCAAGTCTGGCAAAGAGCGGTTATTTAAAACATTTTAAAAATAATCCTTTACACTTGATTAAGTCCATTTTAAGACATCATTATTGTAACAGTTCTAAATATATGAAGCATAGATCATAAATAGTTTAAATAATAGAAATAATACACATTATTAAAGAAAGAATAGCCTCCAGGGCTTAAATTTAACAGTAAATATTAACCTATTTGAGTATATTAAATAATCTAATTGGTTACAGTATTAGATCTAAAGTACATACAAAATCTTATCAAAATCGGTTGTTTTAATTTAGTGATGTAAAAAAAAGCATTTTTTTCAATCTCTTATTTTTGTATGGAAAGACAGAGACAGTATTATATAACAATGACAGCTCACCATTCTTGTATTATACACTCTATTTTTATATAATATTTAACTGTTAGTCTGATATTTTGTAAATATATTAAAAAACTCGCTAAAATAACAATATTTTATATATGTATACATTTTTTCTATTTATTTTAGGCCATAAATAGGCAGAAATCAGGTTTAGACTAACACTTTTGTGTGTTAAAAACAAATAAACACTATTGACATTTATTGTCTGTGGGCATTCGTTGATTATTTTTGATTATTTTTGCCTTAAAATGTTTTTAAATAAATTATAAATAAAACTATTTTATATTTTAATGTCACATCACATTCAACTACAAAGGTTGCTTTTATCAGTGCACGTTTCTAACTATATTGTTGTCTCACTCACACTTTAACTAGATGCCATATATTAGAGTGAGACGGCTAGATGAAACTTATATTAGATGTATTAAGATTATTACTATTATAAATACAAATGATAGACAGAGACTATATGTTAGAGCAAGACAGTTACATTTTTGTTTTAATAATCTCTTTTTAGTCTACAATATATAAAATTACAAAAAAAATCCACAGAGCAATAATCATTTATTGTTTAGTATTTTGAGTTTAATAGAAATTAATAAATTATTTAATTATCGAATTAATCTAACAATGGTTCTTCATTTGCCACCAAAATAAAATAAAATATAACTCTTTTAAGATATTGCTCAGTGATTTTTTTGTATGAAAATATACTCAAATGGCATACCGATGGTATTTTCATAGTTAAACAGGATGCCGATTTAAAAACATTCTTTCTATTAAAATTCCTTAAAAAAATAGATTAGAATTCTAATAATAATATATTAATAAGAACTTCTAAAGAAAATTTAATGTAAACTGTACAAATATTTTTGGGATTATTAACCCAAAATAATATTTTTTCTGTTTGTCTGTGCGTTCAAGCACGCTAATCTAAGAAACGGCAAATTCAATTTAAATGCAGTTCTGACTATTGTATTTTAGTAAACTTTCCTGAACACATAATGATTGTTTTATTTAAAGAAAGCGGGCAGCTGAAAAAACTAAATAACTAGTCGTATAGTTGACGCAGGCAAAGACGGCGAGCAGGTCGCTAACTATTTAACAAAATTTCCGAATGCTAAAATATATTGCACTTGTATCACCAGTCAATGTAGTAGCCGTCAATTTTTTGATGGTTTGTAAGTTTTTTGGATTCATATACTAGTGTATCTAAATGTGCATAGAATGAGCAAAAATCCAGGGCAGTACGCGAGGCAACTAAGAAATCGTTATCGTTATAATCGGTAGTTTGAGATAATAATTGTATCATTAATGTAACGACAGACAAGTGCCACCTCAGTCTACCTGTGACCACGGACTACTGTAAAGTGTTCGAAACGTCGGGTTCTAAAAATGTATTTTCTAATACCAAAATTATATGCGATTAATCCAGTTAAAATAGTTTCATTTCAAAATGTGTAATAATCGTGAAAACCAAAGAACTTATTATGGGCATAGAACAGTTTAAAACATATCCTTATTTCACATAGTACGACAAATAAAAGAAAACGGAGAACGTAGTGTCTTGACACTAGGTTCTCTCGAACTACTCTTCTATACGGGATAAAGCCTGAAGTTAAAAAAAAGAAACTTTTAACTTAACAAAAGATGTTCGGATAACGATATCGACTCGTTTACAAGCCAGCGACAGCACGATTGCGGTAAGTGCGACTAACTTTAGTCACAAGCTGACTGGTGGGCAAATTTGTTTGACTTACAAGACCGAAAAAAAGTGAGATCGTAACCAATACAAAAGTGATTGCAAAAGTCTATTTGAATAAAGTTTATTGTAGATATTGGAAGTAATTTCCAAAAATAACCATTTAAATCGGCATCCTGTCATTATTTTTAAATTTTGTGTGTTTTTATTTTGTTTGCTTGTTCAGTGGAAAGGCGTGTTCTTGGAGCATTTCTTGCCGCAAGCGCATTTGCGGACTATTTCTATGTCTTTGGTGTAACGAGTGCCGTCAGAGCAAACTAGGCGTATCTGGAAATTAAGAAAAATAATATATTACAATTTTTTTTTATATATATATATTACGAATTGCAGCCTGCTACTTCTTAAAAGGTAAAATTTATGGAAATGTTCTCTTAATGTAAAAAACGTATTTTTAGAAGACGAATAAATTTTTTTAACGTAGCGGGGTATGAACCCGCGCCTCTTGGAAACGTCCTAGCGCTCTGACCGCTAAGCTATGCGTTTTACATCCGGCTACGTCGAAATTCTTATACGTTTATGCTTATTACAATTTATATTTGTTATTAGCAAAAATATGTTTTTTAATTTCCTAAGACACTTTAAAAAGCGTTCAAAATACTTCACTTAATGTTCTCTGACACTTCCCAAGGACACCAACATGACGATTTGACATACTTGACTGAACGTTGTATGTCAGTCAGTAATTTTATACACATAAAACACTTGCTTTTTGGGACTGAGTTCCTCAACATCTGACATAATAATTTCTTAAGCAACAAAAAAACGAAATATTTTCTTTCCTGTCCCTAACTTGAAAAATGAAATGTATTCACATTTTGTCGGAGTGGGACAGCTACTGAGTAAACACGATGCTTGTAGGTTCAATTCCCACCCGTAAGGCGAAGTGCGGCGTAGAAATCCATTGAGCTCTTTGTGAGTATGTATTGTATCTTTAGGCGGAAAGTCGAAAACAGAGTGTATTGACACTAAGTTCTCTCAGCCTCACCTTATATGTAAAGCTAAAAAAAATTACAATAAAAAGAGACGCACAATATATGCATCTCTTTCTAGCCTATACTTTTGCAATCACCCACCTTTCTCTTTTTAGTTTTCCTCGGTGCACAGCAAGTGTTCCGCGCACACGTGGTCGGAGAGCGGAGAGTGCACTTGGCTGCGCGGACGGGACGGCGACTGCGGCACGAGCCTTCTGTTACGTATTCGCGGGTTGCTTCCTGTGTAAAAAAATATATTATTAATTATTATCATTTATTAAATGCCAGTGTTGCAGTGGTACAGCGTCTGACTGTAGAACGCCATTGTTGTGGGTTCGATACACAATCGGAACAATGATTATATTTAAATATTTTCATATCTTTGCTCTGGTACAAGACACACCGCGACGTTTGATGTCCGCCATTCAACACGCAATACGCAGAAAGTGGAGAACGGAGTATCTTGACACTAAGATTTCTCTGACTACTACTAGCTACTACTAGCGGGGTGCTAGCTAGTAGGTCCACCGCCCGCAGCTTCGCCTGTGTAAACTACCCGACTAAACTATTTAGTTTTTTAGCCCGTACGCGTTCTCACTTAAATCACAAACTTTGCCTAAATTTATAATTTAAATGATTGTAACTTATTTATTAACCGATTGAAATAAAATAAACAATTAATGATACGGGAAATGTACCAAAATACAATAGTCAAAACTTAAGCCATTTCTGACATTTGCGTGCACAAACGCACAGACAAACAGAAAAGAAAATATTATTTTCGAATATCTTTTATGTACTAAAAGCGATCAGTTACATTTTTATTATATGTATATATGTAAATATATACCTTGCGGCATGTTGTTGGCGCGGCGGGCTGCCCAGGCGCCTCGTCCGGGTACTGTTTTTGAGCTGGTGCCGCTGTAAAAGTATAAAATAAAATATATAATATATATATAAAATCCTAATAAAAAAAATATATCTTATACTGGATTATTATGGCTCATAAAGTTTCCTTCACTCCTTCCAGTAGTTTCTACCTGTTTATTATAATATCTATAGATTAGTTCAATTAATGACAAACTTACTGTAGTCCCAAAGTTAGAACACACAAGTTCAATTTAATCTGTGTAATATATAAAATTCGAACCTACGACCTTCGTAGAACTAGTAAAGCATACCTGGTGATGCTTGAACATTGCTGATCACTTGTTTCCGAGGAGGCAACTTCGACTGAGTGATGACTGGAGCTCCTCCTGCAATAGACATCTTGAAAATTAAACTTTTTTATATCTATTTTCGTGTGTAGAAATTTCTTTTTCAATATATTTTTTCATGTACGCATAGCCAGGTGGCCATCGAAGAGGTATCGTGAAATAATAACTTTAGTTACGAAATGTTTGAGTGGAGTCGCTAGGAGCACTTTGTTTGCATATCATCATGGCAGATGTTAGTTACAAAGTCGAAACTCTATTTTTTGTATTAAATTTATTACTAGAAGGGGAAAAAAAATATAAGTTTTTTTTAATAAAAAAATTGTAATTTAACGAATTTATTTACTGCTTCACTCTTTCTGTCCCACTGCGCCACGATGGCCTCACTAAAATATTCTGTTTTCAATTTATTTTAAACTCATTTAAATCTTTGTTTTAAGTCGATATGCTTTAGCTAAAATAATAAATAAAACAAATACAAAATAAACTTACAAAATATATAAACATACAGAAATAAGTACAATTAAAATACAATAAGGCGGCCTGATCGTACGATATTTTCCAAGCAACCATTTTATGTTGGAGTTGCATGAAACGACGGTAGGCGATGCATTGAATAGGATATATTATATTAAATTCATAAAAAAAAAACGAATAATATCATAAAAAATTTTTTTAACTATAAAGCATCAGTAGTCGTTCTTTACAATAATAAAAATATTACAACGTTAGTAACGTTCAAATCGTTCCCCTGTAAAGAGTTTTATACCAGTCCACGCAGGACACTGTCGATTAGCGGGATATGAAGCTGCTACTCACCGACGGAGGCCCTCAGCTCGCACTGCGCGCCCGTCGTACCTGCGCGGCACTTGCAAGTGTAATCGGAGCGCGAGGCGGGTTCGCGCACGCAGCGGCCGCCGCGAGCGCATGGGTTGGGGATGCACGGGTCCTGGATTTATTATTAAATAATATAATAAACAAACTATATAATAATCTATATATATATATATATATATATGTATATATATTAATTATTAATAATCATCGTAATAACGTGCTTCTATTAAATAAAAACATATCCTCACAGGTTCATGGGCGCCGTCCTCTTGCAAGGCGTGCGCAGTGGCGGTGAGCGCGGGTTCGTCCCCACCGCACCCGGCGCGGGTTCGTGAACTGCGTAAAGCATTCACGAAGTCGACTCGCTTGTGATTGATCCATGCTTCTTTAAGACAACCTGGTAATATAATGATATACAATTTATATCTATACATATAATAAAAATGTAACTGATCGCTGTCTGTCCATGAAAGACAAATAAGAAAAAATATTATTGGGGGCATTTATCAATGTAATAGAATCAAAATCAATTATTTTTTTTGTTTGTCTGTTATCTGTTGGGTATTAAATAAAATTAAGAAATAAATAAAAAGGTTACAACAATTTAAATTATAAATTCAAGCAACGTTTGTGATATAAGTGAGAACGCGAGCGGGTGAAAAACGGAATAGTTGTCGTGTAGTTTACACAGACGAAGCCGCGAGCGTGTCGCTAGTTACAGCATAATCGGATACCCATATCAATGTGCAATGGCAATGTATTTTATCATTAATAGTGATTTCGGACAGGCGACCATTAATAGCGGATTTTAAAAGGAACAAAAAAATCCTAGTTTACTAACTTAACATAGCTAATACCATACTGATGAACCCATTTCTCGGACAAACCCGGATAGTTGCTTCAGCGGGATCGTTTGGTACTTTAGGTGCGTTAGGTACGGTAGGTACGCTAGTAGCGCTAGCGCTTTACAATGAGTCATTGAAATAGTACAGGTTTCGTTGGTGCAAACGCAAATGTATCGCCGGAAACTTCGACAGGCGCTAGCAAATGTTTTTTATTGAATATTTTTATTATTGATTGTAGTTTCACTTACAATATTTATAAAGTTTTATTGCTGAATACTTTAAAAAAGAATAGCTACCCCAGTTGTTTTTGCGGATAGTTGCCGCAGGAGCAACACCAATCCATAGTTCTAGGTTCTAGTTCATTACATATAGATATTTTGATTGTTACACAAACAGCACACAGCTTTCCCTTCTCTGACGAGCATTTCGCCCGGAACTTTCCAGATTCCCAATTCCATCTGCAGGTCAATAAGGCCCAACCCAGGGACCGACCCATATGGCGCTCATCTTTACGATCAAAGGTCCCCCGCCCTGATATCATTTCCCCTCTTCCTGCTGGGCGCAGAGAGAATTACACACCGTACCGTACCGTTCAAATAACAAATAATAATTTTATAGATGGCAATGGTTAATTGTTTCATGCATTAAATCTAGTTGAACAAAATGTCTCACAAATATAAACGCACCAACACTCCTAGTGTTTTTGTACATAATTACGCCTTTTCATGCTGGTACAAAGAGACAGAATTAATTTCACGCACAGACAGACAAAATTGACGAGTCTCAGATTCGGGTGGAAAGTGGAGAGCGGAGCTGCTATGCGGGAAAAATCGTGAAGCTAAAAAAAACACTAGCTCAACATAATATTTATTTAGTTATAAATAAAATGAAATTTACCTTTGAAACTAGTGATGTTCCTCAGATGCCATTTACTGAACGCGTCCTTAGCGACTTCCGGCGGCACTCCGCCCACGAACATAGGCCTTTCTAGACGTAAATACTCTTTACTGCCTGGAAATAGACAAACAGAAAACAAAAAATATAAAAACCGCAAAATATGTCGAAATTTGCCGAGTAGTGGCGAAACCCTTTGCCGCGCTTTATTTCAACTGTAATTTTGTAAGTTCAAAAGCTTCTCACAGTGAACGCAATGGTTGTAGGTTGAATTTCCACTTGCGGAAAACAAATCTCCATTTCCCCACTCTGACTTGGCACTAGGTTTTCTTTCCCTACTGTGCTATACTAGAAAAAGCATGACATTATCTCTTAATTTTTTTTAAAAAGCTTATAACTTTTTTAACGCAGCGGGATTCGAACCCGCGCCTCTTGCAAACGGTCCAAGCGCTCTACACTGTATGCTATAGCGGTTTCCTCAAAAAACATTAACACTTTAAAGTGTTAAAAATATTATCTTACATTACCTTCATTAATGATAGACCTGGCGGGTCCATCGTCCACGCGCAAAGTGAAATTCTTCTTAACAGCTATAAGTTCTGCTTTGTGGTAGTTACCATCGGATACCATTTCAAAACTGAAAACAATTAAAATAAAGTCTTTATACTTTATATTGGCTGGGGAAAGCAATGCCCACTTGAATCAGATTATGGGATGGGTGTGCACTTTTCACTTATCGGAAAAATAAAACGAGGATTTTGACGTATAATAAAAATATGGAGATTTTATTGGAAACACCTTTTTTATTTATAGGAAGACTTATCCAAACAGACCGGACTATATGTACACTTATCTTCTTTTTTTTCTTCTTGGCATTAATACCGGCCTAGCCTGGCTCTGCCTTACTGCTCAATCTCCTCCACTTCGCACGGTCTTTCACATCCTCAGTAGTTAGTCCATTGGCTCGCATAACCTGCTTCACTACACCCAGCCATCGCTTACTTTGGCGTCCGGGGGGTCTTGGTCCAGGGACAGATATATCAAGGCATATTCTTCCGACATAGTTGTCAGGTCAGCGTGCAACGAGGTCATACCATCTCAGGCGATGCTCTTGGAGCTTGTACACTTATATATATGTATATGTAAGTAATAACAGGTGACGAGAATATCATTACCGGTACACACTACGCGACTGACACTTAACATGAAGGTCATCTAACCAATCGCGCTTGCAGGGTGAGGCACTCCGCGGTCACAGTACCTGGGACTCCGAGTGAAAAGTACAATAATATGCATATATGTAAAGTTTTTTACAAATTCCCTTTTAAACCTACATATTTCCTCGATTATTTAAAAAAGTCGGTATGTTCAAGTCCCCTTGGAATATTCACTAAATCATCTGTCAGTGGTCAGTGGTCAAAAAAGGTTGTGGTCACAGCCAGCCTTAAATCGGCGTGTTTTACTTACTTAGTGCGAGCCGAAGTATCATCATAACGATAATTTTGATGGAAAAGTCGCACAAGTCTTATTTCTATTCATTCATTCGTATTAAGTGATAGGGTAAATGAAGTGGAATTGTGTGAAATTAAAAAAAGTGTGATGTCACAAGTCAGTCAATATATATTCTCCCGCAGCTTTTCATTTTACCTGTACATAGTAGAAGTGGGGTGGTTTCCAACATCGTAGCTGATACGTATCCTGCCATTGAACAGCTCGACCGCGAGATGCTCGTTGTCGCCAAAGTACATGAGAACTCCGTGTAGTTGCTTTGTGCTGAACACTAAAGAAAACATTTGATTTTAGCACAATAGGAGGGTAGTCAGAGAGAACCTAGTGTCAAGACACTCCGATCTCAACTTACCGCCAGAATTCGACATACTACAGCTACAAGTTCTCTATACAGACCAGCTAAATTTTCTATTTCTATGCATATACACATTTCTCTAAATGCGAATCGGGCCTATAATCATAGCATGAGTATAATATGGGCATTTTTTTAAGCTTCACGCAATTTCGAGCATATCCGAGTAGGCAGAGGGAGCTTGGTATCAACACACCTCGTTCTACATTTTCAGAACGAATGAAAATATTAAATCGTGTTCAGTGACGAAACTCATCTCCGCGCTTTGCCATAGCAGGGCATCAGAACCCAGTATGCCAATATAATTTACAACCATGATGTGTCAACCACTAACCAATTGGCCGCTGTCCCACTGCGATATTAATATGGGTATTTAAGTTCAAAATCTCACCAAGAGTGACATTAGCCTGTGGAGCAGTCCGTAGAGGCTCCAACTCCACTAGCGAATCATTGTAGTTGAATGTGAGTGACGTGAGGTATTCACAGAGGCGGCCTGTAAATAAGTCAATATGTTTAGAAAACGAAAAACCTAATATAATTTGTTGAATAAATAATTATTAGTAGAACTGTTGGTGCGTAAAATACGCGTAGCCTTAGCAACGTGTATGTATGTCACTTTGTACAAAAGTGTATGTCAAACAAATAGTAGTGAGTGCAATATTTATTTTAATAATTAAATGTATTTTTAATAGTAATAGGCATTATTGCAAAAAAAAAATCTAGACTTTCTGAAACTTTTTTTAACATACAAAAAAAACTTCATACTTCTCACTTTGTGTAATTTTAGTAAAATAAGCTCAGAAGTTGTTACTTTAGGTAACAATATATTAATAATTATAGAACTGAATTGACTGATAAATTGTATCATTTTTAGGCAAGTGATCACTTCAAGACAATATATGCTTAAAAAGTTTGTATAACATTTATTTCAAAATATTAACTACTTAGGTGTCTGGCTCGAAGGACCACATCAGAAAAACAAAATGTATTACTTATTATATTATATCTTAACTTATTACAAAGTTCAAAAGTTTAAGACTTTTCTTGTTGGAATGTTTCCAGTTTATAAAATATTTAAGAAAATAAAAGCCCAAAAAACTGTTATTAAATTTTATGACACATCCCCAAGGATAGAAATATAAACCCAAAAAAACAGTAATCTTTTTCAGTTTCTCGTTTCTCCCGCATAGCAAAGAGAACCTATTGTCAAGACACTCCGTTCTCCATTTTTGCACGAATTCTAGACGTCGTTAACTGGCGGAACCTTAACATCGCGCTGTCTTGTTTACCAGAGTGAAGAAATGAAAAAAAAGAAGTAGAAGTGCCGAGTGGCAATTAAGCCCACAACCAATTGCGATCACTGCCAGACACAGTCCCTCAGCGCCAGGATGGCTCCAAACTAAAAGCTCATATTTTACTAATGTAATTATAAAACATCTTACCGGAGTATCCCGGCGCGCACTTGCACAAGTAGTCGGTGTGAGGCGTGAGCATCGGACGGTCCATCACGATGTCGTCCTGGAGACCAGGTACTGATATTTAATTACACACCCCTTTTACTTTTGCGCACTACATTAACCGCGGGATTGTTAGATTTTGTTTTATTTAACAGAGAAAGCGGAGAAGACCTGATGTCAAGACACTCCGTTCTCCACTTTTCGCTTATTTTAGCAATATCTTATAGAATATGTCGAAGAAGTGAAAATAATGTTAAATATAATGTAAAACTTATTTTCTTTCCTTGGATGGGAATCGAACCCGTAACTATCGTTCACATATATAAAGTCTAATACATTCTATACTAAGTTGTGTGAAGATTAGGTTTTCAAATTCTACTAGGGTATTACAATCACCTGTATCGCAAAGGAACCATAGTGACATCCATATTATAATATTACAAAATACAATACTTAGTTATACATTTATTTAAAAAGAGAATATTAAAATCAGAATATAAAAAAAGAGAATTACAAAAATTATAGGGAAAAGTTAGGCAATCCACATTATAAAAATAAGAGTTTATGGGTGTGAGTATTTCGGTGTAAATGTATGTGTATGTATGTACGCACATGGAGAGCAATAGCAGCGGGTAGGTAGCAGACGCCGTGCACGCAGTCGTGGTGCGCGCACGGGGAGGTGCCGAGTGCGGCGTGCGGCGCCGCCTCGCAGTAGCGGCCCGCGTAGCCGTCTGCGCAC
Organism: Podotricha telesiphe; assembly: GCA_038994665.1. NCBI lineage: Eukaryota > Metazoa > Arthropoda > Insecta > Lepidoptera > Nymphalidae > Podotricha > Podotricha telesiphe. The sequence goes on from JAOYRR010000453.1 coordinate 70,352, forward strand.
GCGCATCGGTACTCGTCCAGACCGTCCAAACATGTCGCGCCGTTCTGAGTAGTGGAAATATATATGTATCTATATATTATATATTAGATTACTGTACAGAAAAAAATTATATCTATGTCAAACATATTTGGTTTTCAAGTGTTATTCACATAAAATACGGATTTTATGTTAAAAAAATGGCTTTATCTGAAATGCGATTCTGGATTATATTGACAATACATTATATAACCAGTTCATATCGTTCCAAATTTAAGAAGAATTTTGGTCAACCATATTTATTTTTTATGAGGTAGACTCACCTGACACATATGATTGATGCAGTCATCTGCATTGACAGTGCAGTTCTGCCCCGAGTAGCCACGCGGGCAGGTGCACGTGTAGTGGCTGGTGTGGTCCACACACAGTGCCCCGTTGGCACAAGGGTTGAAGTGATCAGTACAGAAAGGTATTTTCTTTTCACAAAATTCACCTGTTTTGTGGATTTAAAGCAATTATACATTACATATAATATTAAGCAATTAAATTTTATATAGACATTAATTTGTCAATTAATCAAGTAGCGAACAAGTTAGACAATAACCTAGGTTGTTGATAAATTTATTAATTGACCAACGAATTAATTAATTTATCTATCTGTTTAGAGAACATCATGGTGCAGTGATTCAGTGTCTGACTGTAGACGCGATTGGTCGTGGGTTCTATTTCCACTCGATGAAATGATAATAATTTAATTATTTTTAGTTCTCCGTTCTGGTGAACAAGACAAAGCGCGGTGTTGAGTTCCGCCAATCAACACGCAAAGTCTCGAATTCGGGCGGTAAGTGGAGCGTCATAACATCAAGTTCCCTTTGCCTGTCCTGCTATGCGGGATAAAGCGTGAAGCTGGTATCAATCTGTAAATTCAGTCTATCATTCATTCAATCAGCCAATCAATCTGTTGCATTATGGCATATAACTTAATTTCCAATGAACTCGAGCTATTTTTTAAAATAATATAATTTAATCCGAAGAAGGAGCATATTACAAAAATGGAAACATCAATTTTTACTATTGTTAATAATTTCCTACAAACCCATGAATCCAGGAGCACATTTACAAGTGTAACCCTCAAGATGATCAACACAAGTGGCGTTGTTCTGACATCTGTGCGCTACACAGTCGTCTATGTTCACTTCACACCGGACCCCTGTATAACCAGCGTGGCAGGAACAGCTGGACAAAGTACAGTATATATATGTAAAAATGTGTATGTTACACAGGATGTAGCAGAAGAGAAAGAGTAATCTATATAGAAATAAATAAAATTGGAGTGTCTGTTTGTAATATTAAAACAACCGCTTTTTGCTAAATGCATATATGTATGTATACACGGTACATATACCAAAATGACATTTTTTACAATTTTTGCCTGTCGGTCTATCTGTTTGTCCCGGCTAATCTCTGGCACTCTTTCACTGGGAGAAATTATTAGGAATATTATAGCACTTCAGGCTAAGGAGCAACTGTTTAATATATGTTTTAAATGAATTAAAAAGTAGAGGCTAATGTGGTGCAGTGTGCGAGTGCCTGACTAAATAGCTGGTTAAGGGTTAAGTTTCAATGACCACTTTTAGGAAAATTCTAAATTACTTTAATTTTCCGGCTGTTGTACTACTTATAAACACGTATGTCTCTAATTTAGGTGGAAAGTGGAGAATGGAGTTTTTTTGATAATAAGTTTGAAAAAGCGTGAAGCTGTAAATAAATAAAACTTATATTTTTTATAGCTTAACACGACTCTCACATATACACATCTGCTGTCTTTTCTTAAGACTAAATCAAGCCCAAATACAGATTACCTATTCAGTTGCCAACTTATTAGGGGACTTTTAACATCTAAATGTAGAAAACATAACGGATTGTGAGTGACGTACAATAAACCATTTACTTTACGATAACGTTAAATTTAAATAATTTTTCAATCAAGTACATCTTAGATAACACTTTTGAACGATCAGAAGGCAGACAAGCAACATTTCTTCATCCAGACAAACACCGCAAATATAATAAAGAGAATCAACTCACTGAAACCGTCCCTCCTCCAGCAGCTGGCACACGCCGAACGCGCAGGGCGACCCGTAACACGCGTCTATCTGGTGCTGGCAGACGTCGCCGTGAAAGCCGCGCGCGCACCCGCACGTGAACCCACCGCCTGGCGTAGCGCTGCACGCGCCGTGATTCTGGCACGGGTTGCGGTAGCAACGGTCGCACTTTGCTATCACGTCAGCTGGTGGCTCGCCTGTCAATCGCAGGATTCGAATTTGTGATTTAGACGTCAATATGTCATTTAGTACTTACTCCTTTAAGCATTATATTCAATTTGGAAATTCGAATTAATTAGTTGTATAGTTATTCAAACACATATGAATGGAAAAATATATTTAATAAAAACAACAAATACAAGCTGGATGTAGAACGCATGGCTCGGCGGCCACAGCGCTTGAACGGGTTTCAAGAGGCGCGCGTTCAAATTCCGCTGCGTTCAAATTTTTGTACGTTTTCTAAATATGTCTTTTTCAATTTCCTTAGTGTGCGAATAACATTTAAAAATAAATAAAAAAAAAACGTATAAAGTTTTAAAGCAGCGAAATTTGATCCTAACCTAATAAAAATAAGTTCTAATAAGTGTATAAGCATTTCGACAGTCGGATGTACAGCGTATGGCTTAGTGGTCAGAGCTCTTGAACGGTTTCCAAGAGACGCAGGTCTCGGATACTATAGTAATACTACGTTGAAACTTGTATACGTTTTCTAAAAATATTTTATAAATTCATTTTTCAACATTGAAAATTAAACTATCCAATGCATTAATTGAGGCTATCTTGTCACACGCCAGCGTTTTGCTTTTAAAAACGATTGGTCAGAAGAATGGTTAATTTCAGTTCTCCAATCTGGCAATACAAAGCGGCGTTGAGTTCCGCCACTTAACAAAATCAAAATAAATTGTCAAAATAGAGAATTTATTCTCTAGTCTTGACACTAAATTCTCTCTGACTACTCTGCTAAACTGAAGATCAAATTCACCCATTTCCAACAAAATACACGTTTCTACACACACAAATTACAAATATAGTTAAAAGAAATAATAAGAAATAAGGCGGTCTTATCGCTGAAAGCAGTCTCTTCCAGGCAACCTTTGGATGTTGAAGTTGTATAAAGTGATGGTGGACGGTGCATTAAATGGACCAGTTACACATAAAATTAAATACATAAAACACAAATACACATACACACACCTTTACATACAAAAACACTGGAACTAGTACTCAAGACCAGCTTGTCTCTCATAGGGGGAGGGTCGGCGCAGCGCGCTATGCCTGCCTCCACATACTCCCCCGCAACCTTCACCCACTCGGACAGCCAGCGCGTGGAACAGTCGCAGTATAACGGATTTGACCCCAGCGCACTAGAAAGGATAGAATTTTTATATTTTGAAAAAAAGAATGTACAAAAGGCGGTCTGCCTAAGTAGCCATTTCCTCCAGACAACCTTTAGGCCGAAAAGAAGCTGATATAAAAGATAAACGGTTAAGTGGTGGTTTATATGTAAGTAAGGTTGAGCTCCACCACTCGACCACCACGTAATGCCTCGAATTTGGATAGAAATCGGAAAACGGAGAGTCTTGGCACTAGGTTCACTGGGTGTTGTTTTACAATTAATTATACTGGACCGGAATTATATATTTATAGTCTTAAATAACTTATCAAAAAAAACAATTTTATTTAATTTACCTTCTCTTTAAGGAAAAATAATAATTACTATTACTTTATTGTTATATTAATAAGTAAAATTATTAAAAACATTCCATTCACATAAATCAAATGGACTGATTTATTAATATTATGTATATATTGATATTTATTAATGTAATAGAACCCAAAACAATGATTTTTTATTTTCACTTCTGTTTGTCTGTTTGTTTGCGCACGCTAATCTCAGAGACGGCTTAACCGATTTAAATGCATTTGGACTATTGTATTGTGGTAAGCGTCCTGTTATCGAGTAGTTTACGCAATTGAAGCGTCTAGCGGTTCGCTAGTATAAAAAAAAGAAAAAAGAAAGTTTTTTTTATAATAATACAAATATAGAAACATAAAATTCATAGAACAAAAGCTCTTTTGCTATAATATGACATGTGACGTACACGTCAAACGGTTTTCATATAAATTTTAAATGGTTTAAAATGCACTTAAGATTTTATCTAAGAAACGGATTCAATTATTGCCTATATATCCTACTCAAAAATGTTGCTTGTGGGAATTAGAAGTAACTTACACATGAGATATAGATTCCAGATCTCTGAACACTCCATCAGCCAACATCGATATATTATTGCCGTGTAGAGAGAGAACTCTAAGTTGAGTTAGGCCTTTGAGTGCATCGCGCTGAAATATAAAACAATATATTTAATATATTCAAATCATTCTAATATTTTGTTTTATTATTTTTAAAGTTCATTCACATATTAAGGAAATTGAAAAACATATTTAGATTCCAAGAATTTCCCAAGAGGCGCGGGTTCGTATCCGTATTTTTATACTTTTTCTAAATATGTCTTTTTCAATATAATTTTTTATAATTTTAAAACGTTTTTAGTTTTTTAGGGTAAACATCTCATAGATACCCTAAAAAACTATATATATATAAATATAATGAAAACTTAATTGGTGTTTGTTCTAATGGTTTAATTAATGTTTTTTTTAATACATCTTTTTGTTTCAAACAAATATTTCTTTTCTAAATAAAAAATTAGTTTACATAACACACAATATCATAAATTCTAGAGAAAAATGGAGAACGGAGCTATCATACTAGGCTTATATAAAAGTAAAAAATGAAAAAAAGAATATACCTGTACACATCTCAATCTGTTGTAACTGACAATCAAAGTGGACAGTTTTGTCAGTCCTTCGAAAGTATTATTGGAGAGTACACTAATCTTGTTGTTAGACAAGTCAAGGCGAGTCAGTTGCGTAAGGTGCCTTATTTGCTCCGGCGATATGCTTCCAATGTCATTCGATTCTAAATACCTAGAAAAAAAACGGTAAATAATCACTATTATAGTTTAATGTTAGGTTATAAGTTATAGATAGATAAAATAAATAACCAGGCCATTTGGGGCCATTTTGGCGCAGTGTGACAGCGTCCAGACTGTAAATGCCATTGGTAGTGAGTTCGATCTTCAGCCGGGAGAATGATTATATACAAATTATTTTCATTTCTCCGCTCTGGTACCTAAGATAAACAGCGGCGTTGAGTTCCGCCACTCAACACGCAATATCTCGATTTTGGCTGAAATGTGGAGAGCGGATTGTCTTGACTCTAGGTTCTTTCTGAGTATTCTGCTATGCGGGAAAAAGCGTGAAGCGGTAAAAAAGGGTTTTTTTAAAAATTTCTAACTTACAATTCAGTAGTATAAGGCGATATCCTTGGTGGCAGGGAAGTGAGACGAGCGCGGGCGCATCTCACTACAGTGCCTGCACACGCGCACCCTGAAGGGCAGTAGTCGTCTGGCAAACAGCCTTTATCCTCGGCTGTTTGTGGGAAAGACGGCGGTGCGTGAAAAACGGAGTGTCTTTACGCTTTTTACCGCATAGCAGGATCAAACAGAGCCTGCTATGCGGGAATAAGCTTGAAGCCTTATACTTAACGGTATGTTTAACACATATAAAAAAATTGTTTTTTTTAAACACTCTAATTTTTATTACATATATTTATTATTTGCTTAAGTATATTTCGGTTGAACAGTAGCTATCATTTAACCGTTGTTTTTTGTGTTATTTATAATCTAAGGAAATAAATATTTAGAAACGTATTAAAATTTTAACTAAGCAGGATTTGATCCGCGCCTATTGAATTTCTTTAAAGCGCTGTTGACAACTAAGCCAGCTGTCGTTCACAATATTATGATAGGAAAGTGTAACGATGGGTTGTGGGTTTGATTCTCAGATAGTTATTATACAGTATATTTATAATTAAAATGTTTTTTTGTCTTGATGCAAGGAACGCGAAAGAAATATGTTAGGCAGAAGTATTTTCTTAACAAATATTCCCTTAAATTCTCAAGTATTGAAATACTACAAAATATGCAATACTCACGTGTACACTTGAAATCAGCAAGTTCAAGGTGATGCAAGTCGGTTCCTCGCAGCGAAATAGGCTGGGAGCAGCTGGCCCCCGTCGACAGTCTGTGAGATCTCAACCAGACACTCACCCAAGATATATGGCAGGTGCAGTGGAACGGATTGTTTGTTAGAGACCTGGTGAGACGAATTTAGAAGTATATAGAGTGTTCTATTTTAGTAATATTGTGTATGAATACATACTTTTTTTTAAGTCTATATAGATATCCACGGACGTATTTTTTCAGTGCAATTGATTGTTTATTATTAAATTTGTTTATTATTAAATGTTTGAGTGTGCGTAGTTCCAAAATTGTTGAACTGAAACAGATTCTTAAACATTTGTTTATTATCTCAGGGCTTGAGGAGGAGTGTATATATTTGGTTTAGTATGCTTTGGACACTGAAGCTATAGGTTTGTGTTGAGCTATGTAAAAATTCTTATTTAAATTTGGATATTTTATTATAAAAGATTTTATTTTAACAAATGTATATGTATGAAAGAAAGTATTTGTTTTGTTTTAAATTGTAATTGTATCCTGTTATGTTTTTTAGCTTTGAAAAAAAATTATAACTTTAAGCGTGTGTATAAGTTAACTTAGCCGACTAAGCATCACAGTTCGAATCTTCAGAATTCACTTTCCTTTATTCTTTCTACGATATGCCCTTACGATCCCAAGCCATATGCTTTATACCGAGTCATAATCGGCTCTCTAGAACGAGTCGGGACTCATGTCCGACTCACGCAGTGCAGGGGACAGGCTCAAGCGCCAAATGAAACTGTTTACTGAATATATATCGTCATCTATTCTATTGATAATCTAATAAAGGTATATTATATGTGTGTATCTATATAATTTAACATATATTATTTCGTATCTACAAATTTATTTCCCACATGACAGGTTGGCTGGTAGCAAATGCTAATTAGTGTTAAGCCCGCCTTTTGCGGATATTTCTTATTTGTGTGCAATAAAGAATATATAAATACATATACGCCAGAGTCCCCAAAAAAAAACGTATGAAATATATATATACATATATAATATGGGCGGAAAAAGCCTTGTCTCTTAGACCGTTTAGCCTTTAAATAACCAACTTCCATTTATATGCCTTTAAATGTTTATGAAATACTCACAGCGATGTCAGCAAGTTGAGATGGTCGAACGATCCTGGCGTGATGCAGCGAATCTTGTTATCCGTTAAGGATCTAATGAAACAAAAGAGCCATATTTAAGTAATCTATGTATATAAAACTCTGCTTCGTTCTTTTTTTTCTGAGTGACTGACTGACAGATAACGCTATCCAATCTAATTGGTGCATGAAGCTATAATTTTACATCTATCTTCCTTAGGCGAGGGGGAGTGTAGAGCCGTCGGGGTTCACGGAAGATTAAAGGAGTTTCCGTGGCCCCAGCTAATGGTCAAGGAGGAGCAACGTCAGGTTTTATTGGACAAAGCCTGTCCGTTTCCCAATCGGGCTGGTATCCGTAATAGATTTCCTCATGTTAAAACATAAAGGGAGTGTAGGGAAGCACTAAGAGGAAATTTCCCGAATTTTCCACAGAAATGAAAAAAAAACGAGACTTAACATTTTATAGGCCACGCGAACGAAGTTGCGGGCGACAACTCGTTTATAACTAAATAGTGACTTCTATATTTTGAATAATGTATATACGTATTTTATTATACATATTCTCTGTTTCATTGTGTCTATATTTATAAAACTTGTACTATGCATCTATTGTATTTATAAACTAGCGACCCGCACGCGGCTTTGTCTGCGTAAACTACCCGACTAAACTATTTTGTTTTTACGCTTGCCCGCGTTCTCATTTACATCACAAACTTTGCTTAAATTTATTTTAAATGGTTGTAACGTTTTTATTTATTAACCGATTCAAATAAAATAACCACTAAATGTTAATAAAATTTTACCAAAATACAACAGTCAAAACTGCATTTTAATCGGTTAGCCGTTTCTGAGATTACCGCGCACAAACGAATAGACAAACAGATAAACAGGCAAACAGAAAATAAAATAAAAATCATTGGTATAGGCTTTATGACATTGATAAATGCCTCCAATAATATATATTTTTTATATATCTTCCATGTGCAGATAGTGATCAGTAAATTTTTATTTTTACGAATAGAATAGATTTTTGATTATACGCAAACACAGTCGCGGGCAACAACTAGTATTCAATAAAAAAAACTTACAACGTAATTAGACTGTGTAATCCAAAGAACATTTTGTCAGTGACAGTTTGCAGCAAGTTGCCGTCCAGAAGCAGTTCCTGTACGGATGCGGCACCGTCGAAAGCATTGTCTTCAATGAGTGTTATACCTAGAAAGAAATATATTAGAATGATAAATAAATAGTTTAAAAGTAAATGACAATATTGAAAAAGACATATTTAGAAAACGTGTAAAAATTTGAACGCAGCGGGTTATGAACCCGCGCCACTTGAAAACCGTTCAAGCGTTTTGACCGCTAAGCCATGCGTTTACATCCAGCTACGTTGAAATTCTTATACGCTTATTACAACTTATATTTGTTGTTAGCATTACTGTAGAGAGATTTTTACAACATCTGCTAACCAAAAAGATTTTTCTACGAACAATACTTTTTTTAACATTTTTAAAAGTGTTATTGTTAGTGCATTTTTTAATTTTTATACGTTTCCTAAATATGCCTTTTTCAATTTCCTAAGTGTGCGATTAACACTTTAAAAAATGTTAAAAAATAACAATATTCTTTATATATTGATATTCAATGGTTTTTAAGTTAATTCCCACTTGGCGCAATTATATTTTAATCATCTGCAATACTACTGCACAGTTCTGGACATTAAAAGAAAAACTGAAGACATCGACTTCCGATATGACAGCAGGTGTATTTAAAAAAGCATATCTTAACAAGAAGTCATAGATAAAAAAAAATCTAAATAAAAAAAAAAGCGTTTGTACCATTATTTCGTAAATCCAATTTCGTTAGATCTGGTAGTCTCCCAAACAGACCGTCTGACTTGATCTGGCCCAAATTATTGTCTGGCATTATTCTAAAAAAAAAAAAAAAAGTTTAGGTAATATTGCTGTGTTACAATATTGGACCAAAATGTGTACATTGTACATAATTGTACAATTAAATAGAACATTTATTGAAATCTTCGACGTTTAAGATGTCCTATGAAGTGAATTGTAAAATAGCATTTGAATTCCATAATATTTCTTACAAATTGGTACACGAAGATATTGAAAAATATATAAATAATACTTAATATTACTTTACGCTATAACGAGTATATCACTATATACAAAAGTGTGTGCTAATGTTTAATTTTTATTTGCTTAATTTAATGTTTCTCTAATGTATCATTTTAATATCAACTTTTTGCACTACATTATGAAAAATTTTACTAAGCGAAATTTTATAGTTTGTTCGCATAATTTTCGCAGAAAGAAGTTTGCAGTTTTTTTTTAATGTACAAAAATTACACATTAAAAATACTCACAAGGCGTAAGTAGAAAGAGGCAGGTCTCTAGGCAGATCAGTGAGTGCAGCACGCGCGCACGCAACCCGCACTCTGCCGGGTGGAGAGCGGGAACACGCGCATGGTGTGGGACAAGGGGGCTCGTCACCACATGTGTCTGGGGTATCTTCTCCAGCTAGAGGGGTCGACAAAAAAGATAAGAAACTCCTCTGTATTCCATGGACTGAACGGGTTTAAGAGAAAGAAGCTCAAAGCAGTTCCTGGGGCTTGCGACACAAGTGTAGGCTTAAGGGGGCTCTTTAATAAGTACTTCTTGCATACACTGTCCGAGGTCAAATATGAAATTTATATTAAATATTAAAAAAGGTAAAATCATTGAACGTAGAAGGATACAAACCTGCGCCTGTAAAATATTAGTTTCAATTTTCTTTTATTATTCTAATTTGGTAAGTAACATTTTAAATAATAAATTTCCTTGGAAAGTGGCTTTAAAATATGCAATTTGTGTGAAACACCATTTTTACATCACTTTTTTTTAGCGAAAAAGCGAAATATATTGAGTTAGGCCATTTTACACATTGGACAGTTCTGTATTACATAATTATCATTGTATAGTTTTTTAATAATGTATTTAACAAAAATCAAAATTGTAAAACTAAATATTTATTATTACATTAGTTATATTTAAACAGCAACTAATCAGATTTAGTCAAAAAATCAAGCCTGAATCCGGTCTTGTCAAAAGTCCGAATCTGGTGTCAGTTTTAAAAAATCTAGAACGAGGACGACTTAAGAAGAAGATGAGAAGAAGATAAGAAGAAGATAAAAGAAGACATCAATACTCACGTTTACACTTAAAGTTCTCCTCCCGTAACGCATCGATTCGTTTCCTATTCATTCGTTTTGGTGAATCACATTTGGCCCCAGATGTTTCTATAGGGTTCTTCCTCAAATACGCCGCCAGCCATCTAAGAGAGCAATCGCAGGAGAACGGGTTCCTGCCTAGATGTCTAGAAAAGAAAAGAAGATATAAACAGTTTGTTTTAGTTTAGTTTGCTATATTTTATATCAAATTCTATTCTATACTATACTGAAACATAATGTTTGTACGCGCACATCTCCGGAACTGCTGGACGGTATTGAATGAGACCCCCTTTGTTGTGGTATTAAATATTTATCTTAATTCAAATGTTCAAATAAATAAAGATAACTTAGAAATATTCAAAGAGTTTCACGCTCTTTTCCCGTATGTATGTTTTTATCCAGTAGGCGAAGACTCAAACCATTTCATTATTTATTTTTCGCCTGAAATTGAGCCACTGCACGTTGAGTGGCGGAACTCAATGCTGCTCTTTGTCCTATCACATCAGAGATATGAATATAATAAATATAATAATTACTCCGAGTGGGGCTCGAACCTACAACCCATCGCATTTCAGCTGCACCGCCGCTATATACGCCGATGATATACGGTTTTTAATATTAATATAAAAAAAGTTAGAAAATATAAATAATACTTACAAAGTTTGTATGCCGGTTAGTGCGTCGAATGTGCCGTTCTGGAGCGTCCTTATATTATTGTCGTATAGAGACCTAAAAAATAACACCTTTGCTATTAAAGATTTAAAAAAAAAACACGTGATATTATATTGCATATTGGGTAAAAGGACTCAATATAGCAAAACATCTATACAAATAAATGTAATTGGATCTGTTTGTAATATTAAAATAAACGCTTTTTTACTAAATGCATATACCGTGGGTATACCGTGCATATACCAAAATCTGTCTGTTTGTTCCGGCTAATCTCTGGAACGGGTGGACCGATTTTCACGGGACTTTTACTGGCTAGTAGCGGATGTAATAAGGACTAACTATTTTTAGAACTCCACGCGGGCGAAGTCACAAGCACGTCTAAATATAATCAATTAATGATTCTCCTAAGTGGAACCTGAATCGAACCCATATTCAACACGCCAATTAATACTTACAATAATTTCAAGCTCTGCAAATCTCTGAAAGTGTCTTTACGCACACAAGTGATTTCGTTTGAATTCAGTAATCTGAAAAAATAAATCTAGATTTTTACACGATTTTTTTTAAAAATAAAGTAGCTTCACGCTTTTTCCCGCATAGCTAGTTAGTAGTTCTCCACTTTCCACCTGAAATCTTATACATTGAGCGCTGAGTGGTACAGCACCGCGCATTGTCGTATCCAAGCGAGGGAATCGAAATACTTTAATTACAAATTGTTCCCCCGAGTGGGAATCAAACAAAAACTAATCGGGTTCACAGTCCCACTGCGCCACCACGACCTCACGATTTATTAGTTTCACCTTCATCTATTTTTATAATATATGTAAATAAATCGAAAATGTACACGTTTTTCTTATTATAATTGTATGTGTAATGTTTTAAATGATGGTAGAATTTCTACATATGGTATACTTACAATAGTTGCAATGACGTCAAGCCATGGAATATCCCAGATGGTAAGTCTTTTATTTTATTTCCATAAAGCACCCTGTAAAAAATATATATATCTATAATTTCTAAATTAATTATTATGAAATGTAGAAAAGAGTTTCTTGTCACTGGGTTCTCTCTGACAACCCTTGTATGTAAAATAAAAATGTGAACAAAAATATTAACTTACAAAGATGTCAAATGAGTTAATCCGTTGAACGCGTCGGCTGCCATTTTGACAATTTTATTATTTGACAGATCAATTCTGGCAACTCTTTTGACAGCTGAAAACGCGCCCGCGCCAACTTCAGTTATCTCATTCTGCTCTAAGCGACTGGAAAGATATAGTAGATTGTTTTTTTTTTTAATAATATTATTAAGTGAAGGAAAATAGAACCCCTAAGTTAAAGTTTTTGCGGAAAAAGCGCAGAAAGCTTTTTTTCATATTAATACATAACAAATAGATTAGACTGAAGCCATCGTCTCTCAATGTAACAGCGACGAACTCCAAACGCGATCGATTGTGGGTTCGATTCCCACTTGGGCTAAAGATTATATTTAAAATATTTTATCTTTTAGATTTTCTTCGTTAACTTCCGTCACTCAAGACGCAATGTCTAGATTTCGGGCGGTGCCTGTAGGGTGAACTGTTTTGACACTAGGTTCTCTTTCACTACCCTGATATGCGGAAAAAAGCGTGAAGCTAATAAAACACACGATAGTGTGTGATATTTAATAAATTAATTAATTATTTAAAAAAAAACCCTGTTTTTGCAAAATATTCATAAAAAGAAACCTAAAGCTTTTACTTCACGTATCAAATATAAAAAAAAATACAAACATACATTTAAATGTTGTAAATTGAATGTAATGACAAATTAAAAAACATTTCTAGAAAACGTATAAAAATTTAAAGGCAGCAGGATTCAAACTCGCGCCTTTTGGGAACCGTCCAAGCGCTCTGACCGCTAAGCCATGCGTTCTACATCTGGCTACGTCGAAATTCTTATACGCTTATTGCAACTTATTTTTGTTGTTAGCATATCTGTAGAGAGATTCTTACAAATTTTTCCTAGCCAAAGACTATTCTACAAAAAAAATAGAATTTCTTAAGTCAACATAAGTTGTAACAACAGTATTAGAATTTCGACGTTACTCGATAAGAACGTATAGCTTCATTGGCTAGAAGGCTACGACCATTATAACAAAAGGTCACTTACATTTCGGTAGCTCTATGCGGTATGGTAGACGGTAGCTCAGTGAGTAATTTCTCTCTGCAATCGACTGTACCGTCCGGAGAACATCTACAGGGTGGTGGGCAACGTGGTTCTGCTGAACATTCCGTTGTTATCGCAGTATTTGGTCCTGTAAAGAGAGAATATGTATTAAGGCACCCCCTATATATAGTAGGGTGAGCTAAAAGAAGATAGTGTTATTAAATATTTTAAGTGTTATTCACACACAACAAAAATAAGTTATAATAAGCGTGTAAGAATTTCGATGTAGCCGGACGTAGAACGCATGGCTTAGCGGCGCTTAAACGATTTCCAAGAGGCACGGGTTCAAATCGTCAAATCCGGCTGCGTTCAAATTTTTATACGTCTCTCAACACGCAATGCCTGGAATGCGGGCGGAAAGTGGAGAACGGAGTGTCTTGACACTAGATTCTCTCTGACTACCCTGCTATACGGGAAAAGTCGTAGTCTATTTATTATTAGTCTAAATAAGCATGTTTTTGAACCTATGCACGTAAGTTCGTGTGCTTCTAGCTCAGTGAGTAAAGCGCCTCTGAGTGTAGCTGGTGCTTGACATCTGAAAAAAAAAACACTATTAAAATATCTAAAGTAATATTTTTTTGTTAGTATCTCTATTTCTCTATCAATCAATCAATTAATCAACTAATCAATCAACGTGAGGGAACACTTTCACCGCTATTTTTACATATTTCTCGTCATCTGCTTAAAAATTTGCGCACGTGTCCGAATATTATCCTAAATAAATGACGGGTAAATGTCCCATTTTCCATAGAACGGATATAGAGATGTACTGGTCGCCAGTTCATATCTTACCTTGCTCCAACACCCTGTATTCCAGCAGCTCTTACAGCCGCAGACAAACGTTGGACGCGGCAGTCGCACACGATCGGATTGTCTGTCAGTCGCAGTGTGTGTAGACGCGCGACTGACGCGGCTTCCAAGGAGAGGTAAGTCAAATTATTGTTGTTCAATGTTCTGGAGAAAGTCAAAAGAAATTAAACATTAGTGAAATATTGTTCTTGGAATATTTTTACTTATTATACAGTGTTAAGTATGACACTTTAGTATCGGAGTGGGACAGAATCTGATTGTAAAGACTGTGAGTTTGATACCCACTCGGGATAATGATTATATAAAAAAATATTTTAATTTCTCCATTCTAGTAATGCAAAGAGCGGCGTTGAGTTCCGCCCCTCAACGCACTGTCTCGAATATTTTCTCTCTGCCTATGCCTGCTATACGGGAACACGACGTGAAGCTATACAATACAATAGATAATTGATAAGTTTGTTTTTATTATCACATACAAGTTATAACCCATATATTAGATAAACTAAAGAGATCCTAGTGACAAAACATTCCGTTCCCCACTTCTCACATTTCATTTAGATATATTGCGAGACGGTAGTCGTAATTCTGAACTGGCCATTCTCAAGGGAAACATGTATATTTAAAATTAAAATAACAGCACTTCTATGGGAATTTTAATTTACACTTTTTTGAACACCATGCCACTAAGTCCATGAAAATTATGTAGAAATAATTTCTTTTAAATTGCATATATAATGCAATTTATAACAATGTTGCAGGCTATAGAAGCGCAGTAATAGGATATTACTATGAACGGAATTAGATGTGGATTCGAATCCCACTCGGTGAAGCGATTATTATTTAATTATTTTTATCTCACCATCCTGTTGAGACAAACTGAGGTATTGAGATCCGCCTCAACATTCAATGTTTAGAGACCGAGCAGGTAGCGGAGAACGGAGTGACTTGAGACTAGGTTATCTTGTCCTTCCTGCTCTCTGCTACGCGGGAAAAGCGTAAAGCTATAATAACTAATTATTATACTTACAAAACTTCCAAGCTTTTTAAGTTTTCCAAAGCTTTTTCATCGATACATTTCAATTGGTTACCATCCAAGTGTAAACTTTTCAGTGCAGTTAGACCTCGAAATGTTCTTCGGCTTATTGCGGTAAGTTCATTGCGGCTTAGGTCTCTGGAAAATAAAAAAAAAGGTTAGCTGTCTCTTTCTAATTTTAACTGCATATATCTTTTTCCTTTTCCCTCGTAGCAATCCTTTTCTAATCGCTTAGGTAAATAGAGATGGAATACATAAAGGAGAATAAGAAGGAGTCATTGTAAGGGTATTTCTTACAAATATATGAAAGACTAGTTGTGCCCGCGACTTCGTCCGCGTGGAATTCTAAAATAAAAGTTCGCCTAGGTCACTCCTTATTACATCAGCTATCTGCCAGTGAAAGTAACGTCAAAATCGGTCCAGCTTCCCGAAATAAGCCAGAACAAGCAGACGGTCGACAAAAAATGTTATTCTTGTATAGTTAGTAAAAAGCGGTTATTTTAATATTACAAACAGACAGTCAATTTTTTTTCCATTGTGCTTTTTAATTATACTTTGTGAATACTTATTTACTAGAAAACCCGTTTATACGTAAAATAAACGTTGCATTAGCAACGTGTTTGTCATTTTGTACAAATTGTGTGCCAAACTCACAGTAGTATGTGCAATATTTATTTTATTAATTTAATGTATTTCTAATGTATTGGCTTTCTGCACTTATTCTCTAAATAAACTTTAGCTATAAAAAAAGACCAATTTTATAAAACGTATAAAAATTTGAACGCAGCGGTATTCGAACGAGCGCCTCTTGGAAACCGTCCAAGCGCTGACCGCTAAGCCATGCGTTCTACAACTAGCTGTGTCGAAATTCTTATACGCTTATTACAACTTATATTTGTTGTTAGCATCTGTGTATAGAGATTTTAACAAATTTCCGCTACCCATAGATTATTCTACGAACAATCGTTTGGCAAGACAGAATGCTATTTATTAAACATTTCATAAGTGTGTGTAACCCTTTAAAAAAAAAATGTTAAGAAAACACTTTAGCTGAGACATATTTGATATTCCTTCATAAAATGGGGTGATATTTTTTTTTTCTTTGTATTTAATATAATAATTATATTGATATTTCTTCGGATACGTTAGACAAAGAGCAGTCTTTAGTTCCACCATGCATTTACATGTCCAACAACAACAAAGTTTATTATATTGCATATAAAATGACATAGAAACTGATGAAAAGGATGGTTGTTAATGAGACCGGACGAGGGTACTAACTTAATACAAACAAGGTATCATCCCTCCAAAATTTAATGTTTGGGGGTCGAAATTAATTATTTTTTAACATCAAGGGTACGAAGAGGGTAAATGAAGAATTAAAGAATTGTCGTTCAAAATTTATTATACAAGGTAGGCCAAAAGAAGTCATCCGATGATAGCTTGGGCGTAGGTTATACGCGTTTGGCGGTCGACAGGCAGCAGCTGATGCCCGGACTGGACTTTGTACGGGAACATGCGCAGGTCTTTGACCAAAATTCATTTTAGAGACAACTGACTGATGGCTAATTGCGAGGCACGGTGTCTGGTTGATGTTTCTGGCGACAGCTCGACGTCCTCGGTAACAGCGGCGAAATTCTCAGCAGAACGGGCGCTCCTGGGCCGGTCACTTGGCACTGTCTCGTGTGGTCTAATAGTCTTCAAGGTTGGAGGCCAAACGGCGCAGTGTTTGCGCATTCGACTCGGGAATCGGCAACGGAATTCGCGCTGCGGCGTTACGCAAAAAAAAAGACACGACTCCATGGCTTGTTCACTTGTATTCTACATCTGTCTAGTTCACAAATGTCAAAACAGATTTAACAATGGCCGCCATTTGCAAAAATAAGAGCATCTTTCAATAGGGTGATTTCTTTTGGCCCACCTTGTATAAGAAAAGTTTGCTCTACATATGAAATAAAATGAAAAGTGTAGACTTTATTGTGAAACCGTGACTGATTATTAATACGATAGTTATGGGTTTGATTTACACTCGCGACTTTTGCGCAATTTTACACAATTTTAGTTCCAGGCGCTATCAAGACTAAGCGCAGCGTTGAGTTCCGCTACTCAACACGCAGTATACCTAAAATTAGTGGAAAGTGAATAACCGAGTGAAGTATGGTATGTTAATGTATAAAATTAAAGAAAAATCTTTTTTTTTTTTATTCTATATACAAGGCACACGCGCTCGTTTGTTTCGGGTCACCTAATAGGAAGTGATCACCGCCACAAACGACCCCGTGTAACACCAGAAGAGCTACAGGGATGTTGTCGGCCTTTAAGGTGGAAATAGACGCGCTTTTTGAAGGTTTCCAAGTCCAATCAACCTGGAGACACTACCGCTGGTAGGCCATTCACAGTTGAGTGGCACATGGAAGGAAGCTCCTACGAAACCGCACAGTGCCACGTATCCAGATAGTTAGGATGGTTTTTGGACCTCTTTTTACGAAAACGCCGACGGAGGAGTATGGAACTCAGCATAGTAAACTTGACATTGGGAAACTACACTACCTAAATTAATAAAATACACACTACACACACTACCTATGTGTGTAATATACACTTTTGTAAAACAACGTTTGTACGTTTTGTAAATACGTAACCAGGCAATGGCTTCACTAGTTATTATACAAACGTTAGAAATAACAAGTGAGTTATTTTGATTTTATATTTTTAATATGTAAATCATCCAAATCTCTTCCGCAAATAGCAAGATCGGCGGAGAATGTAGTGCTATGTCACTCTCTACTCTCTTTTCCATCTACTTTACAAACTGGTCGAGCCAGACCAGAAATATATTATATAATAAAAAAGAAATAATAAAAAAAATTGCTTTATTGCCCAAATTATACAAATATATTTGTTTTGGGAGACAAACCTAGAAAGTATTTATTATACTTGTATTGGGACGTCTCGCTCTTAACCTAAGACCGGTTACAATTTTGGGATAATTGGGAACACTGACATTTGACTTTTATGATATGAATGCGTTGTATGTGTGTGTGCGTGAGTGTGTATATATGAATGTCTCTACTGAAAAAACACTACTGGTAGCAGCCTGTAAACATCTTATACAGTTCTTTTTAGAATCAATTCGGTTTCTTCATAGTTAAGTATTTTATATATATACATTGTCCAAGAATTGAAGTTACAACCATCACCATTATAGGATATAATTAGCACTCATATTATCATATAGCTATATCTGTATAAGTATTTCAATAGTTCAAACATTTCAGTTTGGGCCACAAAGCTCTTGGCACGCGATCGTTAAAATTTCACGAACTCCAAACTATTCAGCTATATGGATATGGCTTTTGAATTTTTAATGTACATTTTTGTTTTACAACATGCAATAAAAGTATAATAATTTTCCACAGAGATACTAATGTTATTACGCTTCTTGATTACTTCGTGTAAAGTACAAAAGGTTTTATATATTTTTTATATATATAACTTTCTTGAACGACAACTCGAAATCCTAAACGTCAAATCAATTCCACAATCTTTAATATACAAGTACGTTTGAATCCTTAATTTAAGTTAGAATTATTTTCTGTACAAAAGGTTAGGACATATAAATTTTACTACAACTTAATTAGAGAATTTAAACATTGTACCAGGTCACATTTCAATTGTCAATACAATTTTCCGACTGTATCTTCAGACTTTTCAATTATATTTAATTGAGCTATCCATTCAACCATCAACATTAGATCAACCATTTAAAGACTTTTCAGTTAGAGTTATCTGTCACTATTTTCTTCTCATCTTATTACTTTCATCTTTGTTCCCGTGACAGTGCTTAGTGCCGCCAATCACCAGAGGCCGATTGTATGTTGCTTTCTAGTCCCAAACCCCGCGGGCCCGCGCCCGTAATAAAAACAATACCCGTAATAAATAAAATATCTCGATATTTAGATACAGATCGAGATCTCGGCACTGCGGTATGCCGATTGAAAGCCCTACCGCAAAGGCCCTAATATATCTACAATTCAAACAGTATATGGAGGATAATGAGAAAATTAATATTAATTAAATCAAATCATATCCATAATATTCCACCTTTCAGGGTATCTGTCGAAAATTGCTAGCTATCTGTTTCGTCTGAATAATTAATTGCGTTCTCGATTGGGTGGCGCTACACCATCGAGTAGGATATTGTGGATGCGGCGTTTTAAAAGAGGTATACATAATTATTATAATTTTTTACGAACTATATATAACTTATATGAATAACGGGTAATATATCTATAGAATAACGCGGGTAATGTACGGGTTGTCTTTGAAACGTCAAACTCATGGTAATGTCAATGTCAATGTTATATTTATTGTGTTAATTTAATGTAGAAAAACAGTTACACGTTTTGTCCCGTAAGACATGGTAGTGTGGTAAAATGTAGTGTCAAAACACTCCGTTCTCCACTTTACACCCAAATCGGCACTTAATATATTTTAGTCGAATTATATTTTAGTGGTGGAACTCAACGCGCTTTGTCTTGTAACAGAGAGCAATATATAATATACATTCCTCCGAGTCGGGTCGAACCCACAACCAATAATGTTGCATCAGACGCTGTCCCACTGCGACACGAGGGCCTCAATTTAATGTATTGTTATATGAAAATGTTACTTTCAGCAATTTTGTGTCTATACAAAACTATGTCAAATTTCGTTTGCATAATTTGCGTTATTATTCTTCATAATTAATAAAATTAGAATATATGGTATTTTTTTATATTTATTTAACTTGTAAACGTCAATTAATTAAAAAGATTGCGTTACGTGTCACTACCCACTATTGGCATTTTAGGAAAGTTAAGTATTGGACGACAATGTGACAAATCAAATATTCTTGTTCTACATACATGTAATTAAATATTCTTGCAAGTTGCGAAAGAAAGCAAGAAAGACACTCCATTCTCCACTTTCCGCCTGAAATCAAGATATTGCTTGTTGAGTAGCGGACCTCAACGCCGCTCTTTGTTACTAGAGAAAGTTGGAGCCCAGAACTGTTGCGTTTACAGTCATTAGTTTCACTGCACCACAATGGCCACTTTTTTATATATTATGTAAATATCGCATATACCTTCTTTCAATATTTTAACTTCATGTAGCGTTCGCTGGCGGAAATCAATTGCTCTATTGTATTATATATTATATATTAATTAATATTTGATGTGTATTGGACGTCTTTTGTTCTTTAAGTATAATACATGGTTTATTTACATGGCTTTGTCTATTTATGAACAATAGAAATTGTTAGATTTTTTTGTAGTTGTAGCAAACAACACACGTTAACAATATGTAACTTTATGAAGTGTACGTTACACATGGTCGTGTGTGTTTGTGTGTACTCAGAGGCAGAGATAACACTCCTCTAAACACTCCGTTCTCTACTATCCGAGGTACCAGATATTGCGTGTTGAATGGTGACTTACCAAAACAAAGAAATTAAGTAATATTTAATCATTCCCTCAAGCGTGAATCGAATTCTCAACCACCGCATTTACAACAAGACGTTGTACCGCTGCAACACGAAGGCAAAGGTACTTACTTTATTAATTTTATAATAATAATAATTTTATTATCAAATGAATATAGCTTTCTGTTAGTTTTTTTTAAGCTTTACGCTTTTTCCCGTTTAGAGAGATCCCAGTGTCAATACATTTTGTCGTTCATTTTGCCTGTTAGTTGTGAGATCAAATTCGTTTAAATACTATATTTATATAAGAACAATATACAAAATATAAATAGTTCGTCCGTTGTAATATATTAATCTTTTGAAGATTGAAATTTGAATTGAATTTAAAAGTTCGAAGATGCTCTTGCAATTTACAATTATGAATTTGAAGTCCATATAACGAAAATTGACGAGTAACTGATTGCAACGCAAGGTCTTTTTATATTTTAAAGTTCTAATTGCAGACTTATGAAATTGAAAAGCATATTTAGAAAACGTATATATATATAAAAATTTGAACGGACAAGGCGCTCCGTTCTCTCAGAATACCCAAATGCTAGGGTAAATCGTGAACCTTAAAGAAAAAGAATAAATTGGTGGTCTAAACCTATATAAACATCAGAATCCAGATCCAAACCAAATTGGAGAAACCGATCTAGTCCAGACAATGCATAGAATTATAACCTAGGACCTATGTGCGCTATTTGTGCGCAGCAGCCGCAGGACAGCATCTGGCTGTAAACGCGTTTTGTTGAGGGTTCGAACCCCATGGAGGAATGTTTTTTTATTATTTTCTAGTATAAGGCAAAGCGCAATGTTAAGTTCCGCCACTCAAAACTCAATGTCTAGATTTCTCTTTATCACCATGCTATCGAAAAGTGCTGAACGAACTGTACCGTGAGCGTTTCCACAAG
Organism: Podotricha telesiphe; assembly: GCA_038994665.1. Taxonomy (NCBI): domain Eukaryota; kingdom Metazoa; phylum Arthropoda; class Insecta; order Lepidoptera; family Nymphalidae; genus Podotricha; species Podotricha telesiphe. The sequence continues at coordinate 92,013 of JAOYRR010000453.1, forward strand.
AGGAGAACTAGTCTTATTTTTTTACACCAGAACACATCTAAAGCAAAACCGGAAGCTGTAGTTACTGGAAGTGCATTTAAGGACATACACTTATTTTTAAGCGCAGTAGGTTAAGATATGCCTCATTATAATGACACCTCTAAAGAGTTTTAAGCGGTTGAGTTACAACGCATAGACTAGAATGTGTGTTTTGTGTGTGTGTGTGTGTGTACTAGTTGTTTTGTACACATTATTTATGTTTTTTTGTAACTCACTCTTACACTGTGTAGAGTTCTAATAAACAAATCATTATGTTCTCTTTAGTCTGTAGCTGACTGACTCAAATTTGAACTAAGACTTGACTGACTGAAGTTAGATTAAGACTTGACAAACCGTAGCTATACGAGATATGAGATTGTCAGTAACGTGTATGTTTTATTAATTGAAAGTATTTCTATGCATTATTTTAATATAATTATATAGTCCGTCCGTGTAATTTTCGTAAAAATGGATATAAAGTTTTTGATTCACATATTAATGTATAAGTATTTCAAAATCACTATTTCAAAATTTCTGTAAGAAATTGCTTATAGCTTATATAAGGCCTTCATTGCATTATTTTATTTGATGTATATCGATCGATGTGAGCTGTATATATTGAGTGCAATAAAATAAATAATGTCCAAAATTTAATCGAAGAAAGTGCAGCAATAAGTCTTAATATTTTAATTATAAAATATTAGTTTAATTTATTCTCAATTTTAAATTAATTTCAATTGAAATTTAAAAAAAAAATAATAATAATTTCGAGCAACATAAATAAGTAAATGACAGTCAAAAAAAATTCACTATTTGTTACAAGAACATATACAACAAAACTAACCCGCATGTATGCCGCCATTTGCTTTCCACTTGAACAAGATGGCGGCGCACAATGGCGTTAATGCATTTCAAGTTGGCGGGAAAACAAAGGAAGCTTTGAAAATGGCAATTCGATGTGTTCGAGTGCCTAATATGTTAGAAGAGGGATTATTGTAGATACAAAATATTATTATAAAACTTGTGGACAGAGATACAAACTAAAACTTTTAATTGGTTTATTTTCTATACAATTTTTATATAATTTTTTGTCAGCTTTACGATTTTTCACGCATGGGCATCCCGGTAGGCAGAGCACTCCGTTTTGCACTTTCCGCTCGAATCCATGACGTTATTAAGTCATGAGTGGCGAACTCAATGTCACGGTTAGTCTTGTTATTCTTGCCAGAACGAAGATTTTTTTTATTAAATGAATTAATTAACATATCTCAAGTAATGAATGAGTATATTAGATAAATTTTGGTTTTGGTTTTTTTGTATAAAGCTTTGAAAATATGAATATAATTGCAAAATATAGATAGCTATATTATATTCTGATGCCATAGTGGCGTAGTGTGACAGCGTCTTACTGTATACGCAATGGTCGTGGGTTCAATTCCTGGATGGACTGTTTATATTTAAGTTATTTAAATTTCTTCACACACGGTGTGATAAGACAAAGCGCATAGTTGAGTTCCGCCACTCAACACGCAATGACTTGGATTCGACCGGAAATTGGGGAACGGAGTGCCTTGACTACTGTCAAGGCACTCCGTTCTGTCCGTTCTCCGTTCACTCCGTTCGTCTGTTAACTACTGTTAAAATATACATTATTTCGATATAATTTATTGCTAAGTAACTTTTCAAGTCTTTCCTCCTTTTATGATTGAAAAAGACACATATATTTGAAATTGATAATTTCAAAAATTTCAAACCGCGCCTCTTGAAAACCGTTCAAATCCCGCTGCGTTCAGATTTTTATACGTTTTCTAAATATGTCTTTTTCAATTTTCTAAGTGTGCGATTAACAGTTTAAAAAAAAATGTTAAATAATATTTTATCATTGATTTACAAGAAAATAATGATAACTTACACCATTCACAACTTTCCAATAAAACCTAAAACCACGCAATAATTTGTATTACAAATTCCCTTGAACAAAATATTAGACATTTTCGAAATACGCGGGTATATACAGGTTGATTTACTAGTCTCATACAAAATTTTGTCTTGAAGCACATCTTCCCCAATTAGTATCTAATGGCAGCTGCGAGAGTCACTTTGCGGAGTGCCGCAATATTAATTACTAATTACAAGCGTTACCCGAAATATCTTACTCCCGTTTGGTTAGAATTTTGCTCTAAAACACAGCGACTGACTGTAAACGTGATTGGGTGTGGGTTCGATTCCCGCGTAGAGTTATGATTATATTCATTCACAAATTATTTTCATTTCGCTCTTGGTACCTTTAACAAGTTCTCAACTTTCAGCCCGAATTCGAGACATTGCGTATTGAGAGGCTGACTTCAACAAAGAAATGAAAACTATAATCGTTCCCTAGAATGTCACCCACAACCAATTACAATAAAACTTCATTGCGTTTAAATTATCTTCATTTATTTGCTCGTGTAAGGCTCAAAAAAGGCGCTTTGGATTTCACCATCAAAAACGCATTGCCTCTGTTTAAATGTAGAGTGGCCTATATTAAAGTTCTTTCTATAAATCTACAAAATCTTAGAGAATCAAATAAAATATTTAAGTTAAATTTCCTAAGTGTGTGTTTCTGTTTTAATGTACGATTATATTTCTATGGTAAATGATAAACCACAGTAGTGCCCCTAATTCACAATGGCAGCCTCAATTTAACTGAAAGAACGTTGCGCACGTCCGTACCGGAAGACAGTCAGACACAGACTGAGCGTGCCGGATGTGCCGCCATCTTGACTCCGGAAGTCAGTGCTCGTAATGAGCTCCTGTCTTTGAGTGTTTTGTTTTGTGATCTTTTGGTTTAATTCTAATATATACTTGGAGTGAAATATTTTATATTGTTCTTTACCTAACGTATATTAAATATCTATATATACATAAAAAATGTTAAATAATTTGAATATAATCATACCCTCGAATGGATCGAACCCACAACCACCGCTAAATGGAAGATATATGAAAAAACATACTTTCGTATTTATTAATTTAATAGAACCCAATACGATAAATTGTATTTTTTTTCTGTTTGTCTGTGTGTTCGTGGACCTTAATTCAGAAGCTAGTTTAATATATAATTATTACACCTAAGTGGGGAACCCACAACCGTTATGTTTGCGGTTTCACTGCGCCACAATGGCCTCATTATAATAATACTAATTATTTAGTATAAATATTTTAGTTAAATATGAAATTTCACCGTTCATTAAACAATTAAACACAAGCCGCCATATTTAATTGCAACTCAGCTTTCACCAGGAAGTTGCAACAATGTTATGAACTTAAAATAATAAATTAGTTTAGTCCCCTGTCGAGTGGATAATGAAAATATATACGATTGGCGGATCGCGATAGTTACAGGTTCAAATACAATTAAGGGATGTTTATGAATTTCATATAGTTTCTGAGGCCGTTGTGTCGCATTTGTCTGTATATGCGATGATTGTGGGTTCGATTCCTGTACATGGAAGATATATGAAAAAATATATATTAGGCGCATATTTAGCAATATATTGTAATAGAACCTAAAACAAAGACTTTAATTTTCTTTTCTGTTTGTCTGTGCGTTTTGTGCACGCTTCTGAAAAACGGCTTAAGCGATTTAAATGCAGTTTTGACTGTTGTATTGTGATAAGCTTTCCTTAGTATTTAATGTTTATTCTATTTCAATTGGTTTCTAACTAAAAAAGTTACAACAAAAGTTATAATATTTAGACACAGTTTGTGATTTAAGTGAGAACGCGAATGGGGTTATAAATTAAATAGTTCAATCGTGTAGTTTACGCAGGCGAAGACGCGAGACGCTTTTTGTTAATGAATATAATTAATAGTTACCTTCTATTATCATATTATTTAAGCCAACTGAAAAGAAAATAGCGACCCACTTCTTGTTCTCTATTTTTTTTTAAATCAGCCGAGAATTTTCATTTAGAAATTGGCATACGTGTCCGGACCTAATGACATTGCCACATTTTCATTTTCATAACATGTTGTCGTTGCCATGACGACCACCCACGTATAACAGAAATAATTTCAAACGTGTTCCTAATAACTTATAGTCAACTAATTATTACTTTGGATAGATTGTTTTGCCCTCGTTTTTTTTTGTTTTAAAGTTGTTTAAAAATTCCTCCTGTATATTTACATGTATATTAAAAAATATATATAATATTTAAAAGATGTGTGTGTGTGTGTGTGTGTTTTGTAAGTAAAAGGTATACTGCGCTTCACCCATATAAACATAAGATTGTGCGGCAAGCTGGATCGCTGTAATGCAGTTTCAAAATTATTAATAACAATATCTCTCTTTTTCCAAGTGATTCAACATTTTAATTTATTTTTAACATTGAAGCAAAAAAACCTCCATACATTTTTCAACACAACAGATTATAAAGAAATAAATACGGCTTTATTCCATTTTTCGGAAAAAATTACAAACCATTTTAATATTTGAATTGGCTGTCCACAATGCTACTTACTACATCCAACTATAGTGAAGGTGATAAAAAAAAAGCAGGCATCATAAACCAGACATTTTTCATAAGAAAGCTGGCTTTGAGCAGAAAAAATGAAATATACGACTTTTGGGCGGCCATGTTGGGGAATTGGTAATGCCAATTTTCTTTGTAGAGCTAAGTTCACACTAAACTTAATAAATAGACGTTTTTAGTATGAATATAATACAATAGTATTAAGCTTATTCTGATTAATAATATAACTAGTAATAAATAAAAATGATGCATTATTTGTTCATTCAATATCATATTTATTAAATGTTCATCATTTGCCTAATTTCACGTATTTGACTGTTTAAAAAGCAGCTATTTTAAATATATTTAGACCAGTGAGAATTTTTTTACAAGTACAGAAGGTGATGCAGTTACAAATTAAACTAACTAGACCTGATCTAGCACTTGGTGCATGCCCGTTCATACTACCAGGTATTACGAGGCATATCGTTGTTAAAATACATATTTTTTATTATTATAATAAACGTAAAAAATACTACTACATATGTTTAGTTTAAACTACATTTCATCCAGTTAAGCCGTTTCTGAGATAAACGTGCACAAACGCACAAATAAACAGACTAACAAAAATTGAAAATCATTCTATTACATTAAATGCCCCAAATAATATTATTTTTCAAATCTCTCCCATATACAGATAGCCATCAGTTACATTTTCATTATATATATATATATATAGAAAATATAAAAACAATATTATATATTCATATAATATAACTAAAAACAATCTCGACTTATAAGTTTTGTCCGTGTGGAAAATGCCCAACCATTATTACACTGTTTGTTTATGTCACTTCAGACATAAGAAACCTTTTTAGAGAACGAGGGGTGGTTATTATTTTATAACCTTTTTCTCTTATTTCTCTTCTAATAAAGCTTTATGGGTCTATTTAAAAAAAAAAGTCTGTTGCTGGTAGGCTGAATAGCTTAATAGTTTTTAATATATTTAAATTGTTATTCACTTAGGATAATAAAAATATATTTGTTAAACGTATAAAAGCTAGAACTTAGCAGGCTTCGAACCAGCTTCTCTTAGAAACCGTCCAACTGTTCTGACAACTAAGCCATACGTTCACGTTTGGTTTCCAACAGGCGTCGGTTGGAGCCCAGCTATGTTTATTTTTATTTCTTCAACCATGGACATCTACATCAGAGGAGTTTTGAAGGCGATGCCGGCTTTCGGGGTGAAAGTGTCTGTCTGTACACTGCCTTAACAAATTGTCTGTTACTTGACACACAAAAGTGTATGCCAAACACATGGTAGTGTGTGTATTATTTATTTAATGTATGTTCATGAAAATACCCACGTTTGCGCTTCTTTTGTATTTACTATACAAAATTGGTTTAAACTTTAACTTTCAAATTCAACAAAGTGTACATGCCCTAGCCATATTGTTTTCATAAAAATCGGTAGAGAGTTTTTCCTTCTCGTGCTATATTAGCATAAGTAACTAGTAGAAATTTGAACTCACTACCATCGTTTAATAGCAACCTTAACGAACTCCACTACACCATAATCTTGTGAACTTAAGCTTTAAAAGCTTTTCAATGAACTCGCCATTTTGCATTGAAATTTAATATTCCCTGTGACCTATAAGAATTCTATAGATATGTAAATTTAGAGCATTTCACGAACATAAGGACGGCTTTTTATCTATTTTATTTTACTTGGCAAAGAAAGAAGAAAAGTGTAGTATTTTATTTGAATATTCTTATCGATTGCCTTTTTTTATTTAATAAGCTTGTATTTTCACCGTATCTGACTGTTTATCTTGAACACATAAATGTATATGTCATAGCGTAAAATTTACGATTTCATGAAATCATCGACGATATCATAAAATGATCGCATTTCATGAAATGACCAACTGAACTTGACCTTGACTCGAATTGACATTTAATAATTTTATAATATGGTCCAACTTGGATGACGCAACATTGACTTTGGGCCATATTTTAAACAGGCCAATATAACATTTAAAAAAAGGTTAAATATCAAAAATGGGCTATTCATTTATAATTATAAAGGTGTTTTCAAATATCGATTTTAGATTTTCCACGTGGCTGTTCTCAGCAATACTGACGTCTTTATGTTATAAGACGATACGAAAGTGCTTGTGATAAAGAGATTAAATACTTTAAATAAATATAAAAAAATGGTTTTGCTCATGTTTATATTAATACATTGACTTTGAGCCATATATTAAAAGGTGTACATTTAATGTACATTTAATATACATTACAATACAATAATGTACATTTAATATATATTTAGTATAATTACAGAATACAGTTCGCAGTTTTGAACTCGTTATAAATATTATTGAAACTTGCTTTGAAGAAATGTTATATCACATTACACAGCCGCAGCTTTACGCCTGTTACCGCATATCAAGTTATGCGGAGATAATCTAGTCATAGATCATAGTCTTTCAAGACGGAGAGTTATGGGGTGTTCGCGTTCCACCCCAATTTTCTCAATGTTACCAACATTGGACTTTAAGTTGCGGAATTCAAGAAATCCTCTTGCCAGAGAGGGTAATTGCAAATAATTTTAATATAATCATTTGACCGATCGTCGAGGAGATTCTTGGGGGAGGCCTATGTCCAGCCGTGGGCGTCGACAGACTGAGAGAGGAGGAGGAGGAGGAATCATTTCGTTGTGGGAAAATCGTTTCCACTACCGTTTAACAGTCCAGTCCGATGATGTATCAATGAGCATCGATCATCATTTTAGTCAGCCACTTTTTTTGCAAGCCACACACTTTTCGAATTAGAATTCGAGACATTGCGTCTTGAGTGCCAGAACTAAATGTCACGCTTTGTTCTTTATCACATTTTTCACCAAAATACATGGTATGGGTACTTGAAAATAACAAAAAGCAAGGCATAACATGTAAAGTTGCATGTTTAAGTTAGTTTACACAATTCTAGGGATGTCTCTGCCCTTTGCAAAATTAAATGCCCTACCGGTCGTTGTATGAATTATCAATCTCCCCCCATACTTTCCATCCCTTGTCCTATCCCTAGGGACATTATTGAGGGTCTTTTCACGTTCTTTAGAATACCTTCGCCATTGTTTACGATAGGACAATCTCCTAGTGTGAGTTTTGAAAATTTGTTTTTTTTTATTATAGTTTTATTTGAGTCATTGTGGCACAGTGGGACAGCGTTTGGCTATACACGCGGTTGGTTGTATAAAGTCTCAAAATTATTTCCAAATGCACCAGTCTTGACAAAACCATCAGGTTCTATGACAATATTGTCAAATCTAGACATATGTCAAATCTAGACAAAATCTAGTCAAAATAGCATTGCAAGGTTTTCTTACATATTAGATACTAGCGACCCGCTCGCGGCTTCGTCTGAGGAAACTACATGGCTAAATTATTTTGATATTTCGCCTGCCCGCATTGTAACTTAAATCACAAACTTTGCTTAAATTTATAATAGAAGTTGTTATATCTTTTAATGTAAAGAGAAGTTTACCATAATACAATAATCAAAACTGCATTGAAATCAGTTAAGCCGTTTCTGAGACTAGCGTGCACAAATAAACAGACAAACAGAAAAGAAAATTGAATACCATTGTTTTGGGTTCTATTATATTGATAAACTACTAACATTATTTTTCATATATGTTCCATGTACGGACATCGATCAGTTACATTTTTATCATATGTATAGGTGAAGCTTTCAAAAACCTGTCAATTTTATACAAAATTTTAATATTTCAATTAACTAAATCAATTTTAAGTACATATGTTTAAATCGTATAAGAAATTAGAATAGGGCTTATTAAAGCTCTCAGGCCACATTATGCGCGGTCACGCCGTTTCGTTGCTATACATAATGTACGCCGGAAGCTCGCAACGGAACCGGATATATGTACTTTTGAACCCATTGTTTATTGCTGAATTTCGTTCGAACTTTGCAGATTGTGCCGGCACTATTATTTATAGTGTGACGTGGCGTTTTGTAGTTGTTTTCCGATTTTGTAACTGTAGCGACAATATATATTTTTTTATATTAGTCTCAGAAATGCCGAACTTCCGAACTCTAGAAGAAAATCGGACCGATTTCTATGACAATGCAACGAACTTGCCATCTTCAATTTCAATCTAATTTGTAATAAATGAATAAAATAAGCTAAATTAGAATTTTACAATTTATGGCCTAACTTATGAACCTCTTCATATATCGAAAGTTTTGAAACATGAAATATTCATTAATAAAGTATTAATATATATTAAGGGGAGCGTGTCGCAGTGACTGACATCATCTGACTGTATGCGCGATGGTTGTGGGTTCGATACCCACTCGGGGGAATGATTATATTTAAATTAAAAAAAGGGGAAGCACTATATATATATATGTATAAATAAATAAACTAAAATAAACACTGCGTTTTGAACTTATAGCTTACACTTTAAGTTATGTACGTTCTTTCAATAAGAGAAATGCAAATATTTTAAATAAAACCATTTCTTAACATGAAGTACAAAAAGGAGCAAGGTAAAGCCGCGTTTGAATGCTAGCGAGTTGCTTTGTAATTTCCTTTGAGAGTAACTCGACCTGAGTTACGGTGTATGGCCAAAAAAGTATAAACTTAAGAAAATATTATGTAAAATTAAATTTAATAGATATTTTTCAGAATTGGTTGACTACACGCAATGGTTGTAGGTTGGAAATCGCTTCTATTTCAATACATTGTTAAATATTATTTTCAATTTTTTTTTAAATAAGCTCTTCAATTTTTTTTAAATGTATCATATGTACAAAATGACATCTGACATGATAGAGACACTGATATTTTGACATTTTTAAAGTGTTATTTATAGAAAACCTATGAAAATTAAACGCAGTGGGACCCCATCTCGCGCTTCTTGCAAACCGTCCAAGAGATTGAGATTGTATTCTGTGATTTAAGTCCTTTCATTTAATACTCATATTAGGTGAGTTGTCATTTAACATGTAATTTGCCATTTTGTCGCGGCGGCCATTTTGGAGTAATAATATTGTAACTCCCATTTTGTAACTATAGAAAGAGTTTTAATAGTTCGGTTGATTTAAATATACAAATTTCACATAACCGAATACCAAGAAGTGGGCAAAATATAGTTAAATTGGAAATATTATTGATTTCTAACTCTGCTCTAAGCTCGGGGTTTATAACACACAAAGTCTAACGTAATAAAAACGAATAATAGAACGGAGTGTTTAAACACTAATTTCCTTCTACAGACTCTGAAGACCACGTGAAAGACCTAAAAAGCGATATTTAAAGATTCGCAGATATTTAAATAAAACACATCCAATAAATACTTCTATATTTTCTCTCTCTTGTATTTAAAAGAAACAATCGCATAAATAAATAATTTAATTATTATTTCAAAGTGTATACACTTTTTTAACTTACAGTGTACGTTTTCATAAAGCATTCGCTTGTTGTTGCTCTTTCAGTGGGCTCTGAATAAACATTGTAGAACACCATATGTGTAATATATTCATTCCTTTGTTTTATTACAACGCTATTTATTATATTTTTAAATAATAAAAACGGTATTGTGTCGCTTTTGGAATATATCTATTTGTATATAATGGTTACCGATTTAAATCTCAATTCAGTATGACAGTAATTAGGTTGTGGGTTCAATTCCCACTTGTTGGGAAATTTTATTAGAATTATTTTCAGTTTACCGCTGCGGTAAAAAATAGTGCGCCGTTGAATTTCCTACCAACATTCAATATTAAATGCAATAATGATTTATTTTACTATAACAAGAACTTTTATATAAGTATAATAATATTATATATACTCGTATACATATATAAATTTAATATGAAACATAAATGAAACTTTAACTGTAATTTTAAGTCTTTTCAAACGTTTATATATCGGCCAATTAAATGGTAATCGACGTCTTAACGACGACGTCGAAGAGACATATTTAGTCTATGATTGACCTAAAACCTATATCCCTTTCTATCTACTAATAAATAGAGTTAGATAATAAAAAGGTGTATGTCCGTTCACATGAGCATAAATCATGCTGTCACTATAAGTTTCTTAAGTAGATTCGGTGGTTAGTGTTGTATGGAGGTGTTAATCGATATCGATAAGTAAAGCGCTATAGTAGAGCGGTTAGAGCGGTAAAAATTTGAACGCAGAGGGATTCTTTTATTAACGTTTTCTAAATGTCATTTTCAATTTCCTTAGTGTGCGAATAACACTTTAAAAAGTGTTAAAAGATATATTTTTAATAAATAGCATTCTCTCTTGCCAAACGATTGTTCGTAGAATAATCTTTGGGTAGCGGAAATTTGTAAAAATCTCTCTACAGAGATGCGAACAACAAATGTAAGTTATAATAAACGTATAAGAATTTCGACGTAGCCGGATGTAGACCGCATGGTTTAGCGGTCAGAGCGCTTGGACTGTAAACAAGAGGCGCGGGTTCGAATCTCAATTTAGAATTATAGCGTATCAATTTTCGATTTTTTTTAATTCTTAAGTGTGTAAATTACACTTTAAAAGTGTTCAAATAAGTATGATACGCAATCAGTGCAAAACAAGATTGAATATTGTAAAAAAAAATTCTTCTTTAAACGCTTTTTGATTAAAACAAAATATGCACAACTCAACTCACATTTTACAAAAGATTGATGTTAATTTTTTGAGAAAATTGTTTCTAAAAACTCGGCTTAAGTCTTATTCTAGACTGATTTTTACATCTAGATTATTTTATATTACTATTTAGCTTAGTTTAAAAGCTTTAAATTAAATATTATATTTTATATGAGAATTTTTATTTATATTTTCAGTTCAGAGCTAGGCTCGTACAAATCACAGAGAGCTTAATATCTCTATGTATACCTTAAAAGAGTCCAGTTTTTGCAAAATATTTGCCTTTAGTTAAATTAAATGTATTTATTATATTATTGAAATGTACACTTAAATTTATTTTACAAATTATATTATAACTCTTAACACTTAGAATCTATATTATTAAAAGCTAAAATAAATAGGCGACATTGTGGCGCAGTGGGACGGCGTCTGACTGTAAACGTGATTGGTTGTAAATTCGACTCCCGCTCGAGGTAATTCTTATATTTCAATTATATATTTTTTTCTGATCTAGTAGAACACGGCGTTGAGTTCCGCCACTCAAAACGCAATGTTTTAAATTCTGGCGAATACTGGAGAATGGGAAGTCTTGACATTTAGTTTTTTTGTGAATGCTATGCGGGAAGACGCTATATTGTATATAAGAGGATATGTTACAAATGCGCCACAATGGCGCGTTTAAAATTATATTAAAGTACTAGTTGTGCCTGCGACTTAGTCCGTGTGGAATTCTAAAATAAAAATGGCCTAAGTTACTCCTTATTACATTAGCTATCTGCCAGTGAAAACTCCGTCAAAATCGTTTCAGCCGTTCCCGAGATTAATCGGAAAAAACAGACGGGCAGATAGACGGGCAAAATTGGATAAAATGTTATTTTGGTATATATACCGTGTATATATACATATGTATTTAATAAATATCGGCTATTTTAATATTTCAAACAGACACTCTAATTTTATTTATTTGTATAGATAAAGGTTTTTACTGTAAATGGAAATTTTAGTACAAAATTCAAGCCTGAGAGAAATATGGCTAGCTCTGACTCATTCTGTGGCAAAAACCTAAGTCGGCATTACGTTGAAACATCTGCTTTGGCTAATTAAATATAAGCACGTGAGCTTTGTAGAGCTTTACATGAATTATAGCAATTTATACCTTGAAATTGTTATGGTCCTTAAAACTTTAAGTAAAAACTAATCTGGCTGGATATAAAAGGTCCAAATAATGTTGCCATAATAATTAGAATATAGGTGTTTTACTGATTTGGTTAGACTAATGGGTTAAGGTTTGATATCTATCTCGGAAAATCTTTATACAACGTGGTTTTTTTTTTAATTTTTTAGCAATAGTTGCATATATTTTATTTAAATAGAATGGAATGGGTGGAAATTGACACTTTCCGCTCTTGAAAATCTAGGACATTTTTTTACAGCTTCACACATTTTCCTGTATAGCACGATAGTCGAATAGATCTTAGTGTCAAGACACTCCGTTCTCCATTTTCTACCTAATCCAAGACATTGCGTATTGTGTGGTATTGATGCGTTTTGTCTTCTGACCAGCGCGAAGATATGAAAACAATTTAAATATAAGCACTCCCCCTAGTGGGAATCGAACCTACAACCAATCGCGTTTACAGTTAGACGCTGCCCCAATTATCCACGATGGCTCCATATATAAATAGACGCGACATTGTCATACAAATAGATGAACTAAAATATAACAATGGAATCAGGAGCAGAATATGAAAAAAATCTAATATTTTGTTCCCCCTTAGCCGCAAGGGATGGAAAGCTATTTTGACAGTTGTTGTTTTTTTTTTATCTTGTTATAATATGCCCTGAATATGGTTTACTAGGCCTAGACTTTAGTGTCCACTTTCCAACTGTTTCAGACTTAGCGCCAACAAGACAAGAGCCTATACTCACGCGTTATCTAAAAACAGTCCTCTGTGGGCCCTACTCTCCTCCAAAGCTTTACTCCCTTCCTCCTCGCTGTTTAGAAGCGCCATTTACCAAGGCGCATTTTGGTAGCCCCCTAAGCTTAGGTCTGCCAATCCTGGGTACCAACTGGGTCCGATTCAAACAGACGTTTGGAAACTATGCGATCACCGTACGGTGTAATTGGTACGTACGTTATAACACTGTATCTGTAGTTCGTGTGTATTTATTTAAACTTCATTTTTTTTTAAATTTCAAACACTTAGGTCATCCTTTGATAGCACCTGACTGTAAACGCTATTAGTTGATTATATTTTAATTATTTTCATTTCGCCGCTCTGATTTCGCGACAAATCGAGGCGTTGAGTTCTGCCACTAAAAATGCAATGTCGCGATTTTTGGCAGAAAGTATAGAACGGAATGCCTTGGTCAAAAAATAACATCTAATTACTTACATAAATCTGAAAATTTTATGAAAGTTGTAATAACTCAGAAATTTAAAAGGGTAAGAAAATAATAAATTTAAAAATAGCCCTTAATGCGTTAAATTAAACACTAAGAAACCTAACTTCCTATTTGTTCATATAGAATCAACTTGTAAATTAGTTTTAATTTATTTGAAGTACACAATGTTGTAAATGGGTATCCATTTTTTTCTTAATTCAAAAAAGAAATACACATCAATACAATACTATTTATCTATCCTGCTAATATGTTATATGGGTTTAATATGAATTACTAATTATAACTTAATTCAGTTTCACGCTTTAACCCGCAATGCAGGTTAAAGGTTATGAACCTTGAGCCATGGCACTCCGTTCTTCACTCCGCCCAAATTCTAGACATCACGTGAACTCAATGCCGCCAACTTTAAATTATCAGAGCGAGGAAATGAAAACAATATATATTTTTTTTATTTTTATTCTATAGACAAGGCAAACGAGAGTTCGGGTCACCTGATGGTAAGAGACCACCGACGCCCACGACCCCGTCTAACACAAGAACTACCTACGGGGCTGTCGCCGGCCTTTAAGGTGGAAATAGACTTCGAATAAGGCACTAACCCACAATGCGATTACAGTCAGGCGCTGTCCCATTGCGACACCTTAAATGTAAACCATTTGATATGTACAAAAAGCAACGTCTATAAATAAAAATTTATGTATGTTTGTGTTTGTTCATAGCATTATAAAAAAAGTCACGTACGCCATTCATTTATAAGAAGCTTATAAAAACATTTGTTCAGTATTTATTCTAGTTTATCGACAGAAGTAAAGCTCCTCACTAGACCAGACATCACGTCCACTCTATTGTGGACTAATTTTATTATACTATAGTACTTGCATCCGGTTTCAATGCGTTTTTGTCGTTTCGTGATACAATTAATTATTTCATACCAGTTACGTACTGTGGTTGCGCTTGAGATTTTTATATCAGGGAGTACGTTTGCCTGATCAGTGCCTTTTTACTGATTAATGTTACGAAATTCTTGTCGTCTGTTGGTATGTAATGCGCACATGTGTCCGAATCGGAAAACAATATAAATATTTTTTTTTGTGTGGAAATCCGTTACGGATACCCCCCGATTGGGGACTCGGAGGGGTTATGTGGGACTCCGGACTGGTAGATGTAAGCCGTCTGTATACCTACTCAAACCTCACAGTCTCCCTCGACCGCCACTTACGGATTCCACGGGAACGCCCCAGTCTTCCGTGAACCCTGGCACCGAATCATAGCATGAACCCGACGTCCTTGCGAGGAAGACCAGCTACACGGAACTACTCTAATGTCTTTTACATCATTTTTTTTGGTCTTATCAGTTTGCACATATATTTATTTTTTACCACGGACTACTGTAAAGTGTTTGTAACATGTGAAGAAATTGCATGGAACCCCATGGATGCAGAGAATGGTGCTCGGAGCAGTGCCTCGATTACTTGATATACAAGTGTAGGTTTCTTTAAACCTACACTTGTATATTTACGGGCCCTTTGGCCCATTTAAATTGCATATTAATGCTGTCGTATATAATATATTTATTAAATAATCGACTTTTATACTATAAATAATACACAAGTAGCTTGTTGATAAAATAAATTATTTCAAATTTCGCACGATGAGTTCAAAATGAAAAAAATATTATTATATATAGAGAGAAGTAGGTTCGACTGAAGGTTCAAATTCAAAAATTTCTAAACGTAAAAATCAAAGTTAGGGGTAAAAATGAGCTTACCATCTAAGTTCTAGCTTACCCTATTTTATTTACAGAACACATAAAGCTCTTACCCTGGAGGGTGGGTTTAGCACAACCTTGGACCGAAGGAAGCCCTTAAGTATAACCTAAGGGATGGTTAGAAGAAACTGATGATTTGTTTTTGTTTTGTGAATAAAATCATATTTAATGTTTTTTTTTGTTGCCGTATGTCATAAATTTATTAATTATTTATACTATACCGAGATAAATGTATATAAATTGAGCATAATAGCTTCTTCTAAAGGATCTTGAAGATTATGTGAGATTTTTTTAAAAGTCAACAAGTAACGTTGGGTCTTGGTCTTGGTCAACAATAAGGTCTTGTGTTTATAACAAAATAAAAATAATAATTTAAGTAAATTATATATCAACTTTAGATAATTTTAAAGAATTATCGCAATATATGTTATATACATATTTTATTTTTTTTAAATTGTCATTATATGTATCTGCAATATGTGGGAAATGAACCCTTAGTAACGACAGCCACTAAATCAGTCAATTGATTCTAGAATTCTATAAAACTACCTTTTACGATAGATGAATAAAAAAAAAAAGGAAAATGGGTCAAATTGTGTAATATTACGACAGGTTATTTAATTATTACTTATAAAAAATGTATTGATCGACAACTATAATGACAACTCGTCTATTCGATATCATAAAAAACATATTAATCTATAATTAACAAGATTCTTAAAAAAAAAAAATTCAAAGGAACAACTTTATTAAGTAATCAAGAATTTTATTCACAAAACATCAGTATGTCGATTGTATATCCATTAGGGGGGTAACAGAAAATTAATAACAGTGAGAATGGTACATTAATCGGCATAGAACCCGCACTAAGCGAGGGTAACTGCGAAGCGGGTATCAGGTATATGAGTCAAGCACCGGGGTACCTACAGATAGGGTAAATTCGAGCATCAAATTCATCTTTTTCTTTGTGAACTGTAACGAAGCAAGTGATATACCTATTTAGATATATATTAGGGCTCCTTAACTTTTTAACTTGAACATTTTGTAGATGGAGGACCTTTTAAATCTTTCATCATTTCTAATTTGACACAAGAATTTACCCAATAAATACTGAAGATTGTTATTTCACTGGTGTATGTATATTAATTGAGCTTCATATTTTTTACATACTTTCCACATCGACAAAACAATTACATAATCTTTAAAGATTATGTAACTTAGACCATTTTTCAACTGTAAGTAAATATTTTATTCTTTTATAGAGTATGCGAGATTAACTTCTCGTAAAATTATAAAAAAAAACTTTTTCGTTTAAAATACCATAGTAAAATACCAATCAACAGTATCCCATGGGGTTAAGGGTACCACACCACGTCTGGGACACCCCATACCACTACTCACAAACGTTGCAGATGCCTCAATCTGACAAAAATGCCATCTGGCAAGTGTCCCAGTCGATTATTGCTCAGTTTCCTGAAATTTAAACACAGAAAATAAACTACACTACAAAGTTAGCCCGTACAAAAGTCGCGAACGACACGCTACCATTGGTCGATTTCGAATAACAAAACTCAGGTTATGGTCGACGGTGTAACTTTGTAAGGATGTTTATGTACTTACAAGCGTTCTAAAGTGTTGAGCTCCAAGAAGGCGTCTCTTTCGATTGTGTGGATTTGGTTTTCAGATAATTGTCTGAAACAAAATAATATAAATTTATACAAGGTTTTTTTTATGCTAGTCTCGTACTTGTGTGAAAATTGTTGATGAACAATATACGGGTATTTGTATTTGTATGTAAAAGCGAGGATTTTTGTTGTAGTAGTTCCCGCATCATTAGTTACTGTGGTAGGTTAAGCTATACTTTGTATTTTTTTAAGTTTATCAAGATTTTGAAGACATGGCTTGTATCTAACGTAATTTAACAGAAAATATATTATATAATAAGTTCTTTGATAAAGACATATTTATACGCAGCGGGGCTGAGTTCAAATTTTTATACGTTTTTTTAATATGTCTTTTTCAATTTCCTTAGTGTGTGAATAACACTTTAAAAAATGTTAAACATAAAGTTCTTTGAATTTCACGATTATTACACATTTTGAAATATTGGTATTCGAAAGCACATTTTAGAACCCGACTTTTCGAACACTTTACAGTAGTCCGTGGTCACACCAGTCTGTGACATAATCCGGCTAAAAATAGGTGATATAATCCGGTTAAAAATAGTTTCATTTCAAAATATATTATACGCAAAACGAAATAATAACGTGGATACTCACAAAATCTTCAATTCCTTCAAATTCTGGAAGTCGCTCTGGAATATTATGCTTATATTGTTTCCTTGAAGATCTCTGCAACAAATGAAAAAAACATAACTGTTTTAACTATTTCTTTCTATCTCAGCTTCAAGTTTTTAAACTTTACTAAGTCTAAAGGGAAACTGACCGCATCCAAACTAACTTTTCTAACACCAAATATAAGTTGTAATAAGCGTATAAGAATTTCGAAGTAGCTGGATGTAGAACACATGGCTTAGCGGTCAGAGCGCTTGAACGGTTTTCAAGAAACGCGGGTTCAAATCCCGCTGCGTTCAATTTTTTATACGTTTTCTAAATACCTATATGTCAATTTTTTCAATTTGCTAAGAGTGCGATTAACACTTTAACATTTTGTTAAAAAAAATAACTTTTCCTGTAATTTTTTTTTGAATATTAGGATAAGCAAAATACCATCGAGTGCAAGATACTCTGTTCTTTAACTTCCGCTCCAGTTATCGCGTTTTGTATAGCAGAACTCTACGCCGCGCGTTTTCTTACTAAAGCTGGGAAATGAGAATAATTTAAATAAAATCGAACCCACAACTAACTGCGTTTAAACGTCACGTTTACCGCGTCAGACGGTATCTGACGGAGGCAATAGTAAAGTGTAATAGTCGCTTCACGTAATTTAAAATGGATGGATATAACTTTTATATTCTTTATAGGTCATAAATGTATTTATAAAGCCTCTCGTTTCGTCGTTTTCTGCATTTTAAGAGTGTTGGTAGCGCAACTCTAGGTGATATAACCCATTGTTATCCAATATTCACCGATTTAGACATTACGCGTGCTTGTGCTTACAGTATTTACAGTAAAAATTCTGCAATATTTTTTAATTTCTAAAATATTCAGAGAACTATTGATAAATGTCAAGACTCCGTTCTCAACTTTACGCCTGAATTCGATACATTGCGTGCTGGGAAAATGATTATCATTCCATCATTCATCGAAACCACAACCAATCCCAATTTACTTTCAGATGCTATCCCACTGCGCCACGGGGTTCGTGGGTGTCCATAGTGTTTTAGGGAGAGGAGCAATGGCTCAGACTTGTGACACAAGTATAGGGTTACGGGACCACTTTGAAATGCTCATTAACGTTAGTCTCCACTGTCCGAGCCCCTCCCCCTCCCCTCTTTTTATATAACCAAATTAAAATGGTCTTCTAATGCCACCTTCGAAATATATGCTAGAAACGAACTGATGATAGTTCTAGACAGGCTTACATGTTTAAGTAAATTATGGAGAAATTTTATTAAAATATATGTTAAATATTATTAAGTAAATTTAAATTTTCCATCAGGGATTTAAAACTAAAACCATCTGCAGTTTCTCTTTTTACTGCATATTAGACTACACAGAGAGAACTTAGCGTCAAAACAAAATGAGACATTGCGTGCTGAGTGGCGGAACTCAACGCCGAGCTATGCCTTGTCGCCAGAGCTGAGAAACGAAAATAATTAAAATATAATCATTCTTCCGAGAGGAAACCGAAGCCGCGACCATCGCGTCGTATATAGTCAGGCTGTGTCCACGATGGCCACAAAGTCTTACCAATCTTATATTCAAAAAAAATCTAACCATGGGTGGTCGTCCAGAATGAGCAAATAGATATATTTTTTGTCTTGCTCTTAACGAGTTGCTTCTCCTCGCAGTCACGAATACTACCAAATATGGCGAAAACAAATGATGGATGGTTAGTTTATCTATTAACACTAGAGTGAGGTTTCGCATATATTTTTAACTTTGTTTTATATCTTCTTGTGAGGTAGCAGAAGACCAAATTTTTTAATAAGACCTTATAATTTTTGTTATTTATTTACCGCTCGTCTAAGACAAAGCACGGCGTTCTGTTACGCAAATTGACATGTAATGTCTCGATTTCGGAACAGATCATTTGGATTTGGCTTCCGAGTTAAAAAAAAGCTTGAAGCGGCTTTTCTTTTTGATGTTTTAACTTTGGAATATATTATGATATATAAATTCTATTTGGACATTCAAGGTCATCGTGCGCAGTGGGGCAGCGTCTGTATGTAACCACGATTGGTCGTGGGATCCATTCACACTCGCAGCACCATTAAAGCGCGATGTTGAGGACATCGGAGAGCGGAATGTTCTGACATTAGGTTCTTTCTGACTGCCCTGATATGAGAGCAAAGGCGTTTAACTAGAAAAATTGTAATTAAAGTTTCATATCTTCTTCTATCTTTTAGTTTCATTTGGAAGTTGCATTGGAAATGTATAGTTTTACAAACACAGCCTTAGATAAGTGTATGGCGCTTTATACAAAAGTGTACGTCAAACACACCATTGTGTGTATGTAATATTTATTATATTAATATTATATTGAAAATCTCAAATTATATTTAAAAGTCATCTAATTAATTATTTCCTTTAATATATCTTTGTTTTAATATTATATCTGTATATATACTATGTGTGTATGTTTATAGTTTTTGGTTAATTGTGTCTTTATTCATAATGTATCTTATTTCCAATATATATATGTTTTTTTTTTATATATTTAAACATATAAAATTAATTTACTAAAAAAAAGTATTTTTTATATTCTCAGTTTGATAAGACAAAGCGCCAGCTAGATCCTCTGGCCACTTAACACAATATTCGACTTTGGGCGAAAGTGTGCAATGAAGTGATACGTTAGCATCAAGAACGGATTAAACAATTTACAAATATAGCCAGCGCGTGTTTCCGAGTTAAGATGGCCATTTTGTTGTTTGTCCACTGATGAAACTGGCTTGTCATTAACGCAGATATAAATAGCGACGTGTTTATACCTACTACCTGTATTACCGTATTGTCAGTGAGTTAGGTTCCCATATGAACTTGTGCCATCGAGGCGGTGGAACAGCTGTGCCCGTTGTTAACACCCATTTATAAAAGACATATATTTAGAAAACGTACAAAAAAAAAAAAATTCCAGTGTTTTTCCTTACCTCCAAGAGTTCAATAATATAAGGAAATTGAAAGTTAATATTAGAAATGTGGATCTCTACAGAGATGCTGTAAATCAACAAATATAAAGTTGTAATAAGCGTATAAGCAAATTTCAACGTAGTTGAGGTGGACGGCATGGCTTAGCGGTTTTAAAGAGGCGCGGTTCAAATCCCGCTGCGTTCAAATTTTTATGGCTGCTTTTCTAAATATGTCTTTTCAATTTCCTTGGTGGAATAACACTTAAAAATTTTAACAAAATACCATGGATGTAGGTTCAAATCCCACTCGGTGGAACTGATTACCAAATATCTATATTTAAAATCATATTTTGTGCCATCAAGATATGAACTCGCAATCACATAAAAGAGTCGGTAGAGTTCTTTATGTCAAGTGACGTCGTTCTCCACTTTGTCTCACCAGAGCGGAGAAATTAAAATAATTTAAATATATATATATATATATATATATAAATTCCTTGGTGTGGGGATCGAACTCACGATCATCGCTTTTACAGCCAGATCCTGTCCCAGCTAATTGAAAAACCAGGCACGTTTAATACTGCAGGACTATTTTGTACTATGTTATAATGTAACACAACAGCTTAAGAATTCATTTTAAAATGCATAACGCATTCCTTTGCATACGACAGTCGTTTAGGTAACGGGTTTGGTTCCCGATAAAATATTTGTCGCCTTCCAATTTTTATAATATTTTGCGGAGTATACAAAGTTAAAGTGACATCACTAGTGATAAGTCACTCCGTTACATATCTTAGTCAATTTTGTAGGCTTCTAGAATAAAATTAAACTTAGCAAGATTCGAATCCGCGCTTCTACCGACCACGCGTTGGAAACTACTAAGCTATAGAATTTTTTATGCACCTGTCACAATTTATTTTTGACTAGCTGTACCCGCGACTTCGTTTGCGACGAATTCTTTAATAAAACTAGCCCATGTTGCTTCTTACTAATTCAGCTATCTGCCAGTAGAAACCGTCAAAATCGGTCCAGCCTCTCCAGAGATTAGCCGGAACAAGCAGACAGACAGACAAAAATGTTATTTTCGTATATGTACCGTATATAAAAGCGGTTATTTTAATATTACAAATAGACACTGCAGTTTTATTTATTTGTATATAATGTGTGATTTTTAAAAAAGGTTCTTTTTTTTAATTTTGTCCAGATTTAACCAGACAGCTAAATCCTTAGTCTCCCTTCAAGTCACCTTTAAGTCCCTTTCCCTTTCACAAGTGCCTTTAAGTCGCTTCACCTTGCCTGAATTCCTTCACCTGAATTCTAGACATTATGCATTACGTATTAGAACTCAATACAGCGCTAAGAAAATAATTATTTTTCAATGTGATTAAGTTTCATTTCTTCTAAAATTTCCCAATAAAGAATTCTTTAACTATTAATAGGCATATAAAGCAATCGTTTGTTTGTTTGTTGAGAACATAGTGTATTAACACTAGGTTATCTCAGCCTACACTGATATGTGGGAAGTTATTTAATAACGCTAGTATATACTAAAATTCAAGCAAAGTAGCAGTATAGACCTCGTTTAGATTTCAAATATATATTTTTGACGTACTTTGGACGCGTACCCTTCAGAACTCCTGCAACTAAGTGCTTTCCACCTAACTGCTACCGTAAGTTACTTAATTAATTGAATTAGCGCTTTGAACTCGAGTTTCATAAATATTTACATATAATATATATATGTGATACTATGCCGTGTCGTAGTGACTGAAAGTGCGATGGTTGTGGATTCCATCCTCACTGGCAAGACATTTTCAGCTTCACGCTTTTTCCCGCATAGCAGGCAGTCATGGAGAACTGTAGTCAGTCAAGACATCCCGTTCTATACTTTCCACACAAATTCAAAACATAGTATATTGAGTGGCGGTACTCAACGCCGTGCTTTGTATTAAGTGACAAAGCGGAGAAACAACAATTGAAATTCCTTTGATAGATCTATTTTAAAATTAAATTATTACTATTTCACTGCGGCGTTCAGTACCGCCTCGTAAAATGCAATGGCTTGAATTCGAATGAACAGGTTCCCTTTGAACACTAGGTTCCTTTTGAACACTAGGTTCCCTTTGAATGTGTCCTGTTATGAGGAATAAATGTGAAGCTGGCTATATTTTTACACATCTCCCTTTATATAGGCGAACGGTACTGCTGGCATAATAGTGGATATGAATTACTTTAAATGCAATTTAATTTCGTTGTATAATTTGTGGCTAGTGGAGAGACCGAAGAGTCTAAACACTACGCTCTCTCTTTTTACTCTTATGCTAGATGTTTTAAGGTAACAGTAAGGTTATTTTACCAGATCGAGAATTTGACTTAGAGCAATAGTTTATAATAGAGTTTCTCAAACTTTTTGTTCCACGTGCCCCTAACAGGCATTTAATTAAAAATAAAAATAGTATGGCAGCGTCTGACTGTAAACGCGATGGTTGTGGGTTCGATTTCCACTCGGAGGATTTATTTTATATTTAAATTATTTTCATTCTGTTTAGTGACGGTACAAATTACGGCGTTGAGTTTCGCCATTTTCAACATGCAATGTTTTAGATTAGAGCAGAAAGTGGAGGACGGAGTGTCTTGACACTAGCTTATCTCTGACTACCCTGCTATGCGAGAAAAAGGGTGACGCTTCAAAATGCAATAGATGCTTGTGCTTAGCACTAGATAGAATATATTAGGTATTTTATTGCCTCGTCCAGTGGTACACGTACCACACTTTGAGAATCCCTGATTAAGAGCAAGTCAGTACATATTCACCACTTGCTGTGTCCGATTTCATCCGCGTGGAATTCTAAAATTAAAGTTTCCCTGGCAGTTAGGTGATGTAATAAGCCTAAGTTACTCCTTATTACATCAACTATCTGCCAGTGAAAGTTTGTTCAAAATCGGCCTATAAGCCGGAACAAACAGACGGACAAACGGACAAAAATGTTATTTTCGTATATGTACCGTATATACTTGTACATGCGGATACGAATTTAGTAAAAAGCGGTTATTTTAATATTACAAATAGACACTGCAGTTTTATCTATTTGTATATAAGGTAACCTCTCGGTAAACAGATTTTTAAAAAAAGGTTTTTTTTTTAATGTTGTGAATGTTCCTTATTAATTACTTATGTTAATAGTAGGGTAACAAAGAATATTGATTTAATTCGCTTGTACTTTTCTTATTCGTATCACTCTTGGTAGAATGGTGGTGGTCAACATGCTGTTTCAATTCTAAGGCTCTAACTCGACATCTCTGCTTGTGAGGTCCGCCCACTAGTGACTTGATCTGTCCACCGATCACCACATTGGGAACCCGCGTGGACTAGTCCTTCTATCTTGCCTTGGACCACAAGACGTTCAATAGAGTCATGGTCACGGTCACATTGTATTAGCTTCACCTATTTTTTTTCTTTAATTTTTTATATTGTTAGAGGATCTGCAATCAAGCAATGACTATGAGCAGATTTCGAAAGGTATTCTTTATATAAATAACGATAAATGTGTCGTCAGTGCTTTTTCTTGTTCTGATTTTTTTTTATCGCCTATATCTTTCTAGAGGTAACAAAAGCCTATCGCAACGAAATTGTCACCCATTTCTTGTCGTCTATTTTACTTGAAAATCTCCACAGATAGCCGGTTCTGATAACAATACAATATTGTCGTATCGTGAAACTAATGTCGTTGCCATGACGACCTGGGCAATAATTTTAAAAGTATTCTTTTAGTTCTCTTCAAATTAATTTGTTTTTACGAATATTATATGGACGGAATATTATTAAATTTGGCACAGTTAATGTTTATATGAGAACAGTGCATATAGGCTATTAATATGTTTTTAAATAATGCATTAAAAATGCACTGAATTAATAAAAAAAACAGTACTATGTGTTTGAGATACGCTTTCGTATAAGTTTACACACACGTTGCCAAGGCAACGCGTATTTTACACGTCAACGGATGTATTAGTTACATTTAAATAGATAATGAAAATTATCATTCTTAATCATGGACACTCTACCGGATCTTAAATTAGGCAACATCGTCTATTATCTAGTGATGGGATACATATGAATATTAAATAAGATTTTAGTTAGATTTTTAATAATTTGTGACAATATTGATATAAGCGATGGTTGAAGGTTCATATTTTACCTGAAGATTTGTTTTATATATTAAAACTTGAAATTCTGTCTTTGAGCCAACCGTCAGTGGGACAACGGTCTGTTTGTAATCGATACTGATTGTACGTTTGATAACCACTCGGAACAATGAATATATTAAAATTATTTCCATTTCTCCGCTCTGGTGAACAAGCCAAAAATCGGCATGAAGTGGAGCGGATTGTGAAGTGTCTTGACACTAGGTTCCTTCAGACTAGCCTGTTATGCGAGAAACGGGAAAACGGAGTTTCGTTTAAACTAGATGCGTAAAGCTGTAACTAATAAAGTGATTTAATATACAAATATCATTAGTGAATTATAAAGAGTATGGAATTTCCATTATTTTTCAGGGCATTGTAAAGGAAACGGAGAATTTAGTGGCAAACCACTGTGTTCTTCGAATATATTTCGAATAAATTCACAAAAAGCTTGAAGTTTCAACGAAACTGTCAAAAAACTTCATCATTCGCTTCGGTCCTAAAATTGAGAGGTTGCGTGATGAATGGCGAATACTTTACGCCACGCGTATATTTACCAGAGCGGTGGTATGAATGAAAAAAAAATACATACAATAATTCCCCTGATAAGATCGAACCCACAACTATTTTGGTTACAATCAGATGCGTCACACTGCGCTACGACGAACTCTAATACAATATAAATATAATTTCTCAAATCGGATTCCATTTGATAAGTTTATATATATATATCGATTATCGATACCATATTTGTAAATCACTATAGTCTTGTACCAGCTGACACAATTGTCGGTCAATCAAAACTAATTTACTGTAATTGCGTTCAATAAATTATTATACAGTACGATTGAATTTGGTAATTACAAGTACATAGCAGCTTCGTGGCACTGCCTTCAATTATTTATCAGAGGTATTGAGTTCAGATTTTGAAGTGAAATATATATGATGATTAATGAAAAATGCGGCCGTGTCGCAGTGGCACAGCGTCTGGCTGTAAGCGCTATGGTTCTGGGTTAGATCCTCACTCGGTAAGATTATATTTAAACTAGCGACCTGCTCGCGGTTTGCATTCACCCGCGTGAACTGTTTGCGTGAGCTGTATGATGTGAGACAGACAGACAGGTTACTACTCTGTTAAGAGTAAGCGCGGCGTTAAGTTATATAAACGGACGTATTACCGCAACTACTCTAAGCTTAAAACTGAAAGTACACGAAAATTCACCGCTTGAGAATTGAGCCCACGACCTAAACTTTCAACATTTCTACTGATCCACTAGTAACAAGATATTATTTACTATAGAAATTGTCACTAAAGCAGGCAAATGCTAACGGTATCTTAGCTCGTTTACTACACATGTATTGACTGACATACATTTATAATTATAATAATTTAAATATTTAGTTTATTTGAAATATTTCAAATATATATATTTTTAGCTTACCCTTTTTAGTCAGAGAGAAGCTGGTGTTTAGATTCTCCGTGGTCCACTTTCCGCCAGACATCAAGACATTGTATGTTGAGTAGCGGAACTCAACGCCGCATAGGTACGAGAGCGAAAAATGAAAAATACTCCGAGTGGAAATCGAACCCACTACCAATCGCGTTTACACTCACAGTTTCTATATATTTCTCGCTATCACTATTCAAAATATATTTTATTCATGTAGACTTTTGCAAGCATTTTTGAATCGTTGAATGAAATAAAGCTACCACCGGCTTGGAAGGCAGTTCTGCTGAACCCAGCCACAGAGAAGCTCAACAGTTGCTCCTTTCAAATACAATTTTATTATTTAAAACAGTGGAAGCTTAATTGCACCAAACTCTAAATCATAATAGTTCCAAACATTTTTATCTCTTATATATTCCTCAACATAGTAATAAGCTTTACTTATAAATACATGCGGTATGAGAGTAATTATATTAATGTAAGTTAAATTTTCTAGAAATCAAGATTTTCTGTAGAAAATTAGAACTTTAGTTATCTTCCACAGACAGCTCGAAGTTAGATTAGTTATAATTAAAATCGGAGTAAAGCGCTCGTTACAACAGAACCGCTAGGACGGTGTACAGTCGTGTATAGAAGTGAACTAATAGTTTTTTTGTATTTTGTTATTTTTTTTCTTGTTTTACCTATTAGTTTTGTGTGGCATAAAAATTATTCTATTCTATTCTAAACTACAGTTAGGGAAACAGTGCGAAAACACGCCTTTTCCAGTTTGTATAATTTATAAGTATATATTAATGCGTAAAAAAAACCTTTTTACAAATATGCAGACGGAGAAGCATGAAGTTTGGTATAGGTGAAGTTTATATGGTGGAAAGCATTTCTTCTCCAAGTGCTTTAGTAATATATTTAATATATAAAATAAATGTTACATACAAAACTATGAGTTTCCAATACATTGTTGTGCGAGTGATATGACATTACAAGTTTCGAATATTCATAAAGTTTTTAATAAAAGGCCTAGTCTTTTTTAAATGTATACACACACCATTTTTATGGTTATCTATACATATAATAAAGTAACTTGATCGCTGTCTGTACATGGAAGGTACATGAAAAAATATTATTAGGGCATTTATCAATGTAATAGAGGAGCCCAAAACAATTAATTTTAATTTTACTTTTCTGTTTGTCTACTGTTTGTTTGTGCGCGCTAATCTCTGAAAAGCCTAAGCTGATACTATTGTTTTTTGGTAAACTTTCTTTAACATTTACAGTTTATTTTGTTTCAATTGGATCATAAAAGTCATAAATTTAAGTAAAGTTTGTAATGTAAGTGGAATAGGGGGCGGGCGAAAACATATAAGAACATAAGCGAAGAAATATGAATTTAGTTGTATAGTTTACGCGAGCGGAGCGCAAGCGGGTCGCTTGTAATAGTATATATTTTCATTTTTCCACATTCAGCACGGGAATCAGTCAGACAAAGATGTATTATACCCGCACGCGGCTTCGCCCCGCGTTGGCTATTCCTGTGCTGTGTTTTTGGCGGATTTTCGTAAACCAATGAAATTCTAAATAAATAGATATATATATATATATAGTAGACACTAGGGTCTCACTCTTCTCTTATATGCAAAGAAGAGAGGAAAAGTTGATTTAATTTTTATAACTTTCAATCTAAGTACTTCTCTCGGGTTGAGTTTAATTCTAAAATTTCGTTCTCCACTTTCGCGACAAAACTCAAAGCGCTTTAATTAAGTACAAGAGCGGAAATCGAAAATATTTTTAATAAACCTCCCCCCCGAAGTGGGAATCGAATCCACAGCCAATATGTCGTTGTCATGACGACCAGACATGAGCAAATGTTTATAAAGCGTATGTTTTCGATTTTTGTATTATTTTGTGTTTATAGCAAGATTATTGAGCGATAAATTATATATTTATATTCTAGTTGAAGAATATTTGATCGTAGCAGTATTTGAACCCGCTCCTTGGAAATCTACATATGACTGACTGTACTAAGATGATTTAATTGTCAAAATTTTTCAGGTTTTAGATATCAGGTATTTTACAAGAGATTTAAATATTCTTGGTTTGTATATAAAATCACTTCCAAACCCCTCTCTTTTATAGAGGTAGTCCCTCCATCCTCCACTCTTAGCCCAATATCAAGACAACGCGTATTTGACGGAGCACAACGCCGCACAATCTTACTAAACCAGTGAAAGTGCCGTAGAGCCAACATACGTACGCGGAGAGCGAAGAAATGAAAATCATTTAAATATAACCTTTCCCACGATTGGGAATCGAACCTGCAGCGGTTTAGTAGTTTAGACGTAAGAAACTATAGAATTAAATATAGGATCTAGAATAGAGTAGAATTGTATGGGAGATGACTGCATTGCGCGCTGGCTCAACGCCAAATTTGCTCCTAGCCGGTAATTCTTTGCTGAACAATGAATACTACTGAAATTTTAAACAATTTAATGTTTAATATATATTTTTTAACAACAGAGAGAACTTAGTGTCAAGGCACTCCATTTTCATTACGGGTTCTATGGCGGAACTCAACGCCGCTGTCGTAGCAGCCAATTTGTCATACTTGAGCGAAGCAATTAAAAAATCTAAATCTCCCAACAGTGGGAATCGAACACATTATATTTTTAAATATATTTTAATTGATACGCCGTGTACACGTGAAATGCAAATTTTGCGTTCCTGAAATTATTTCAGGAAACACCTCTCCTTAATGAGCCTATACGCTGAAGTTCAGCATTCTACGCACAGTAGTTTAGGCTGTTGACTGTAAGTGAGACTGTGCAGAGGACTTATATTTTGATCTATATATAACTAGGGACCCGCTCGCGGCTTTGCCCGCGTAAAGAATACCTGTTTCGTATTTTCGGCAGCCTAACAGTAGTAAACATAACGACATTCCTGGAAAAACTATAAAAAAAAATGCAAGAATAAAGTAACCATAGTTCATACCAAGACACTTTTTTAAACCCAGCGGAAACCCTCTCCACCCCAATGAGACGTCGCAGGATCGCTCGCTCATACTACTACAACGATACCAATACCCTGAACTATCTCTATATAATTAAATAAATAAATTCAATTGATTCACTGGTTGGGCCTTGATGACACAGACAGACAGACAGACAGAGTTACTTTCGCATTTATAATATTAGTATGAATATATAGTATATATTACAGTACGGCGAGATAAGAAATGCTTGCAGAAGAGCAACAAGAATTTATTCTAAACAAGATTGGAACCCACTATCCTATGTATGCAAGCTAAATTTACCACTGCGCTGTAAGGCTGTAGTATTTAAGTAATAGTCTAGACAAATAAACCCTAGGATTAGACGCGATTTCGTATTCACCTTAGTTTATGGGTTTCAAATGACTCTTGCTTTACTTCTTAGTATATATATACTAGCGACCCGCTCGTGGCTTCGCCTGCGTAAACTATATGGCTAAAGTATTTAGTTTTTTTAGCCCGCACGCGTTCTCACACAAACTTTACTTAAATTACAATTTAAATAGTTTTAACTTGTTTGTTTATGAAGCTATTGAAATGAAATAAGCTCTAAATGTAAAGGGAAGCTTACCATAATACAGTAGTCAAAATGGCATTAAAATAGGTTAAGCCGTTTCTTAGGTTAGCGTCCAGAAACCAACAAACAGAAAAGAAAATTAAAATAATTAATTTGGGTTCTATTATATTGATAAATGCCCCGAATAATATTTTTTTGATATATCTTCCAAGTACAGACGGAGATCAGTTACATTTTTATTATAATGTATAGATTACCAGAAGCGATCAAAGTATCTAACTACCATATTAATTTATTGACTACAATGGTTCACTATTTTGGTTTAAATGGCTTGAACATAAGATACTTACTTGATATTTTGGTCAATTCACACAATGTCTTTATAACTTGTAGCCTATGTGTTATTTTGATGTATAAGCTATATTATTGTAAAGTTTCATTAAAATCCATACAGTAGTTTTTACGTGAAAGAGTAACAAACATCCTTACAAACTTTCACGTTTATAATATATATATTTATTAATATATATATATATATATATATATATTGAAATGAACACTGTGCGGTAAGTAGTTAAAAATGAGAAATACAGGTTTCAGACTTAAAATTCAAAAAAGTAAAATTTTTATTCCTTTATTTACAATCCTTTTAAATCTTTCACAATGATGAATTTTAAAATCAAAAAATATGAATTTGAAAAACTGATGGAATAATTTTGTCGTTCAAAATCTAAGAGTAATATCAGTATACAGTATTGGCATCCGGCTAACTAAATGTGGAGGATAAAAGTTTGAGACCAAACGTGATATAATTAAAATAAGATAAAAGTTACCATAATCAGCTTCAAGAGAACCTTGGTTCTCTTAACACTTGTGTTAAGACCCTCCGTTCTCCACTTTCCACCCGACATTTTGAGACATTGCGTGTTGAGTGGCGGAACTTTCAATGCCGCGCTTTGTCTCACCTTACTAGAGCGGCGAAATGAAAATATTATAAAAATAATAATTTCTCTCTGAGTGGGTATCGAACCCACAACAAATCGCGCTTACAGTTAGACGCTGCCCCACCGCGCCACGACGCCTTAATAAATAAATATAAACGATACTAAAAAAAAATAGAGTGTCTGTTTGTAATATTAAAATAACAGCTTTTTATACTAAATGTATATATATAATTTTTTTTATTTTTATTTTTGTTAGTCTGTTCGATCTGGCTAATCTCTGGTTCGGCTGGACCGATTTTGATGGGGCTCTCACTAGCAGATAGCTGATTTAATAAAAAGTAACTTAGCCTTATTTAAGAATTCAACGTGGACCACGTCGCGGTCACAGATAGTATATAATATATAATCATCATTGTATACAGACAACAAAAAACTTTAGACCCCTTTTTACGACAATTATGCGGACAAAGTGTGTAATTTGGCATAATATAAACATACGCGTTTCTATGGCAACTTTTTTTTAATGGCATCAATATAGCGTCCTTAAATTTTTATATTAACCAAATAAAGCATATATTTTTTATTCAAATCTCTATACATTATTAAGACAAATTGGATATAATAGCGGGACCTTCCCCTACAATAAATTTCTACAAAGCGCCTTATAACAAACGGAGCAAGCTGGAGAGGTGCCAACGTTGGCAGTGTTCCGTAAATAATTGAATTAACTTGATAACCATTTAGAAAAGCAATGAAATTGCAACTTTTCAAATGAATACTGTGTAATGCTTTATGATTTATAAATTGCTTCATGGGTCGTAGGTTCATTTGGGACTAATTTAATTTTATGATTTACATACGAATTATATACGAAATAAGGTTACATTTTTAAAGTAGCTTCTATTTATAGATCGATTGATTTTAGTTCATGAAAATATATCATAAGCCTTCGTGGTGCAGTTGTAATGACCACAGTGGTTTTAAGTTTTTACTCACCTTGGAAGACAAGTCCGAGCTTTAACTAGCACGAAGAAAAAGACAATGTCTCTGAATGGATTAATGAAATAATAATAAAAGGAGTGATACAAGAAAATAAAAAAATTACGCTTTTCTATCTAATTAGACCATACATACATAATATATTAAAAATAACTTTAAAAAAAACGTTTTCACGTTTTATGCATGCGAGGTAGGCAGAGAGAAGCATTAGTGTCAAGACTTTCCGTTCCCAACTTACCGCCCGAATTCACAAAATTGTGACTTGGGAGGCGGAACTTAGCCTAACACTATATGTTAATCATCCATACTAATATTATAAATGCGATTGTGATTAAATTTTATATAGATATACTTAAGGGTCTTAGGATTAACGTTGACTGTTTTTTTCTATAATTTATTTAGTTTTTCAGTAATTTCCTTGTTTTACGAAAAGGACAATGGAAATATGAAATAGCAATAGTTGAAAAAGACATATTTAAAAAACGTATGAAAATTTGAACGCAGCAGGATTTGAACCCGCGCCTCTTGAAAACCGTTCAAGCGTTAAATATCTCTCTACAGAGATGCTAACAACAAATATAAGTTGTAATAAGCGTATAAGAATTTCGACGCACCGTAGCAGTCAGAGCGGTTGAACAGTTTTCAAGAGCCGCAGGTTCTAATCCCGCTGCGTTCAAATTTTTATACGTTTCTAAATACGTCTTTTTCAATTTCCTAAGTGTGCGAATAACACTTTAAAAATGTTAAAAAGAAATAGCTATAGTTGGTGGGGGCGAAGCCGAGAGTGAGTCGCTAGTTTCATATATAAGCATCCCTGAACGGTAATAGAACCGGCTACTATAAAGAAGTGAGGTAACTTTGGTCGTACCTTGGTTACTTTACAATTGTGTCACGTGATAAAGACATTACGACTCTCCCCTCATATAATAAGGATCCCTAATCTATTCAATTAATATTAATTCACACTCAGAGTCGTATCGATGGAGCGTTGAATTTCTACTATATGTTATAGTAGATATAGAGGCCAGTGACAGCGAGACAGTGTCTGACTGGATACGGGATGGTCGTGAGTTTGATTTCCATTCAGGGTAATGATTACATTTAAATTAATTTAATATCTTCCTCTGGTGGCAAGATTCTTAACACACGCGAAGACCAGAACGGACTTATTTGACACTCTCGTAGGTTCTTTTTGACCACCCAGATGTGCGGGAAAGAGTGTGAAGCTGAAAGCGTGAAGTAGGATGGTGGTAGGTTGGTAGGTTGTTGGGTTCAGTTATAATAGTCGGCTATTTCGTCGGTCGCGGGTTCGATATTAAACTATAAAGTCATGTTTTTACGAACTTACCGCTTTTGGGAGGCGTTGCGCGTTGTACGGTTTAGTGGCACATTTCAGTGATTTTTTTATTTTTTATTTTACCGTTTATTTTTACGGCTTAACCGGTTTAAATGAAGTTTTGACCTTTGTATTTTGGTAAGCTTCCTTTAAACATTTAGTGTTAATTACAATCAGTCCATAA
Source organism: Podotricha telesiphe (assembly GCA_038994665.1). Lineage (NCBI taxonomy): Eukaryota > Metazoa > Arthropoda > Insecta > Lepidoptera > Nymphalidae > Podotricha > Podotricha telesiphe. Next base: position 125,299 of record JAOYRR010000453.1, read on the forward strand.
AAAAGTTATAACAATTCAAATTACAAATTTAAGCAAAGTTTGTGATTTAAGTGAGAAGGCGGGCGGGCAAAAAAAAACGATATAGTTTACGCAGACGAAGCCGCAAGCGAGTCGCTAGTTATGATTTTATATCAATATTATTGTTAATATTTTGGTAATTTCTCTAGTCTAATTTAACATTCGCCGGGGTTCACGAAATACTGGGGTTCCCGTGGCCTCGGCCAGTGGTCGAGGAGGAGCACTTTGAGGTTTTAGTGGGTATACGGATGGCCTATCTGACAGTCCGGAGTCCCACGTCCGACTACCCAATCGGGCTGGTATCCCTAAAGGGTTCCCTAGCGTAAAAAAAGAAAAAGTCTAATTTAACATAAAATATAGTTATATATTCAATTTTAATGATGGAAAGCCTAATATCTTAAGTTTTATAAACGAACTAAAATATATTAAAACGCCACAACAGGTAATATATAAAGAAAAAAAAAACAAAATCCCATACATTTTGTCGTGAACTACTCAATAGATCGCACTTGCCGCGGGGTTAGACGTTTAAAGTGGATTAGGGTGACAAAGAAACTATTAACTGTAAGACATGACTAATATTTTTTTATTGCCATTAACATGGGCGGGTCCCTGGATTAGGCCCTTCTCCTCTTGTGGCTAGTGGAACTGAAGAGTTCCGAGTGAGGATAATGGCTGGATGGACGGGAGGAGCTATAAAATGTCTGGGCAGTTTACCAAACCATAAGACCACCGTTTACATAGGAGACCCTCAGGTTAGGCGACAAGTGACCGAGACAGCAGTTCTGAAGGCACTGTGGCTCTATGGAACATCCTAGTCAACTCCTGAAGGTGTGGCTTCAGACTCGCGATACGGATATCTTTATACAGAGTGGTAGTTGGCTGGCTCACTTACCAACGAGCCTGGGTGGCAAAGTTACCAGAGTGGAGAAATAAAATAATTTTAATTTGTTCATTATGTAGAGTTAAGAGATAAAAGTCACAACCAATCGCGTTTACAATCAGAGGTTGTTCCTGGCTATATTGGGCCACAATGGCTGCTTATATTTTATATAGCTTGTTATACATTGCCATTGACTAGAATTGTATGAGTTACCTTTTTCTTTGTTAAAGTTAATGTATTCTCCATAAAAACTTCAACTATGCCATATATCGTCCGCATGAAAATTTTCATAAATAAATATGCTTTGTGGAGTTTTTCTTCACGTATTTTATATAATAATAAAATTGTATATAGAATTCTGTTTAAGTAATTATTTATATTGATACAAATAGATACATTTTTACATAAATAATTAGATTTTTATAATTTTTTTTCTTCTATTTATGAACCGATTAAAATGATATAAACACTAAATGTCAAGGGACGTTTACCAAAATACAATACAAAAAGTCAAAACTGCATTGAAATCAGTGAAGCCGCTTCTGAGATTAGCGTGTACAAATGTACAGACAAACAAAATAGAAAATTAAAAATCATTGTTTTGAATTCTATTACATTGACAAATGCCTTCAATAATATACTTTTTTCATATAACTTCTATGTACAGACAGCGATCTGTTATATTTTTATTATATGTATAGCTTTAATTATGAATATATTATAGAAACAACATATAATTAGAAAACGCATAAAAATTTGAACAAAGCGGGATTTGAACCCACGCCTCTTCCAAAACGTTCAAGCAGAGCGCTAAGCCATGGGTTCATGAACGCTGCCCGCTGCGTTTAAATTTTGGTACGTTTTCGAAATATATGTTTTTCAATTTCCTAAGTGTGTGAATAGCACTTTAAAAATAAATGTATGTAAATTTTATTTTTTTTTAATATCTTTTTCAAGCGTATTTTCCCATGGCCACCCTAACTAGACTCAGTATCTCAGTATCATGTTACAAAGGCAGTCTTTCCGGTCAATCTATCTAGCCTTCAGGCATTACGTAGCTAGACTATATTCTAGTTCCTTTTTTAAGATTTAATTTGAAGTAATGTTGTTTTGAAAAAAAAAGAACACTGCTTTACGCTTTATTCCCGCAGAGAGAGCCTAGTGCCAAGACACTACACTTTCCGCCGGAAATCACGACATTGTGTGTTTATTTTAGCTACCAGGGCATAGAATTGGAAATAAATTAAATATATTTATTATATATATTTCTACGAGTGGAAATCGAACCCACAACCAATTGTATTAACAGCCAGACGTTGTGCCAAGACCTTGTTGTTGACCAAGTTGTGTACTATGACTTTAGTAAATATCGATTCTCCGATTCATACCACTCTTATATCAGCTAAATCTATGTATGTATGTATTTGGCTATGATAATACACGATTAAAATAAATATATATAGTTTAAAAAGTAAAAACCACACACTCAACTCTTTCATAGCTTATCGAAATAAATATTAAAAAATATTATTTTTTGAAAAATTAGTTCAAATTGTAACAAAAAACATCAAGTAAAAATATACATAAAAAAAAACATTTACAAAACAAGTAAAAATTAAATATTATTTTTTGAAAATGAGTTTAAATTGTAACAATTAATATCAAGTACCAAATGTTTTTAGAACCTAAACTTTTTTTTTTAAAAAACAGTATCCTGATGGAATAGCGGAGTGACCGATTTCTCCTTTTATACAGAGCTAGCAGAGAAGTCAGTGACACATTGCGTTCACTAAGCAACTGGTTCCGAAGGCAAAGGCTTTATTAAAAACTTAAATATCCATTCAATTCGGATTTGAACCAATAACCATCATCTTCATACAACTGTTATATTGCAATATACTAAAATTAACACAGGAGATGAATCCACGACCGCTTTATAACAATTTTTCAACTAAAACAGAGCTTTTAAACATCCAATGGCAGCATAATATAATTTGAAAGCTATCTTCGAAAGTACATGTTCAATTTAATAACGCATCGCGTATAGAGGGTGGACTAATTTGCATTTACATAGAGTGTTTTGTCGTTGAGACTGTTATTATATATTGGGATGTTAGTTGGAGCGAGTTAGTCCTAGGTTCAATTCCCATCAGAATTCATATTAGATAATATATTGACAGTTTGCATATGTGTCCGGATGGGATATCAACACAATAATTTTACCTTATATCCTTTCTAGGATGAATCATATACACGGTACACCTAATATTTTTTTCAGTGGTATAAGTTTAAAGCTAATTTGTTGGTAATTCTAATTTTAAAGCTAATTTGTTGAGCGAAAATTGCATCATCCGCATATAGTTTGTGTTCAAGAGGACCTAGTGTCAAGACACTCCGTATTTTCTTTGTCTTACAAGATTAAGTTAGTGATAAAATGTTCCCTAAAGCAAATATCGGGTCTACTACCATCACATATACAGACAGATATATTTAAAAAAAATTCATACTCTTACTTAGCGAACGTATAAAAATGTTAAGGTAGCGTGATTTGAACTCACGTGACTTGAAAACCATTCAAGCGCTCTGACAGCTAAACCATACGTTCTACATCCAGCAACGGTTTTCAAGAGCCGCTGGAGAGAAAATATATGTTTTTTTAATTTCTTAAGTGTGTATGTGAATAACACTTTAACACAAAAAAAAATGCTAAATATACGTTCTAGTTGCTTGGACGTAAATATACGTACGGATACGGACGTAATAATAAGCTGTCATATATGTCTATTGCAGCTATCGTGTCTCTGTGGCACAACTTTTGATTAAGGCAATAGTTTTGGGTCCGATCCCTACCTCCTCCTACTCCTACTCCAACCACTTGAGTGGTCGATTTCGGGTGGAAAATGGAGAACGGAGTGTCTTGACACTAGGTTCTCTCTGCCTACCCGAATATGCTCGGAGAATTTTAATGCTGCTTTCTTTTTACACAAGTGTGTTCGTTATTTACTTATTACAAAAATCTAAACAGCCTTTCGCAATATATATTAATATATTAATCGGACCTAAAATAACTCCCATAAGGAACAATTATTATTATTAATGTCAATGAAATCTTGAATAATAATAAAAATATGTATATTTTTATAGCCTATAAAGAAAGGCCAACGTGATATATTGTGGCAGCGTCTGACTGGAAAGGCGATGGCTGTGGGTTCTATTCCCACTCGGGGCAATGATAAAATTAAACATATTGTAATTTAAAAAAGAATAACTGCTAATGGCATTTTGTCTCTACGACTATTGTTATTTTTATTTATTTTTTTCAGCGTCACCCTTTTCCCGTATAGCCAGAGAAAACCTAGTGTTAAGACACTCCGTTCTCCACTTTCCGCCGAGACACTGGGTGTAAAGTGACGCCGCGGCTTAACTAAGATGCCAGATCGGAGAAATTAAAATAATTTAAATATGTTCATTATCCCGAATTGGGAATCGAATCCACAATCATCTCGTGTGCAGTCAGAACCTGTCACACTGCACCACGATGGCTATTATCAAGATTGGCTTCAGAGGAAATAACTCCTATACTGGTTTTAAAACCCATATTGACTAGACGCAAGAATACAAGGTTGTCTTTAAAAGACATAATCTTCAGCTTTCTTCAACATTAAATAAAAGGTTATATATTTTTTTAAACCTTTTATTGTTTGCTTTGTCCAAATAAGTAAGGCTTTATAATTTGTGGTATGGAACTTGCTAGAACCAAAGCCAAAGCAGTCATCTATATATTCGTATATTTCAACTTAAATAAGATTTCCATACATTATTAGTATATTGATACACCCACAGACGTTTGTGTAAGGCAATATTGTGTACAGTCGGGTTTGAAGTGCCTTAGAAATTGGAGAAAAGTTTCATAAACAAATATGTATGTAGGTAGGTTCAATCTATTATTTTTATAAATTAGACAGATTACGAATGGGACACGGTGGCGGTTGGGGTTTCAAACCCCCTTCGGATAAATTATTATATTTAAATTACTTTAATAACTCCGCTCTGGTGACAGATTTCCGCTAGTCAACACGCAATGTCTCGGATTCGGGCGTGAAGTGTATAAATTAGTATCTTGATACCTGGATAGATATTTTTTTACCTTGATATGCTAGAAAAACCTTGAAGCTGAAATATATATGATTTTTTTTTTATATATATTGAACTATATATTTATTTTATGCTATATCAGCGGTTGTGAGTTTGATATCAGATCAATATATACTTGATACCGAACGGATGTCTTTGAACTTACAACCATCGTGTGTACAAACAGACATACTCGTATCTCAACTGTTTAAAACTTTAAGTGAAAAATAAATCATTTCCCTTTAAGTTACTCCACCCAATGTCATAAAACTGAATATCTATCCCGAAAACTGAGTCGCGCATCGCATATAAAAAAAATAAGCAATAAGGCCCTAATATTAAGAAATTCCGTTCTCCAACCTATTACTCAGTATTGTTTATTCTAAGAGAAAATAATCAATAGGTAAATTAAAGAAAAAAAAACTATAAAATAAATATTTTTTGTTATAACACTTTTGTGTACGAATGTACAAAGTTATTGCGTACAGTGTATTACACGCCCCTAGTTTATGGAGTATAGAGTTGACTGAGACGCACAGAGTAGTTATGATACAGATGTGCCAATTTATATATCTATGTATATATTGCATGTTTAGAATGAAAGTGGCCTAACTTAAAATTTTGTTTATGCTTAAAAGAATATAAAAGTCGGAAAGTCGGTCAAAATGTAATTGTGGCTTCCGGCATTGATTTTCGCCACTTAACAAGCTACGAGTATATCTTTGGTACATTACAATGAAAACTATCGTACAAAATGACACTAGAGTCTCCCATATCACAAACTGTATACATAATAAAGCCTCTAAATAAAACAATTGTCAAAAAATCTTGTTCTTTTCAAAACGGAAAGTGTCAAATAAAATAGAAATTCCGTTTTGAACAGTTAGTCTATGTCAGTTCTATACCCTATAACTAAACACGCTTGCTATAAGCAATGTTCCCCTACCAATAGCATATATTGAGGTATTTTAGCAAAATTACCTATTTTACTGCAGTTTTGTTATATTAGATAGGAGAGAGGAAAGTAGTCACTGAAGTAACTGCTGGGCTGGAAATATAGAACTGTACTGATATACCATTACTGATATTCCAACATTTTGAGGTCAACGGAAGGCACAGTTGTGTCTGACAGAACAGGCGATGATGATGATTGTCGGTCAGTCAAGTCCAGATCAGTTCCACAACTCAACATGCAATGTTTCAAAGTTAGACGAAAAGCAGTCTACTGCTTTTCGTCTCTGGGCATGGTTGGCAAGGTTGCCTCTGGGCATCAGCAAAAAATATATTCACGAATCCTCTCTCTATATAAATGAAGGGAGAGACGAATATATTTTGTATTATATCATTCCGAATGAGGTTAGATCACGTGTCTGATTATTACTAAATTATGGCGCCAAATGAGGTCGTCGTGTCTGAATATAACCGCGATTGGTTGTGGGTTCGATTCTCATTCGGTGGAATGCCCATAATTTGATTATTTTCTTTCCACTCTGGTGAACCACTCAGCCACTCAACATGCAATGTCTCGAATTCGGGAGGAAAGCGGACAACGGAGTGCCTTCACACTAGGTTCACCGTAAAGCTTATGGTACCAAATATCAAGCCTTATTTTCCAGTTTCGTAGTTTTTATGCACAGGAAACTAAGTTATCTCTGGCTAGCCAATCAGAGAGTGCCAATTTTCAAGACATTCCGTTCTCCACTTCCATCACGAATACTATTATTTTAATAAAATATAGGATCAAAACTAAACTCACGATATAGGTAGTACAATATTCAGAAGCCATAGACATTCCATGAGGGAAAGTTCATTTATATTTATCGTGTATTATGCTATAGGGTATAAAGCTCTACACGAGGGTTGAAATTTGCGGTAACCTAAACGCAACTTTGTAAATCAATCAATTTTCTAGAGAAAAAATGCTTTAGTAAGGTATCCGTATTGAAGTAAGGACGTTACAATACCAGGGGCACGTCTAATGGAAGATGAGAATGTGTAACGAAGTAATGGATCAAAATCCTGAGATATATATGACTTCAATGCATACAATATAAGAGAACTCGAGGCTGCTATTTGTGTAACCACATGGAATGGATCTTAGAAATTGGTACCAACTTTTAGACAGAATTCGTATTAGTGTTAGGCACTTACTGCTCAACTTCAGAGGTTAAAGTGAGGGCCTATGTGAAATGCACATCACTCGATTCTCTTATTTCTTCTTATTCGCTATTCGAAATCGATATTGGAAATGCAAAACAATTCTAAATTCAACTTACAATCGGTGAGCATCAGTAGGTAATCTCCTGGGGGCGTGCAACAAGGCTCTGTGGGCACAATCAGCGGCGTTGGGGCGACACGAGCACGCCCAGGGACAGGCGACGGCGGCTGCCACCAGCACCACAAGCACCAAGAGGATCGCTCGACGCATGGCTGATGGAACTAAGTCATCTGAAACAAATAACAAAAGTTAGGTTTTGTTTTGTTTTTTTTATACAGTGAACTTGGTCAAAAATCAAAATATTCTTTATTATAACCGGCTTCTTAGAAGCGTCAATTATCAACGGTGATGAAAGCAGTTCTGCTGAGCAGAACCGGTAATAAACTAAACAGCTCTTTTGATATATGATGTTAAGACTTCTTAAATTTTGACAGTTTTAAGATTAATAATGTTCAGTGGTTGAATGCGCTTAACAATGCGCTTTGTTTTACCAGAATAATTAAAAACTCCTAACCATAATTTACCAACCAGCAGTAACCACATCTATATTAATGATCAAAAATCTATATGAAAATCGAATGAAAAAAGCCAAAATTTGTCATTATAATTAGAAGTATATTAAATTAATAAAATAAACATTACACATACTGTCATGTGTTTGACATACACTTCTGTATACATACACATACACGTTGCTAAGGAAACGCGTAATGTACGTAACAACGGGACTACCGGCGAATGCAAACAATAATTTATTAACATTAGACTCACATATACTCTAAGTGTTGTACAACAATTATAAAGGTCTAATGGTTTTGTATTAGACCTTTATAATTATTGTACAACACTTAGATTGGATTAATAACTTCAAATACTTTTTTTTTTAATATAATAGTGTATATAGCAAAATCTATGACAGTATATACAAATATAGCTTTACGGATTTGCTCGCATAGCAGGGTGGTCTGTATTTTGTCATAGGTATCAGAGTGGAGATATGTAAATAATTGAAATATAATCATCCCCCCGAGTGTGTATCGAACACATTACCAATCGCGTTTACAGTGAGACGCTGTACCACTGCGCCACGATGACGTATGACAGTAACTTATAAGTTATAAGTATGGTCGTATATAAAAAGAAATATTTATACAATTAATAAGTATAAACTGTAACGTAAGGAAAACAACTCTAATTTATGATTCTAAAATACGATATAGAAAATCTGAATTTTTATTTTTACTAAATATATTAAATATTTTACAATATGTGTCCCGTCTGTTAGTTACGGCTTATATCTGGAATGGCTGGACCGCTACTGACAAGACTTTTACTCGCAGATAGCTGATGTAATAAGGAGTAACTCAAGCTACTTTTAAATTAGAATTCCACGCGGACAAAGTCGCGGGCAGTCTAGTAGAAAATATACGTTAAAACTTCTAGACGCGTGTCATTACAAGAATTAAAAATAATATTAAAATTAAATTGTAGTTAAAATAGCAGTTAATTTTAACTGCAACAGTAACATCAGAAGCGCTCCACTAAAAGCCAGTAAGTATTTAATAACCAAGACATTTCCGTTCCATATATAATTTCGTGGCACAGACCACTTTGTGGGTACAGCTTGATCATAGCACCGTGGCTTATTTGAGATTAAGATAAGATAGTAAATTCAAATGCTATTATGGCTGAGTTTAGATTTTCCAAAAATGAGTTTCAATTACCTAAGTTATAATGAATAACACCTTAAAAAATGTTCAAAATATTTCATAAATAGCATTCTCTCTTGCCAAACAATTGTTTGTAGTTAAAAGTAAGTAAAGTAAGATTTTAGTTAGCAATTAAAATATATATGTTTCAAGAACGGCAAAGCCTACAGCCGCGCTCTGCCTTCCTGTTTTTTAAAAAAAACATATATAATTTCAAAAACAAACACGTATTCCTCAAGTGTTTACAGAAACATGATCGTCAACTATTAAAAAAACAGAGGCTAATGAAATATAAAAAAAAAAAAATTCACATTCCACCCGAATATTAGACATTATGTGTAGAGTAGCGGAACTCAACGCCGCGCTTTATTTTGTCACCAGTAAAAGAAATGAAAATAATTTAAATATAGGCATATCCATGAATGGGAACCCGCAGCTATCCGCTATACACTTAGACGCTGTCACATTTTGCCACGATCACTTAATATTATTTTTATTAAAACATAATCTTAGCTCTTCCCTACATTTATACATTTTTGAACCTGTGACCTCCATCATACTTACAACAACTAAACTTACCTAAAAGCAATTTAGCCCATAAATATATATATAACGCAGCTGGTTTTAAGTTATGGCGCGAGTCGATTATGATAAAGTACAGAAACATCTTAGATAACGCACTTACAGGTTATCGCTCCTTAATGTATTTGAATGGGATTTTTAGGATTTATTAAACTGGGTTACGGGTTCGATTCCGGGTTGATACATGTGCTTTATTGGATATTTATATGTATATACTATTTTACTATGAGATTTGACCATCAACTGGTACTAGGGAGAGAAAACTAATTCATCTTGGAAATTATTAAAAGCATCTGCAATATCTGATTTGAGCGTCATTTGGTATATAAAAATGTCTAAATATATAAGAAGACTAGCCCTTGAGTGCATACATTCATACGATCTTCTCGTTGTGAAATTTATAGCGAAAAATTCAAGAGCTTCCTACAAACTTGTAAGAGAAATATAGAAATACATTTTGAGAAAACATGTAAAAACTTTGAACGTAGCGGGATGTGAACCTGCACCTCTTAGAATCGACCCACATCCTAGCGCTATAGGTTCGATTCCCTTTCGGAGGAATGATTGATTATATTTAAATTACTTTCATTCTGTTTGGATACAAGACAAAACGCGGCGTTGAGTTCCGCCGCTCACAACATCTCACATTCGGGCAGAAAGTAGTGGACGGAGTGCCTTGACCTAGGTTCTCTCTGACTACCCTGCTATGCGGGATAAAGTGTGAAGCTGCTTTTTTATAGAATATTTGCGAAAAACGACCATTTCGAAAAACGACGATTTCACGAATTCCTACAATTCTGCTATATATTGCCTCGACGAATACAATAAATTAATCCAGCCATTATAAGGTCAAGTGATTGAAAGCTTACCCCATAGTGGGTTCAATACCCGTGCGAGCCATTTCTTTTATTGTCCAAAGCTATTCAGGTTACCGAGCGAGCGGTAATTAAAATTGAATTGATGAGAAGATTTTATTGATTTACAATCTTTTTTATTATATAGCTTTAGTTCTGAGCAAGTGAAGGCTTATAATATCGGAGTTTAAAATAATTTTGCAAATGTTTTTTACTAAATGAACATGCACAAACACAATTTCTGTCTGTCTGTTTCATCTGTCTGTCTGGAATGGCTGAGCTAATTTTGACTGGACTTTCTGCAGCTGATAGCTGATAAATAAGGTGTAACTTAGGCTACTTTTTTTTAGAATTCATCGGGCATGAAGTCGCGAGCACAGCCAGTTGTCAATAAAAGTTCGCTTGTGTAGCCGCATTTCAACCAGTAACATTATATCAATACGTGAAAGTACAACTTTGTACCCCTTTTAACGATATTTGACACAGTTATAGTTTATATAGAGAAGAATTGCAGAAACTCAATGTTTTCCTATAAAAAGACATTTGAAATACAATTGATTAATAAAATAACAAATTAGTTTATAAAACAAACTAAAATAAAAGCAAAAAAAAAATTTTTAGTTACCGTGTTATAATAACAATCAAAAGAAGTGGATTAAAATAGCAAAATAGATAAAAAAAACTTCACCCGAGAACTGAACCTACAACATTCTCTTCAAAACGAACAGACAATACTTTACACAGTAATTGTAAAACTTATTTTAAAATAAAAGAAAAACCAAGCATTAACATAAACGCGTCAAACCGAATAAACGTTTGACAGTTATAAATTATCTGTGACATTCGAATAAAGGTGTTGAATTCAAATTTGGAACAATGGCGTTTGACAGTTGAATGCTTTCCTGCAATGGAAGCGGTGTTTTTTTGCTTTTCTTTTTTTAGTTTTAAATAGGCTATGGAGTTAATTAAGTAGGGTTCAAGTAATTAGTGTGAGAGCTTTTATAATTATGTGACATATTGAATATTTAGTGGTATTTATGGGTGGGAAAATATTTTGGTGTCTTGTTATTTTTAGCGGCTTCACACCATTGTTGCGCTGATGTGATCTTCAATTGAATGCTAGGTTAGGTTGTGAGTTCACATTTTATTTGGAAAAAAATACTATAATAGTGCTTATATAGATAGCTATTTACTCGATATGTTTACACAAATTCTTAGAATATTGAAATGATTGAAAATCTTTTAAATGAAGACCACAAAAAAAAACAATATCAGCATAAAAATAAAATTAGGTGCATGCAATGCAAATTTATCAATGTAAAAGAAACCAAAATATATATTTTTTATATTTAATTTTTTTTCTGTTAGTCTGTGCGTTCGTGCATGCTACTCTCAGAAAAGGCTAAACCGATTAAAATGCAGTTTCGAATATTGTACTCAGGTAAACTTCCTTTAACATTTAGCGTTTATTTTAAAAGTAACAACAATTTAAATTATAAATTTAAGCAAAGTTTGTGATTTATGTGGGAACGCGGTGAAAAAGATACACAGTTATGGTCGTGTAATTTATGCGGGCGAAGCCACGAGCGGGTCGCTAGTATAAAATAACATTGTACCTGCCATCCCAAATTTACAGTTATTGTGTAATATATAAACAATAAGTTTTTACCTTTGTACTGAACAATATGAACGTAAAAATTCGGTAGCTTTCGCTCGTCCCACACGCCGTGTTCAATTGTATCGGTTTTTCTGAGAAGTAATTGAAATGTCAATATCGCAGGACTTAACGCCGTCGTGGATTACTGGCACAGTGTATACAGGCATATTTTTAATTGAAATTTTGAACATAAAAAAAGTTATTTTCAATAAAACATTAGAGATAGAGATTTTCTATTACAGTCTTTTATAATATTTTTATAGTTCTACAATTCTCTAGAAAATTTCTCTAGTATATTTCTGCTGGTTTACGCGGCCCATGCGTGTTAATCTGAGAGCTAGCAAGATTTTTTCTACCACGCGACCTTTTCAACAGTAATCGCTATATTTCATTCAATTTATATAAAAGCGTAATTAATGTACTATTAATCTAAACCATCTTCAAGAAGTGCTCTATCTTTTATTACAAACCGTCCAAAAATCCGTTCAGTATTCGTAATTTTGACAAAATCGCTCACATACAGACAGACAGCGTTGGGGACTTTGTTTTATATTATGTATAGATAAAATGGTACCAATAAATATGATATTTAAATTTTGTAATAAAATTACTATAAAAGTCTATTTTGATCGATATAAGACAATTTTAACATAAAACTAAACGGAATATTTATTTTTAAAGCCTCTGCAAAAAATTCGCTACTGCTGATATTATACAAGTGACAGTAGCTTCATGCTCTAACCCGCATAGCAGTAGGCAGTGGGAACCCAGTATCAAGACACTCCGTTCTCCACTTCAAGCCCGAATTCCAGACATTGCGTGTTGAATGGCAGAGAAAGTGAAAGTGTCTGTCTTATACTTTAAATAGGAACATTGACCATTTTGAAATGAAACTATTTTTAACTGGATTAATCGCGTATATTATTGACATTCAAAAATACATTTTAGGAACCGGAAGTTTCGAACACTTTACTTTTGAATCCCACTTGTTCAAATTCATATGCGATTATAAAAATGTTTATCAAGAAGATATTGGTAATTTCTTACGAAAACGGGAAAAAACGGTAATATTACGTCTTATAATCCAGAAAAACCAATTAAAAAAAACAAAAACAGACACGTTTATTAATAAAAAGCTACATCTGATAACATCTGATGGACTCCCTAGATATTCCTGTTTCGTGAATTGCCATTGGTACCAGCTTACGGTTTAGAGCTATTCGATTGACGCTTGGTTTATAAATTAAAATAACTATTTTTACTAAATAAATATGTATATATGATACGCGGTAAATATACCAAAATATTTTTTTTACAATTTTTGCCTGTCTTTCCTGTTTATTTGTTCTGGCTAATATTTGGAACAGCGGGATTTTGACCCAACTTTCACTGACGGATAGCTGATGTAATAAGGAGTAACTTAAGCTACTTTTATTATGAACGAACGAAGTCGCGGGCACAGCTAGCAATATTGAGCAACCATTTTATTCATTCAAACTAAATGAAAGCTGCAATCAACTTAGCAATCCTTTGAAACTCTACCAACCAGAGATCAAAAGAAAGAATTAGAACGAGATGTCTACAACTCTAAAGGTACGCATAGAATTTTGAAGGACTCTTCCATAATGGAGTATTCTTGATGAATTTAAGGGTTATGTTCTTTTCTAATTGAATAATTTGAAAGGGTTTTAGTTCACGCAACACTTGCTTTTTGGGGGTTCGTCGTAACTAAACGCCTTTATCCCGTATGTATAGGAAACGCTGAGAAAATACAGTTTGTGGCGAACTAAACGCCGCTATTTGTCTTATCAGGAGCAGGAAATTAAAATAATTTTAATACAATCATTTCCCCCAACTGAGAATCAAACCCAAAACCATAGTATTTAGTCAGTCACTGCCCCACTGCTACGCGGTCTTCTTTCTTAAATAAATTGGAGCCTTTAAATGACTCGAGATTGGAGAACGGGCTGTCTTCTGGCCTGGACACTAGGTTCTCTTCTATCCAGTTGTATGGGATATACGTGGTCAAAAAAAAACCATCAATTGCAAATTCCTGCGGTATATTTCGCAATGTATAACGAAGGGGCTCTAAGTGAGACGGACGGACGACACGCGCGACAGTTGTACGTACAGGCGATAAGATATGTATTGAAAAATATCTATTTTATATATTTTAACATTTATTTATTAAAGTGTTACTCGCACACTTAGGAAATTGAAAAAGACGTATTAAGAAGACGTATAAGAAGATGAACGCAGCGGGATTTGAACCCGCGCCTCTTTCCTGGGCGGTTTTCAAGAGGCGCGGCTTTAAATCCGGCACCGTTCAAATTTTTATACGTTTTCTAAATATGTATTATAAAAAATACATATTAAGAAAACGTATAAAAATTTGAACGCAGCAGGATTTGAACCCGCGCCTCTTGAAAAGCGTTCAAGCGCTCTGACCGATGTATCATGTATTTTATATATTAAAATTAGGTCAATTATAGTGTAGTATTTAGTAAAATATATTGAAACTAAGATCGCAAGTTCCATTTTTAGATATGTTTATAATGAAAAAAAGTATGTTATGTGTGTGTGTGTGTTTGATATCATCGGACTGTAATAGGGGTGGGTTGTGAGTTCGATTCCCACTCTGGGGAATGGTTATATATAATTTTTTTCGGCTTGGTAACAAAACAAAGGACGGGGTTGTGTTCCGCCACTCAACACGCAATATCTCGGATTTAAGCGCAAAATGGAGAACGTAGTGTCTTGCCTCTACGCCTTCTCTAACTACCTTGCTATGCGTGAAAAAACGTGAAGCGCTTTCTGGTATCCAGAATCTGTCAATTTCATATGTAGACATCAATCGCCACTTGCCTGCGAAACGATTTGCCTAAAAAAAATGTACATGTGTCCGGATCCAATGACAATACAATATTTTCATAGCAGAAACTCGAAGTCTTTGTAACGACACAAAGACAATAAAGAAAAGCTCGCTTTATATATACATTTTTAATTCAAATGCCTATAACGTAGTATTTATTAGCCGTCAAGTGACTTTAGGACTTCCCTAACTTCAAATCCAGGAGAATTTAAATTAAAAGAAATAACAACTTTTCTCTTAGATTGTACTCTAACAATACGCTACTCTGATTGCCCGCTACATTCACTTAATTGTATCCCAGTTGCGAGTTACACACATACACATATACATAAATTTTACATATATACATAGAATGCCTTCTACATATGACCTGAATGTAATTGAATGAAGCGAATACTATGAAGTTCTCAATATTATAGGGAAAAGGTGGTGGGTTGTAATTTCTTTTATGTTTCACGCATATATTGAGTTACGCAGCGAGAACGCAGTGTCAAGACACTATGCTCTATCACATTTTGGAGTTTCAACTAAAAATAGAACAAGGTTAATTTTGTAAATCTAAAAGCCAAGTAGTCGAAATGCAGTGAGGATTTAGTGTCACATTTTTAGGTTCTCCGTTCGCTTGGTTTGAAGACTAGACTTCGATCATATAATATATCATATACATATATACCATAATCATATCATATATATAAATCATTTTTATTTTATTCTATAAGACAAGGCAAACGAGTTTTAAAGTGTTAATCGCACAGATACAACACAGAGAATGCTATTTATTACATATTTTTTAAAGTGTTAATCGCACACTTGAAAAAGAAAAAGAAAATTGAAAAAGACAGAAATTTTTAACGCAGCGGGATTTGAACACGCGTCAAATACCGCTGCGTTCAAATTTTTATACGTTTTCTGAATATGTCTTGTTTTTATAAGCTTTCTTGTTGAAATACATTTTGGGTTTGCCAGGGAGGGGAAATAAAAATGAAGATACAAGTTTCACGGTTTTCCCGCATAGCAGCTGAGTTACAGAGAACCTAGTGTCAAAACACTCCGTTTTCCACTATCCAACCGAATTCGAGGTGTTGCGTGTTGAATAGTGTAACAAAACGCCGCGCTTTGTCATACTAGAGCGGAGAAATGAATATATTCTAAATATAATCATTCCCCCGAGCGGCAATCGAATCCACAACCATCCCGTTTACAGTCGTATACGCCGTCACACTGCGCCAGGATCCATTTTCCACCTGAAAACGGAACTCAATGCCACTTGTTGTTTTACCAGAAGGCGGAGATGAAACTAATTTGTATATCAAACCATCAACGAACCTAAAACCATCGCTTTTAAACTCAAAACTACAGTAGACTGACAATATAAAGTCCGCAGCGATCATTTATTTATAAAACAAGCACTGATTAATAAATAAATAAAAAAATCTAATAATAATCTAATTATAAGTCAAAGTTGGGTTCCACTACCCACCAAACAATAATCTATTTAAGTCGTACTAGGTTCCCTTAAACTGCGTAAAAAAAGCGTAACGCTACAGAAAAAAAAATGTTTTTATAATATGTTAAAGTTTCTGTATTGAGGACATCTTGATGCAGTGTAGCAGCGACTGACTGTAAACTCAATGGTTGTAGGTTCGTTTCCCATTTGGAGAATGGTTATATTCATTTGAATTGCAGGCGGAAAGTGGAGAATGGATTGTTTTGACACTAGGTTCTCTCTTCCTCTCTCTAATACGACGAAGCGAGAGTATAGCTTTTAATACGACCTCAACTTTTCACCATAAGTTCGGAAGCGCACCATCGATCATAGTTATCATGTTAAATATACTAAAATACTTTGAATGCTCAGCAGAATGTATGGGAGCGGATGGTTAAGAGATTAAAGTATGAAAATAGGGGACGTGGGTTAGTATCACATGTAAGAAATGTTTAAGATTTCACGTATAACAGTTTTGGAGGAAAAACGTTAGTTAGTAACTAACTGATACCTCTGAGTGCGGCTATTAAGTATCAATTTAATATTTGTGTAATTTAATATGGGTCGCGATTGGTTGTGGGTTCAATTACCACTCGAAAAAAAAAAGAAACAGTATTTTAACCAAAATTAAATTTAGAACAGTTTCTCTTTTAATAGTTTCAAAAATTGAAATATATTTTCTGAAATCTGGGCTCGTCGAAATTCGTATCAGCGGTTCGAATCCCGCTGCTTTCTAAAAGTGTTTTGATTACTCCACAATCTTCTCTTCTCTTCTTCTTATTTGAACAATATTAAAAATCAATAAGGTTATTGTGGTGCAGTGGGAGTGGTACACGTTATGGTTGTGGGATCGTTCCGTATTTGGGCGGATTATATTGAAATTATATTCATGCCTCACTTAGGTAAGACGCGGCGCTGAAACCCGCTACAATCCACTGCGTTTGACGATGTATTAAATTAAATGGAAATATTGTATTTAAATTATTTTTAATTTTCCGCTCTGGTGACAAGAGACAGCGGAGTGTCTCGACACTTGGTTCTCACTGTAAAGCAGTAAAAAGTGTGAAGCTCAAAACAATAAACATACAAAAGTATATATTATTTTTAACATTTTAAAGTATCATTCACACACTTTGTCGCACCCGCGCCTCTTGGACGGTTTCAAACTTCGCGGGTTCGAATCCCGCTGCTTTCAGTGTTTTATATTATTTTTAAAAATATTTTTAAAGCATATCATAGTGCGATGTCAAGCTGTATCATAATCTGTACAGGAGCTAATACATCAAACTAATAGGTCACTTGTCCTGTGAGTTGCGATAGCGGTGATATACTCGTATATGACACATTGCAACGTACGCTTGGGCGTTTAGAGTTAGTCTTTAGTCGTCAATATTAATAAGTAAAGCTGACTTATTACTTGTTACTCTTTAGAAGAATATTTAAAAGATAAAAATTGGTGGAAGTTATATTATTTGGGTTTGGTGATGGTTAGCTAGATACCTCTGTATTAAGTGATAAAATTGTAACTTTTGTATTTGAAAAGAGCAACATATAGACACAGCAGCGTTTTTCGCATATAGCAGTGTAAGGGAACCTAGGGGACCTAGTACGACTCAAATAGATTAGGAAACAAAATATATATAAATGCCTTGTTCTATTAAAAACACCTAAAATAGAACCCACTACCTAAATAGAACTAAACAAATCCATTCGTCAAACAGTGGGGCAATAAGAACACAAAGTGATGCGTTCATTAAGTACTTGTCATCGTGGGAATATTTAAATTTCCAACATAAAATAGAGGATATCTAAATATTTGTTTTGAACGACCATTTGCGTTTAGTCGTGTACTGTATTGTATGAAACAATTGATTGACACCTCACTGGCGCAGTGTGACAGTATCTGTCAGTAAACGCGAAATGTTGTGGGATCTATTCCCGCTCGGCGGAATTATTATATGTAGTATATATTCGTTTCTCCGCTCTGGTATGCTGCAATTTTCTACGCAATACTGTAAATTGTGGCATGGATTGTGGAAAACGGAGTGTTTTGACACTAGGTTCTCTCTGGCTGCCCCTGCTATGTGGGAAAAGGCGTAAATATGTCGAAATTTTATTGTTTTGATATTTTTAACATTTCACACACTTAGAAAATTGAAAAACTATAAAAACGTATAAAAATCGTTGCGGGATTTAAAACCGCGCCTCTTGTTGAGAGTTTTTTACAAATTTCTGCTACCCAAAGATTATTCTACAAACAATCGTTTGTGGCAAGAGAGAATGCTATTTATTAAATATATTTTAACATTTTTGTAAAGTTTTATTCACACTTGTTTGTTGTATTGAAAAACATATATTTTATACGTTTTCTAAATATGTTTTTACTTTAGATTTTTTTGCTATTTTGTGGTTAACAAATCAATACCGAATATACAACTTCTTTATAGCATGGGTAGAGCGGAGGGAGAAATAAGTCACTAGGTCTCTGGACATCTTTTGAGCAATAACAGGATGAAGTTACAGGAAGGCCTGTCTACTTGATTGGCACGGATTTAGGTGTCTGATAACACACTTTTGGCATAATCTTAGTGTTATCTACAAATGCCTATGAAAATATGAGGCAATTGTGTTGCAATATGAATGGCAATGCAGTGGTCGTGGGTTCGATCCCCACGCGGGGGAACGATTATATTTAAATTATTCCCTTCGAGTTCTTGCTGCACTCAACTCGCAATATCTTGAATTCGGGTAAATTGTGAAGCTGAAGCCTTAGAAAATAAGTACTTATTTTTAATATATAGAAAAAAATTATCGTTTAGGTCATCGAGGCTATTGTGGCGCAATACAGCGTCTGACTGTAAATGCGATTGATTGTCGGTACGATCCCAGTCGGAGCGATTATATTTAAAACTGGCGACCCGCTCGTGGCTTTGCCTGCGCATTTAGTTTTTTCGCCAGTCCGCGCTCTCACTTAAATCGCAAGCTTTGCTTAAATTTATATTGGTTGTAACTTTTTTGTTTATGAACCGTTTTAATAAATAAAAAACATTAAATGTTAAGGGAAGTTTACCACAATACAATAGCCAGGGTTCGTTTTCATTAAATACATAATATCCATATATATATATATATATATATATGTAAAAAAAACAGTAGCACCTACTGTTTATGACAAAACACGACATCTGTCTGTACATTTCACATAGCCTAATTACAACTTCAAATATTTGCTGCGACTCGGTACAGTGACGCGTCCGTTTGCACCCATCTTAGAAATCCAAAGCGGTACAGTGTTATATGATGTAGGATTATATAGCAAATGGCGGGGATTCAATTCCCGGATATGTATGTTGTTACAGACGCTCAGCAGTTTGTCCAAGACTAAGTGGTCCAATTTTCACATAAAATCGAGTCATTGAGTGTTGAGTGGCGGAACTCAACTAAGGAAAGAGGAAAATGAGTTATATATAATTATTTAATTTAGTATAATATAACAAAAAATATATATATTTCTAAATTGTTCAAAACACATCACGTACGAGATTACTTTTTACACTTGAACGGTTTAAATGTAAATAATCTGGAAGTTTTCGCTGGAATTTCTACTCTACTGCAATGCAATACATTTCAAAATTATTTATTATATACATTAGAGCTTATTAAAGCTGTTTTTATAAGGACTTTGAGTTCTATCACGCTTAAATTAGGTTCGATTTTGCTTAATTCAATGGGTGCCAGTTCAAATCCACGGGTAACGAATGCCTTTCAACTATTTCACAGAGATGGTCAAACTTTTATATGAAGTCATTAAGTTGTTAGTTATATCTATCTATCTATACAAATAAATAAAATTGGAGTGTCTGTTTGTAATTTTAAAATAGCAGTTTTTAACTAAATGCATATACAATTTTTGTCTGTCTGTCTGTTTGTTGCGGCTAATCTCTGGTACGGCTAGATCGATTTTTAAGACTCTTTCACTGGCATATACCGCAGAATTCTAAAATAAAAATTGCTAAGTTCCTTCCCTATGACATCAGCTATTAGTCAGTGTAAGTCTCGTAAAAATCGGTCCAGCCGTTCCAGAGATTAACCGGAACAAACAAACAGAAATGGTAAATTCATACAGTTATTTTAGTAAATTCACCATACATACATATGCATTTAGTAAACGGCGGTTATTTTTAATATTACAAACAGACGTCCCTATTTTATTTATTTATATAGATACAGATGTATAGACAAAATAATATATAAAAATGTCGAAATATGAAACTTTGACGATATTTGTAAAACCAAACCTCCACTTGATACGATCAAAAGCGACAGTCACTACATTGAGTGGGATTTTTTTTATATTTAGTTTTTTATCTCCCTAAATAGTTTATACTATTATGTCGATGACAGACATACAAACAGCTTGACTACTGTTTCTATTATTACTAGCCACAGATAACTGCTGCTTGTAGTTTCTAAAAAGGAAAATAGAGAACGGAGTGTTCTTACACTAGGCTTAGGGTTTTGCTTGCTAATTTGCTACGGGAAAAGCGTTTTTTTTTTAAATTAATTTACTGTTTCTGGCGCAGTGGGGCCGCAGCAAGCTAGCAATATGGTTGTGTGTTTGATAGTCACTCGGAGTTATGGTTATATTTAAATTAATTTATTTTCTTTACGGTCTCTCGAATTCGGGCGGAAAGTAAAAAGTCATCTCTTTTACTTTTAAATTACAATATATTTTTTCTGATTTTTAAATAGTACCCACAAAATATTCTCATGCGTTCAAAACAATAAATTATCAAATTTATATAGAATATATATTTAATTAATATTACCCCGAATTAGCTTAGGACCTGCACCCAACATGTTCAATGCATGAAAATAGTATATATTTATTTTTAACTTCTTATTTTACTTACTTGACGTAACAAATTGAGAAAAGATATCTAAAACCATTATACAAAAATAAAAGACAGCCGAAATCAGTCGAATGATTCATCCTGCCTCAACGGAGCACCGAACCGGAACCGACGAAAGCGTAATGACGTGCCATCATATAAAATCACAAAAGGATCGCTAAACTTTTCAACGAGACTGTTACATCACTAGCGCTAAGTGATTTAACGTGCATTCCTTTGTCTCCCTTAAAGTACGGTTAGAAAAAAAAAATTTTTTTTTTTTTAGTTACTATTTACTGATAGCATCGTTGGTACAGTTCTCTATGATAGTAAGGGGGGTAGTGGCTTCAATTGCAATATTGGGAATATGTTTAGGTCTATCAGTTTTGTTCTTGACGCTTTTACCCGCAGGTCAGTCGGAGAGACCTGTTGTCAAAAATGCGTGTTCTATGGCGAAACTCAACACAGCGCTTTTTTTTATTCTAATATAGGTACGGAGAGACATGTTGCACACTTATTGCGCCAATGGTGTATAATTCGAAATTTCAAGAAAATAAAGATTTTTTTAACATTTTTTAAAGTGTTAATCGCACACTTAGGAAATTGAAAAAGACATATTAAGAAAACGTATACAAATTTGAGCGCAGCGGGATTAGAACCCGCGCCTCTTAAAAGCAGTTCTTGAACGGTTTGAATTTTTATACGTTTTCTAAATATGTCTTAGATAAGGTCGTTTTTTCACAAATGTAGCTAATTTTGAATCTATGCATATTTTGAAATTAAACTATTTTTAACAGGACTAATCGCGTATGTTATTGGTGTTCGTCAACTACACGACTAAATTATTCAATATTTTCGCCGCTCGTTCTTACTTAGATCGCAAACTTTGCTTAAATTTATGATTTTAACGGTTGTAACTTTTTTATTGAAATGAAAGAAAGTACTAAATGTCAACGGAGGTTTATCAAAATACAATTGTTAAAACTGCATTTGAATCGGTTAGCCATTTTCTGAGATTAGCGTGCACAAACGCACAGATAGACAGATAAATAGAAAAGAAAATTGTAAAAATCATTGTTTTCGGTTCCGGTACATTGATAAATGAACCCAATAATATTTTTTATAAGTTACATTTTTTATATGTATAGAATAGATATGCATATTATTCTATTATTTACAAAAATAATCGACTGACCTACTATGGATAAGATAAAAACAATTTTTGAAAATGTTTAAAAAAATGCTGACAACAAAAATAAGCTTGTTACAAGCTTATAAAAGCATCGACGTAGCGGGACGCAACGTATGGCTTAGTGGTCAGAGCGCTTGGAAGATTACCAAGTGGCGCTGGTTCGATTCCCGCTGAGTACAATATTTTATACGTTTTCTTTCTTATTCCAAATGTGTAAATAAATATAGACAACAAAATTCATAAATAATACAATAAACACATAACAAACTTTTGGTTCCTTCACGTAATCGGATAAAAAAGGAAGGCAATTTCAAGCACTTAAGTTTATTCAAAAGCTACCATTTATCTTATTTAAGTGTAAAAGCCTTAGTTTAAGTTGTCATAAAGCTGTGTTTATTTGTACAACAAAAGCTCGTGGCGTCGCTTTGTACTATAGGGTACTATTTAAGAACCGGATAGAAAATAGTGGTAAATCACTCCTTAAGAATGTTTTACTTACCAAACCACACCATACCATATGTAGAAGTAAGTATGGCCCGGAATATTAGTAGTAAGAATAACAAATGCTTTAAAGTATTTTCTAATATAACTGGTCGTCCTGGAAACGAATATTGTTGTATATTGAATTCGGTCGGAAAGCGGAGAACGGTGTGTCTTTAGATTATGTGCTCTCAGCTATACGGAAAGAAGTGGAAAATTGTAATTATTAATATATTGTTACTAGCGACGCGCACGCGGCTTTGTCCGCGTAAACTATAGCTGTTTCGTATTTTCGGCGGCCTTTTCGTAAAACTATGAAATTCCTGGAAAAACTGAATAAAAATATGGGAGAACAAAGTAGCCAATGTTTATATCAACTAAATAAAATTTCACCACAATCGATTGAGCCGCTTGGCCGTGAAGACGTCACTGACAGACAGACAGACAGAATTACTTCCGAGTTGGATTTACAATATCAATATGGATATTAATGATTATACAACGTTTATTTCTCAAAAAAAAATAAACAATAAAAAAAAAATTTCATCGATAGCGTAAAATCACTAAGGGAAAGCTGCGCGTGCGCAGGTCAGAGTGGCTGCAGCTAACTCTATGGGTTTTGTCTTAAAAATAGTTTGTTTGTGATATGTGTTGGACAGACGGATTGTATTTTTTATATATACCTATTCGTTTAGAAGTTAGTTATTGATTGTTAAACTAGATGTATGGGTTTGATGCTCATTTAGAATATATATTTGTGTCAAAGGCATCTGTAAATAAAAAAAATCTGCAAGCGTGAGGTCACCGTGCCTCTGTGGGACTACGTCTGAATGGAATTACGATTGGTTGAGGATTCGATTTCCGCTCGAGGCAAAAATCATAATATAATTATTTTCATTTCCCTGTTCTGGTGAAAAAGGCTAAGCGCGGCGTTGAGCTCCATTATATATATATATATATGTGTGTATATTTATTATTCATATCATTTGTCTAACAATAGTCAAGACTTGTTCTAGTGCTTAGTTAAATATTACACGGACGTAAGTTACTAACTAAGTAAAAGAGGCGTTTGTATGTCAATGAGATGGCGTGTAACTGTAAATGTGATGGCTGCGGGTTCGATTTCCACTCGAAGGATTGTAAATAATATTTTGTTCCGCCCGAATTCGAGACATTGCGTGTTGAGTGGCGGAACTCAACATCGCGCTTTACTTATCACCAGCGCGGAGAAATGTCAACAAGAAATAGTGGATCTGAGTGGGAATCGAACTCACAACCAATGGCATCTGGTCCCACTGGGCCACGACGGCCTCTCTGAATGTAATTCCCATTTGCGGGTAATATTTTTTCGGCAACGCTATACAAAGTATGACATTAGATTTGCATATTACTCAACCCTAAAATGCGGAAGATGTATACTTTTTCAACTAACCACATATTATCTATCACAAAATGAGAGAAACACACAAAAAGTGTATCTTGAAAAAAATACATTATCTTAAAGAATTAGTGAACAAATAATTAAATCCCGCAAAAAAAGGGTCTTGTCCATCTCCATTTTATAAGGTGTGCTAGAAAAGGACAGTTTGGGTCACCAAGACCTTTGTTTGGAAAACGATATTATCTAATAAAATATAATGATGCGAGTTTAATATGAAATTTTAAATATTGTTTATGTGAAACTTTTTTGTTTTATCGCGGCAATTGATTATGGGTTCGATTCCCAGTCGGAGGAATATTTTAATAATTTTCAGTTCAAGCAATTTCCTAGCAGATGGATAGCGTAGTGTCTTGACACTAAGTTATCTCTGCTGCTATGCGGGTAAAAGCGTGAAGAAATTGCGTGTTAATCAATCATATATTGCACTGTTCCCTAAAATTACAGTCGAAGTCCATTTCATGGCTATAATCGCCTTCTGGCGTTACACGCTTTTCTAAACGCTACGAGTGTAAAATCAAAAAGCACTTTTGTATCCCCTAACCCTATAACACCACCCCTCGATCTTTGTCGCTTCTTAGAGAAACTAGACTTTAAATCTAAGGTATAAAGCTGCTTTTTGAATACATTTTTATGGGAACCGATAAGGGTGAACACGTGCAGATTCCCATATAGTGACCGTTTGAATGTAGGAATTTAGAGTGTTATAATGAAAAAAACAATTGCATTTTGTTTAAGAGTCTGCGAATTTAAATGGTGGGAAGTGGTTTTAGCAGTGACTTTTAATATGTGCCCCTTAAACACAGATATATAGCTAAATTTCGTTTGGCCACTTCTATTCTTATTATTCTTTGTCTACTACAAACTTCAGCATTCACAATTGCTATCCTTTAAGTTATAGCATAGAATTAATAATAAGGAAAATCGCTATTAAACTCTGTGGACTCTTTCACTATCAAAGCTGCGTTCCTCTGGAACACTCTTCCAGGGTAAATACGCAAGTCTGACTCTGTATATATATTCACGCGTTATCTTAAAAACTCTATAAAATTAATATGTATGTATTACGTAATCATCGTTAATGTTAGTTTATTTTATATTTATATATTATGAATATGTGAATATATTTATTTATATTTATGTAAATCTGTATGAAATATGCCCATATCCAACGGCCCATATGTGTCCAAATTATTGTGCAAATATTGTGTAAAAATTGCACAATATGTTTCTTCTTTCAATATTAGAACTTTAATGCACCACTTTTTATTTTGTGTAATAATATGGAGCACATATTTTCCTTTTACTATAGGTATTATGATGGCAGTACTTTAAACACACTGTGATTCACAAAAGTACGGTACGAGTCTAGGACTCTCGTACTCTAGCGTTCTAATAAGTGATAAAACACTGAAGGCACGCGTTACAAATTAAAGTATTACAGAGCACTAATCAGCCCCCTTTGTCCGCTTGTTTGCTAGGGTGGAGCCCTAGCAGATAAAGGGTTAAAGATTTTCATTTGAATATTTTATATGGCAGTTTTCTTTTTGAGACACTACTTAAAATGTCGGGCAGTTTCCAAGAGGCGCGGTTTCAAATCCCGCAGCGTCCAAATTTTTTTCAATACGTGTTTAATCCAGACTGGCTGTCAAAGTGCGGTATTAGAATTGCCAATGCAGATGCTGGCATAAAAAGATGGAGTAAATACAAGCAAGCGAGACTAGCAAAAGTTATAACTTTGAAGTTTTTAAATTTAATTAAGGTGCACCGTCTATTTTTTGTTCTAATATCAAATTCCAAGGGTTGTGTTACAACAAAAAATATTTAAGCCTAATGAAAGAAGCCAAGCAGAAGTTGTAAAAGGGATAAAGATTTAAAAAACAACATTTTGACATTGACAGGTGTCAAATTTAGAAGTCTTTTTTTAAAATACGGGGCTGGCAAAAGACCTGTCTATCTGTCTTAAGTCATAATGAGGTATATTTTTATATATAAAAAAATACTTAGAATACTGTGATAAGTCTTCATAAAAAATATACTATTTACTGTTTTGTTTTTTACCCAATCACGAAGCAATAAATAGATTAATATTTATCAATTGATATTCACACAATTTGTATAAGAAAAATATAAAAAAAAACGTACAAAAATTTAGAACGCATATCTAGCTCTGTGGCTTCAGCGCTCGAATCGCGAACCAAAGGCGCAGATTCGAATCCGATTTTTTTAAATATTTCGTCAATCTATTGTCAATACTGATTCGTTTTGTATAAGGTAACACATTTTTTTTGTTTTATTCCCATTCGGGACAAAGAATACATTTATCTTCTTCTATTACTGCTAAAACCTGAAAAGTTACATATGAACCCATTATGGGTTCACATTTTCAATATATAGTTACATTTTGTTCTTCAACAGAATTGAACCTGTAAACTAAAATCCTATAGTTACATTTCTCAATTACTAAACCAACGAGTATTGGGTAACAAGTTATACTTAAGAAGTTGAAAATGTCTTAACAAATACTAATGAAGTTCATTCAATTAGCGAATGCCAGCTAATGTTCTGGGAAAGAAATAGCTTTCTCATTGATAAATGAATTTAATACTATAAAGTCGCCGTGGGAGAGTCACTGACTATGCACGCGATGGTTGTGGGTTCGACACCCACTCGGGACAAATTGTATGTTTAAGACATATCACCAGTGTGGTAAAAAGCAGCGTTGAGTTCCGCCAACCAACAATCGTTTTTTTTTATACTATTTCAGTTCGCAGTTCGGGTTACCTGACGGTAATTGAAGACCCACGACCTCGTGTAACACCAGAGGAGCTACAAGTGTGTTGCCAGTCTTTAGTATTTTTGAAGGTACCCATGTCGTATCAATCTGGAAACTTTGCCGCTGGAAGGCCTTTGAAAAAGGAGGAGGTTCATACAAAACCGCACAGTAGAATGGTGCTACATATACAAATGGTGGGGATGATATTTCAGTATGGTGAGCCTTTAAAATAAATGGAAATTTTGAAATTATGCAATGATGGATATCAGGTTCATGCTATGAAATTGTATTGTCACCGGATCCGGGCACATATACTAATTTTGAAATCAAATCTGTTTTGTTACTAATATTATAAATGCGCAAGTTTGTGGGGATGGTTAGGTGTTTGTTACTCGTTCACACTAAAACTACTGAACAGATTTAAATAAAACTTTACATTGATTTACCTTATGCATTTAAGTAACATATAACATACAATTTATAAAAATTTTGTACACACCACGCGGACGACAGTGTTTTATATTCATTTAAACAAAATAGGTCGGTAATAAGCGTATAAGAATTTCGACGTAGCTGGATGTAGAACGCATGGCTTAGCGGTCAGAGCGCTTGAGCAGTTTTCAAGAGGCGCGGGTTCAAATCCTGCTGCGTTCAAATTTTTATAAGTTTTCTAAATATGTCTTTTTTTACTGTATTATTGTAAATATTTTCGTAATACATTTTTGATACCGTTACGGTGGGACAGCTTATGTATTCAAGCCCCATTGGGGGAATGCTTATATGAAAATAAGTCTATCGTGGTGCAGTGGCAGCGTCTGACTGCAAACACGATTGGTTGTGGGTTTCTCCCCACTTGTAAGAATGATTACATTTAAATTATTTCTATTTATCCGCTCTAGTGACTTATGTCTTGAAACTAGTTTCGAAAAAAAGCAAAATTTAATGCAAAATTTTCCCGTTCAGTATAACGAAAAGTGCGGAGTTAAGCGTCACTACATAACACGCAATATCTCAAATTCGGGATGAAATGGGGAAACGGAGTGTCTTGACTCTATGTTAGGTTCTCTCTGCCTAAAGCGATCCCTGGGTAAAGCGTGCAGCTGTAATGAAGTTTTTTTTTGACACGCGCCGTATATCTGTCGTCGTGGTCATTTATTAAGGAAACGTTGTTTGGTTTGGCTCATCACACGTCATTGGAGTGGAGTGTTTATATTGGGATATATTTAAATTAAGATGGAATTGAAAGAGAAAACTTTTCTACGAATTGTTTGTTCGATTTTGTTAAGTATTTTCATTATTTATTGACGAAATACTTATGAGACCAAACTAGACGTTCTTAAATTTCATCTGTATATATAATAAAAATGTAACTGATAGCTGTCTGTGCATAGAACATATATGAAAAAATATATTATTAGGGCTATTTATCAATATAATGGAACCCAAAACAATAGTTTCTTTATTTTCTTTTAAGTTTTTCTGTTTCTGTTTCTGTTTGTTTCTGCACTCTCTAATCTCAAAAACGGCTGAACCGATTAAAATGCAATTCTGATTGATATTGTATCATAGTAAACTTGGCTTGAAATTTCAGTCATTTAAACTATAAATTTAGGCAATGCTTGTGATTTAAGCGAGAACGCGAGCGGACGTCAAAAACTAAATAGTTTAGTCCCGCATGAACGCGAGCGGGACGCTAGTAATAAACAAGTATGTAGTGCAGCGGTACAGTGTCAAACTGTATTCGCCATTTGTTGTGGTTCGATTCCCACTCGGTGGAATGGTCCTAATTTAATTATTTTTATTTTCTCCGCCCTGGCGAATGTTTGAGAAGCGAAAATTTGTAAAAACCCATCAAACCATTTTTATTCAAACCATTGATATAAAATAGAATTTATATTAATAATTCAATGGATAGATAGAAATACTTTATAGCACAAAGCCAATACAAGGAACAGTACACAAGATTTTATGAGTATTACAGAGTGTGCAAAGGCTGTCATATTGCTGGTAGCAATCTCTGCCAGCCCAACCCTTGGTGAGAGGAGTTTGCTCTTAACTGATACGGGTGGGGTAGTGCAAATAAAAAAAAAATAAAAGACAAAAAAAAAACATGTCGACTACTTCTATTGAAAGGCAAGAGAGAATGCTATTTATTAAATATTTTTAAAAATTTTTAAAGTGTTATTCGCACACTTAGGAAATAGAAAAAGACATATTTAGAAAACGTATAAAAATTTGAACGTAGCAGGATTTGAACCCGCGCCACTTGAAAACCGTTCAAGCGCTCTGACCGCTAAGCCATGCGTTCTACTCGTACATTCGGCTACGTCGTCGTTCGTCTTTTTTAATTTCCTAAGTGTGCGA
The DNA here is from genome assembly GCA_038994665.1 of Podotricha telesiphe. Lineage (NCBI taxonomy): Eukaryota > Metazoa > Arthropoda > Insecta > Lepidoptera > Nymphalidae > Podotricha > Podotricha telesiphe. The sequence continues at coordinate 154,854 of JAOYRR010000453.1, forward strand.
ATAACACTTTAAAAAAATGTTAAAAGGACTGTTTCTATGCTTACCGAACTAGATAACACTTACGTAACTATATATATAAATACTTAAATAGCTCTTAATATTTGAAGGAGAACGGAGTGTTTCAACACTAGGTTTAAGGTGAAGCCGAAAAGAAATAATGACGACAACGGTCTTTGCGATACAACAATAATGATAAAAACCTCACAGATAGAGCAGTGGCGAAATTAAACGTCGCATTTTGTCTTATGAAAGCACGGATATGAGAAAAACTTACATATAAAAATACTCCCAAGTGGGGTTCGAACCAACAACTATTGCGTCTGCAGCCACTGCGCCACGATGGCATACGATATATATAATAACCGCAATAAAAATATTTAAGAATAAAACTCAGAGTCATTAATTAATCTTAATAATTACAGTTAATGTGTGGTCGGTATCATTGATTTAAGGGGAAGATGCATTTTCAAAGTAAAATATAATGGGAATAAATAAAGCTCCCGATGTTTATCTGTTCGAATATTTCCTAGTTAACCGATATACCTTGGCTTCGCTTGAAGACAAATATTCTTAAATATACATATGTTCTAATATATTTTTAAAGTGTTATTTACACACTTAGAACAAGTGTGAAGAAAACAGTGAACTGTGGATAGAAGTGAAAAATTTTAACTTAGAATCTTAGTATTCAAATTTAAAATAACATATTTTTTCATCAAAACTATCAATATCAATCTGGTTTGTACATCTTTTGACCTAAAGTTAAATTCGACATTAGGCGTTCGGTGACGATGACCCGAGTTCCATTTAAAATGCAAAAAAGATTAAAAAACAGGATTCGAATTCGCGTCTCTTAAGCGCCAATCAGGCGCTGTAGACAACTAAGCTATACGTTCTTAGCTACGTGGATACTCTTATGCTCTTGTTAGTATGTTAGTATATTTATAAAAAAACTAGCGGGTGCTGGTGCCTTCGCCCGCGTGAACAGCTTTACTGTTTAGTATTTTCAGCGGCCATTTCGTAGAACAAATTCCTAAGAAAGTGAAAAAAAGTAACCAATGTTCAACCCAAGATTTCTGCGGTTTGACCGTGACGACTTCACATACAGACAGTCAGAGTGACTTTCGCTTTTATAATATTAGTGTGGATTAATTAAACCGTATTCTTATTAGCCTTATGATCATTGAACATAAAATTATAAGTTGTAATAAATAAGCGTATAAGAATTTCAACGTAGCTGGATGTAGAACGCATGGCATAGCAGTCAGAGCGCTTGAACGGTTTTCGAGAGGCGCGGGTTCTAATCCCGTTGCGTTCAAATTTTTATACGTTTTCTAAATATGTCTTTTTAAATTTCATAAGTGTGCGAGTGAATAACACTTTAAAAAATGTTAAAAAATATATAAAATTAGAAATATTTTTTGAGTAGCGGAAATTTTCGAAATCTACCTATAAACCATATATTATTAATTATATGAATATAAAATAGAATTTATAGTAATAACTCTAGGTCTTAATATTTAAAGGAGAATGGCATGTTTCAACACTAGGCACTCTCTGGCTACCCTACTACGAGTATATGTCAGACTTATATAAAACTAAAAAAAATTATGATCCCATAGCATCACTAACCGTCTAACTATAATTGTAATTGGTCGTGAGTTTGATTCCCTCTCGGTGCAATGGTTACAATTTATTTATTTTTATTTCCCCACTGTATTGACCAAGACCAAGCCCTCCATTGAGGTCCGTCACTCAACACGTAATATTTCGAATTCGGGCGGAAAATGGAGAACAGGGTGTCTTGACACTAGTTTATCTCTGTGTAGCCTAGTGTCCAGAAATTCCGTTCTCCGCTTACTTCCTACCTAGAGTCTACATAAAATTACAGAGGGCGGCGTTGAGTTCCTCAACGTCTTGTATATAAGGCCAAAAAAATAATATAATACTAGAAATCGAATGCATCTTAACCGGACAGACGTTCGATTATATCTATATTTTACTGTAACATTACACCTTTAGTGTAAAAATTGTCTTTTTGAATGTAGTCGTTTTATTCTTGTGGTTTTTATGTCCCATGTAATTCGACACTTGGGTTTATTTTTGGTCCCAAGGTCTTGTCACATTTTATTCAGAGGAAAATAAAGATAAAGCTTTCCGTTCTAGTCGAATTCAAAATATTTCTGTTAAGTGGCGGAGCTCAACGCCGTAATTTTGTCATTGGGTATATATATAATAAAAAAGTAAATCTTTATTGAATATCCAAACGAAAGAAGTGTCAAAAATACAGAAAGTTATATAGAAGAAGCCAGAAATCTAAGCACAAAATACAAAAGGTAACTTAGACATATTTAGAAAACGTATAAAAATTTGAACGCAACGGGATTTGAACCCGCGCCTCTTGAAAACCTCTACAAATAACGAGTAGAACGCATGGCTTAGCGGTCAGAGCGCTTGAACGGTTTTTAAAGAGGCGCGGGTTCATATCGCGCTGCGTTCAAATTTTTATACGTTTTCTAAATGTATTTTTTAATTTCCTTTGTGTGCGAATAACACTTTAAAAAAAGTTAAAAAAAAATAAATGTTGACTTTATCGCTAAAATAGCCATAGAAAGTAATTTAAATGTGAAATATTTGACATTTCTTTAAATATGAAACTTGAAAGTAATTCGAATGTATTTTTTTTTATATTCGTTTTTAAAGTGTCATTCACACACTTAGGAAGTTGAAAAACATATATTTAGAAAACGTATAAAAAATGATAAAAACGCCGCGCCTCTTGAACGATTTTCGAGAGCGCGATTTCAAATCCTGCTGCGTTTAAATTTTTATATTTTTTCTAAATATATGTGTTTTTTAATTGAAATATAATCAATAGCCTAAATGGAGAGATCTATCCCACAACCTATAGCAAACGCTGTCCCACTGCGCAACAATGACCTCTTAAGTATTTGAACCTGTTATACACCCAGTTTCAATAACTATAATTTTCACAAAAAAAATATTTTACTATTATAATCCAATACTTTTTTCTTTATATATATATATATATATATATATATAATTTTATAGTTTCAAACCGTATAACCCTTAAACAAAACGACAATACAAAACTCGAACACACACTATCTCCGTACATTTGTGAATGTAATTAAAACGAGATTTATTATTAGGCTTATTATATAATATAAAATAAAAAACTTGCGTTATTTGGTTACGCGACCTAATAATATATAATAAGTTTAAAACGAATAAAATATGGAAAACGGAGTTGACTTGATGGATTTTTTGTGCTTCACACTTACCGCACAGCAGGGCACGGAGAGAAGCTAGTGTCAAGTCACTCCATTCTTGACTTTCCGTTCGAAATCCAGACACTAACTCAAGCTCTGTTGACAAGTAAGCTATACGTTCTGATGTAATTACGACGAAAAGCCAAAATTAATTGTTGTTTAGAGCGGGATAAAGTCATATAAAACCGCTACAAAAAACCGTTTCTACTATTTTAAGCAAAGCTGAATTATGATTTCTATAGAAACCATTTATCATTGGAACCGGATTCAAAACGTACCTGAAACGATAAACAGTAAAGTATTTTAATATACAACATTTTAATAGTAATTACAGTTATGGCACACACATATTTATTTATTTGTTGATAAAATCAATTAAAAAAAACATACCGAAGTGTGAAAATTGGAGTCAATTTACATATTAATAATATGAGAGACAGCGCTAAAAAACCTTTTTCACGTAAGAAATTGTTTTTAAATCGCCCTCTAAAATGGCATATTAAACGGGATTACGAATCGTAATAAGCATGAACGAGTTGTATGAAAATGTACTTCAATTTGTAGGGACTCACGTATTAATAGATTAGTTGTTATGCGGGATATCATATTAATTGTTTTAAACTTTACCCCGAGATTCGCATCGAACCTACTAGCTGAAACACCTCACCACTAAGCTGTGATGGCGTTCCAGACTTATTATGTATATTTAATTTATTAGTCAACGGTCAGTTAAAAAACCATTTAAGCCAAACGTATGGTTCCCTTCGCATTGGGGCATAATAATTCAAAGTGAAATTTTATCGTTTTTTTTTTCATATGATTTAGAATAGAGTATTGTGTTAGGGTTGCCTACTGTATTTATTTTTATTTATTTAATTTTTGAGGGTATAATAAAAATTGTAACAAATTACTTAATACAAACACCAATTAAGTTTACCATAAATTAGAATTAAAATATTATTATATGAATTATAATTTTCTTAAAACACAGTTTATTTGGCTTCACTTTTCTCTCATCTAACTGTTATCTACTAAGCCCGTGTAGTATAATAAAATGTGCACGCTCTATTGACACAGTGGCACAATAACTGACTGTAAACGTTGACTAAGAGTTTGATTCATACTAAATTTACGAGGAGTTCGAATACTACATGAAAATTGAAATGACCGATTCTTCTTTTCGTTTTTGTGGAGAAAATAGGTTGAAAGTATGTGTATTATTTCTTTTTAATTATTTTAGAAATATTGAGTTTTGAAATGTGTGTGTTTCTATATATATATATATATAGAAACACACACATTTCAAATGTATATATATATATATATATGTATAACGTAATATTTTTCCTAGAAGGAAACGATTGTCATAGAATGAACCTGATGTAGTTTCCATGAAAACACACGAGAAAATTATTTAAATGCTATGCTTATGCTATTTATGAAATATTTTTTATCATTTTTGAAGTGTTATTCACACATTTCGGAAATTGCAAACCATTTTTAGAAAACGTATAAAAAATAGTAACGCAAAAGTGTCATATATACAGAAATTGTTATACCGCCTGTTTAATAAAAGAAAAATCTGTATACCATAAAAAAAATTAAACAGTGAGCTGGCTGAATTGATTTGTTTCAACGTTTTCAATACCGGTTACTTTAAATAATTTATAAATTCTGGAATTGCTTAAAAAAAAGATTATAAAATCTGACAAGTGACAACCATTGCGTAGTTACATAACGCGCTGTATAATAATTCAGACCACTATTATTAGGGCGCCTAAACTTCATCAATTTTGATCAATAATTTTACTCCTTGTAAAGAATGCCTGCGGGGTATAAGAGTGTGATAGAGTTATTAACTATATCTCGGATACAACACCCTGTATATATAGGCGGAGAGAACGTAGTGTCGGGACGCTCAGTTCTCCACATTTTAGAAAAATTGAGCGTTAAATAGCGGAATTCAACGCTGCGCTTTTTCTTGTATAGTGATAAAATAAATAAACTTTTGTAAAAAAATAATAATATGCATATTATTGGTTATAGGTTATGCTATACATATAATAAAAATGTAACTGATCGCTGTCTGTACATGGAAGATGTATGAAAAAAAGTATTATATTGGGCATTTATTATTATCACAAATGATTTTAAATTTTCTTTCATGTTTGTTTATCTGTTTGTTTGTGCACGCTAATATCAGAATCGGCTTTACCGATTTAAATGCAAGTTAGTTTAGTTTAGTGTTTATTTCATTTCGATTGGTTAACAAACGAAAAAGTTACAACTATTTAATTTAAAAATTTAAGCAAAGTTTGTGATTTAAGTAAGACCGCGGGCGGACGCTAGTTTTTAATACATCTTAAACAAATAAAGTTTTTTTTCAGCTTCATGTTTTTCTTGTACACCTGCTATGGAGGTTATAGAGAACCTAGTGTCCAGACACTCCATTCTCCACGCACCGAGTCATTGTATATTAAGTGGCGAAACTGAAGGCAGCGCTTTGTGTGGTCGTGTTCACTGGAGGGGAGAAATGAAAAAAAAAAGAATTATGACCATTCCACCGGACATTTAACCCACAACCAACCGCGACGCTGTCCCACTGCGCTACAGAGACCACATGACATGTGTTGTTTTTTTTATATCAATGTAATTGAGTGTTGAATTCTGATAACAAATGTCTAGAAGTGGTGAAGTGTGAATTTTTTGTAAAGGTATGTCAGTGTTGAAAAGTTTATTGAAAGTTCTGTTTCAAATTTTAAGTGTTATTCGCACACTCAGGAAATAGTAAAACATACTTTTAGAAAACTTATAAAATTTTAACGCAGTGGGATTCGAACTCGCGCCTCTTGGCTTGAGCGCACGGCGTAGTGGTTAGAGAGCTTGGACTGTTTCCAAGAAGCGTGGATTGGAATCCCGCTGCGGTCAAATTTTTATACGTTTTCTAAAAATATGGTTTTTATTTATTTAATTACTATGACTTACAAAAGGTAAGCCACTGGTGACTAAATAATAATATTTAAAAAAAAAACCCTGAAGACTGATTTTTGGACTGACGTCATTAAATACTGACAAGAAAATCTATTTTTTTTTTTTTTATTTTCTACATATAAACTGATGAGATGAAACTAGTTTTTTTTATGAATTTTACATTACGTAATAATTACCAAGCTATAATTTATTTAATTGGAGAAGGTAGCAAGTTCGATTCCGGGTGCGTTGCACTTTATTGTTTTAACTAATTTATATCCTATACAATACATGTTACTGTATAAGTCCGAACAACGGTCATTATGTAAAATTCTCCTACTAAAATTAAGGTAAAAGTTCTAATTATTTCTAACCAAACAAAATATACCTTGTCCCTTAGAAGTACAACTTACCGATAAGTTTTACCGGTGTTTAAGTACGAAATGAATAATAATAATCGTAAAACAGTTCAGATTTTTACTATTGTAGTTAGTATTTATTTGATTTGCCAGAGTTCGAGCTTTTACTATGCCATATATTCTTGTAATATACCAATGATTCATTTTTAAATTATCATCATAGCTACGACGGCGTATAACTTGATACTTATCTTAATTAAAGTCGTGAGTTATTATTGACTACGACAATTTGTAATACCAGCCTCTTTATATATAAACTAGCTGCTCCCGCGACTTCGTCCGCGTGGATTTCTTAAAGTAAATCTCGTGGACCTCGAAATTAAAAGTAGCCTGAGCTCTCTTTAAGTCCTTATTACATAAGCTATCTGCCAGTGAAAGTCCCGTTGAGTCGGTCCAGCCGTTCCTTTGATTAGTCGAAACAAACATATAGATATACAGGTGCCTACCAGTAACAAAAATTGTAAAATAAAATATTTTGTGTATACATACATATGCTTTTAGTAAAAACCGGTATTTTTATTTTATAAACAGACATTCTAATTTTATATATTTGCATAGAGAGGTTCTGAAGTCCAAATTTATTGTTTTACACATATATTTTTTTAAGTTGAAATTAATTTTGTTTTGAGTTAGTCTATTGAACTTCCGAGTCCTTTTGTTAAATAAATACCTTACAAAGCATAGATAGCTTCTTTCAAAAAGAAAATATATTATGTAAAGAAAAACTATATACGAATACGATGTAAAAGAGAGCGGCGAAACAAAGATTTCACAGGAATTAAGTAACAGGCGATATTATTTCTTAAAATATGACAAAACATACGCATCTGACATCCTTTGGAGAGCAAAAAGGACGGAACAGCTAGTTTGTTTTTTTTTATGGCTTCCCGCTTTTTCACGCATAACAATACTTTTTTGCCCGCCCGATTGGGGACTCGGACGCGGTTATGTGGGACTCCGGACCGGCAGATGTGGGCTTTCCGTTTACCCACTAAAACCTCACGGTGCTCCTCCTCCACTGCAACTGGCCAGGGCCACAGGGACTACAATCTTCCGTGAACCCTGGCGGCGACGCATACCAACCCTGGTACCCAGTCAGAGAACCTAGTGTCAAGACACTCCGTCCTCGGAAAACGGAGAATGAATAAATATTATTCATTTGAAACGGGGGTTTCAGCTTCCACACAATGTTGCTGATAACAAAGCCAAGTTATAGTTACTTATGAGTACTTCAATGTTTTGACAAATACGAGAGTGTTTACATTACGACATATAGAATTAGGATTTTACAGACTGGAGACAGTTGGGTAAAAAGTCGCAGATTGAAATCCTATTTTTTGAAATGAAACTATTTTTAACCGGATTAATCGCGTATAATACTGATAGGCAGAAGTCTACCTGTGACCACGAACTACTGTAAAGTGTTCGAAACATCGGCTTCTAAAATGTATTTTCGAATACCAATATTATACGCGATTAATCCGGTTAAAAATAGTTTCATTTCAAAATGTGTAATAATCGTGAAAATCAAAGAACTTATTAGCCTATTTTTTCACTTTTTTATATGGACATAAATGTTATCAGTGGTTGATAAGCATTTTCACTTGATTTGACATTGACATTGTACAATATTGACACCAATATTTTTATGTACAATATTGAAACACACCTTATACATAAAAACTAATCAGCCATTTTGTTTCGGCTGCCGTGACACACGGCAGTGGCCTTCAAAGCATTCGGCTTTCAATATTTGACGCATATTTACCGTACGGACACGGCAATTTAAATAAAAGCTTGAAACAATGAAGTCGTCCGTCTGCAGACAGCCTTAATTAGGCATATATCAAACGTGTCGCCATACATCTTTTCATCAATCAAGGGACAAATGAATTAATTTCAATTTAACTACTAATAAATTGTCTTCAGGCAGACAACTATTTGTGTTTATTATTTAATAAATTAATTGATAAGTATTGTAATTGCCTTCGTGGCGCGGTGGTTCACTACGGGTGTAGGTTCGATCCTATTTCTGGAAATATTATTTTCACAAAGTAAGAAGAACACTATGTTCTTTGGCTAACATCTGAACTCGAAACGTAGAGTGAGGGAAGGGGAGGGGAGGGGGAGGGGGAGGCTGGAGGATACTAAGGTAGGATTTTCTTATATTCCCATCAAATTGACGAGATAAACGGGATCCCATAAACGAAGTTGTGAGCGACATCTAGCATAATATATGAAAAAAAATGTTTGTACATAAATATAACAATCAATGGTACACATATTTTTAGAAAGTGTATAAAAAATTGAACGCAGCGAGATTCAAACCCGCGCCTCTTGGAAACCGTCCATGCGCACTGACCTCTAAACCATGCGTTCAGTGCGTTTTTATACTCTTTCTAAAAATATGTTTTTCAATTTCCTAAGTGTGTGAATTAACACTTTAAAATGAAATGTTAAAAAACAATGGTACTATTTGATAAAAAAAAGCGCGGCGCTGAGTTCCGCCGCTCAATGTCAATGTCTCGATTTCGAATAGTGCGTGGAGAACGGACTCTTTGACTAGAGTAGTCAGATCGCTAGTAGACAGTCACTACGCGGGAGAAAGCGTCAAGTTGTAAAATTAGAATTAACAATCAAACACGAACGTTTGAAATATGTCTTTAGCATATAAATAATAAAAGTAACAGCTTTCATTTCGTATTAAAAAAAAAACTTTTAAATAAAAATAAACTTGTTACTAAAAGGTCATCGTGGCTCAGTCGAAGCGTTGAAGAGAAGGCAATAGTAGTTAGTTCAAAATTAATTTGATTTTTTATATATATATATATAACTATTGAAAAATATTTAGTGAGCTATGTAGTAGTAGTGTAGTAGGAAAAAAGAATATAATTTTTTGTATGAAATTTTTAAATGATTAGATCTTTGTCGTTCTTATTTGTTATTATATTATTATATGTTTGTTTCTATTTTTATAAAATACTTGTTTATTTGTTTGTATCATTTACTTATAAATAGTATATTATTAATATTTTTAACATTGTTTGGTATAATATAAAGTGTACATGTATAATAGAAAATTAGAAAACGTAGCCGGATGTAGAACGCATGGCTTAGCGGTCAGAGCGCTTGGACGGTCTCCAAGAGGCGCAGGTTCGAATCCCGCTGCGTTCAAATTTTTATACGTTTTCTAAATATATGTCTTTTTAGTATATTATTAGTAATGTTCATTTTGTACCTTTCTAAAGTAATTTTTTTTTTTATTGTGTTAATTTTGGGTGTAGGGAATTCTATAAGATTGTTTTTTTTTGTATTAATATGACGCCCTAGCCTATACTTGTGATGTATAATTTTATATTTTATATGACTTATTCCCATGCTTTTAGCACTTACATCGATTTATTTGTTACCATCGAAACTTTATATATCTTTATCGATTTTCAAATATTTACTCGCGATAAGCCCGACCTTCAAATATTTTTTGACAAGATGTCACATCACTAGAGCAAATATTGACACGTCACTATATTGTCAAAAACGTTATGAATTAACAAATCTTATGTTGAGACATTTCGCTCTTCATTTTCCGCCCTTCGAAAGCATTGTTATTTGGCGCTGTTTAACGCTGCTCCTGTTTAACTAGAGTAAGGAAATTCTATTATTTTTAATTTACACTTTTCAAATACGAAGAATTTTTAGATACAATATCTTTAACATGTTGTTTAACATGTTTAACATCTTTAACATAAATATCAGTAATTAGTAGTAAAGTGATTTCAGAATAGTTAAAAATAAAACAAGTATTATAAAATATAACCAAGTATTAAGAGAGCCTATTGTCAAGACACTCCGCTCTCCGCCGGAAATCGAGACTGCGTGTTGCGTGACGGAGTTCGACTGTTAGCCACAAAAGAGATAATTTCAAAAAGATTACAATTTCCCAAATTGAAAAAGACATATTTAGAAAACGTATAAAAATTTTAAAGCAGGGGGATTTGATCCCGCGCCTCTTTAAAACCGTTCAAGACCGCTAAGCCATGCGTGACTTGACAGTTAGCTCATTCTGCAAGAATCCAGGGCAGTACGCGAGGCGACTAAGAAAACGTTGGCGGTAGTTTGATATAATAATTGTATCAACTGACAGACAAATGCCACTTCAATCTACCCGCGAGTAAGACCACGGACTACTGTAAAGTGTTCGAAGCGTCGGGTTTTTCTAAAATATATTTTTTTATATTGAGCTGCAGGTACATTCTGTATAAATAAAAGAAAACGAAAACGAAAACCCACGCTTGACATAAAAACATGGAATTTGGCAACGCAAAAACGCAAATTATAGGTTTTAATCGACAGGGCTGGATTAAGGGATTCTAAGAGCTCTCGCAAGTTCGCATTCAAACCCTTAATATCATTAATACCTACAAATTCACTTTAAATTTGGCTTATTACATAGACAAAGTCGCGGGAAACAGTTATAACTATATATATATATATATATACATTATAATGTTCTCAAATCGTAATACAAATCACGCATTAAAGTCCGACATTTAGCATCAAATGGAATTGAAGTCACGACCTCGTACAATAAATTAATATGTGCGCGACACTTGATACAATTGGTGTGTTTTAGTTAAGTAGTTATGATTGCTTCTCACAGTCGCAGTGACCTGTGGGTCGGAGTTCGATATCTTGGTCATTTATTGAGCAATTTAAAAAAATATATTTTATTAAAAAAATATATATATTTTCATACTAACTAAAAGGGACACGCTTTATATGATTTCGTCGTGAACCTTAATCGTCATTGCCATTGGGTCCGTTCACGGGTTCAAGTTTTCATGGAAGTCAAATAATAAAAAATTGGCTCCAGTCTAAGAAGCGATACGAGAAATATATATATGATATATATTACGCAATTTCACAAAAAGCTAAAAAGCATTATATGTATATAAAAACAATATATTCACCGTTCAGTTATTTCTAACAAACACTGTTAATTTTTGCTGCTAAATACAATGTTTCTCATGTACTAGACACGTGAGGCCCTCGACCTTAGGGGGCCTTGAACTACACTTTTCATCTAGGCCCCTAACACATAAGTGCCCAGGGGCCCCGACATGTTTTAAGATGGGCTGCCAGCTCTGTTATATAGAACTCCAAGTTTTATCCAACACATCAGGGTAGTCAAAACCTGATGCAGATGTTTTGTATGTAGATATATAATGTATGTATATTTATTCAGATTATACATATATATGTAATAGTAGACGCGTTTTTAACTAAGCGCTGCGCCGTTAGCGTTTTATTATTGTTTTAATATCTTTATACGATATTAAATGTTGAAATCAATTAATAAAAAAATAGATTAATTGGTTTTATCATTTTGTTGTTTTTTTATATAAATCTATTCATTCATGTAACACTGTTTAGTCACTAAACACTCAGTGTCGAATTCGGACGGAAGGTGGAGGACGGAGTGTCTTGACACTAGGTTACCTCTGATGCAATGCGGGGAAAAAGCGTAAAGCAATGTGTTGCAATCTGGAAATTTCAAATTATACAAGTGTTGTCGTAATGTAATTGAATAATAACAAATTCGCTTAAAAAGGTTTTTTTTTTATAAAAAAGGAACGTTTCAAGTTATTTTCTTCTTCTTCTCTGGTATTCGTAGCAAGGGCCATGTGTTCTCATAGGCTCCGGACACATTCAGCTTTTTTGAATTGAAAAAATATAAAACTTTGCCTTTCGATCCATTTTCTTTTCAAAAAAAAGATTAATAAAATTTTTTACGTATCTATAATTAAGTATCGAACTCCTTATCGCTTACTGTAGCAGTCAGTTATTCTCCCACTGCGCTAGGATGGAGTCCACATTTAAATCGGGTGCAATAGAAATACAACCGGCTTATGAGTCACTCGTTGGGTACCATTCAATCTACGAGTATATATATGGTCATGACATTTCCTATACAATGTTTGTATGTATGTATCATACTAATTATGAATTGACTAAACTTGATCTAGACTAGAAATTATTATTATTATAATGTAGAAGTCTAGAAATTATAACTGTCAGTTAAGTTGTAGTACAGTGTTCAAAACCGTCAACAATATGGACATAAAAAAGACATATTTAGAAAACACCTAAAAATTTGAACGCAGCGGGATTTGAACCCGCGCCTCTTGAAAACCGTTCAAGCGCTCTGACCGCTACGCCACGCGTTCTAGAGAACGCGTGGCTTAGTGGCAATTTCCTTAGTGTGCCAACAACAAAATTGGACATAAAATGGTCGGTAAGTAAGTGATGTATGACTTATTACGAATACTGAATATCTAAAGGCATAGATATTGGAGACACATTGCTTTTCCCGCAGCAGAACGCAGTGCGGAGAAACAAGAGAGAACCTAGTGAAAACACACTCCTTTCTCCCCTTTAGTTTCACTTTCTTTAGAGAGCGGAGAAATGCAAATTAATTAAATATAATCTTTCTTCCAAATGGGAATCGAAGCCACAACCAATCGTGTTTGCAGCCAGACGCTATTCCATTGCGCTACTAGCCTCTACATTATATAACTCCTCCATTGCCCACTGAGTCGCTGACGCCCAACGCTCGACCGAAACTGCTTGACTTTGGGAAGTATAAGGGCTTCAAGACCTGATCCTGATATTTCTCGAGGAATTTCATCAAATGAGAATTGAACCGACTGTCATCAATGACCAAATGATATACCAAAGAAATTATTTTACGCTCAAAACGTAACTGGCATAGTGTTGAGGCGACAGTTCGATACGAGGTTATTTACAAACAGTGCCAATGACATTGACATACGATTGTTATAGGTTCGATTCTCGATTGAAGCGATATTTATATTTAACAACGATTTTGTTTTGGAGACAACAAAGTACATTACTGTAAGTATTACAAAGTCATTTGTAGTGTGTTTATTATTATATATAAAAATATGCACTGAAGGCTCAGTGGAGCAGAGTCTGTCTGTAATCGTGATTGGTTGTAAGTTCTAATCGCAAATGGAAACGTTTATATTACAGCACGCAATAATGGATTTTTTGATCAGTTGATTCTTTCTTTGTTCTATCGGAAGCTGAATAAAATATATACACTCCGTTCGTGAGCCTGTATTTTTTTATTTAAACTATAAAAATAATAGCTTACATTGCGACAATATTTCTTTTTAGAAGAGACATTTAAAGGGCGGGCGGGACAGGTCGGAAAACGAAATGAGTCTATACTGTCTAGTCTAAGGCAGGAAGAAAGAGAATATTGGATGGAAAGAAGATAACGAAAGAGAAAATTCCAAAAGGCGCGGTTTCGAATCCCGAGGTGTTCAAAATTTATATTATATTTTATAGTATTTAATTGTTCCCATCACTATTATAAAATTTATAAAAAAACATATTTTACTAAATATTGATATTTTGTCGTAACATAACCAAAGTTTTTTTTAACATTTTTCAAAGTGTTATTCACACACTAAGGAAATTGAAAAATACATAATCATTCATGCTTTCATGCGTTGAACACATGGCTCAGCGGTCAGCGTTTGAACGATTTTCAAGAAGCGCGGGTTCAAATCCCGCTGCGTTTAAATTTTTATATGTTTTCTAAATATCTATAACAAAAGTTGGTAAGAAATATCGATAATACTGTTACCAAGCTCTCTTACTTCTGAAGAGGCAATGAGCTCGTGACACGGACATTAGCAGTTGCTTTCCTTTTTTTTAACTGTTTTTTGAAAACGCCGCAATACATTGCCTATACATACATTGTAAGTACGTCTGTTTGTATATATCATACTAACCATTAATTGACTAAACTGATACTTAGACTTTTTTTTAACATTTTTTTTAAAGTGTTATTCGCACACTAAGGAACTTGAAAAATACACCAACAACAAAGACAAGGGATTTGAACGGTTTTCAAGAGGTGCGGGTTCAAATCCCGCTGCGTTCAAATTTTTATACATTTTCTAAATATGCCTTTTTTTTTAATACTTTTAATTTTAAAAAGTTGTTAAAAAAACTATGACTGAAATTAAAGAACTTGTTCAGGGCACAAGTTACGGTTACTTTTAAATTTAGAAGTATATAAAAAAAATAACAGCGCTGATATCCGCCATCCAACACAGAATGGGAATGGGAAGTACCGTAAGTGATCACTTCATACAAATACTGAATATTTGTAGGTAGAGTGCTATTATTAGATATTAAACATTTTGAAAGATATTTTCATACACGTAGGATATGATACAAATATTTACAGAAACCAAATAAAAAAAAATAGTTTAAAAAATAACAGATTCTGGACCTATCATTACGTGAAAGAAAATCGTATACGAACGGAGGAATTTGAAACTTGCTTTACACTTGCACTTAAATATATATATATAATTTATTTATTACTATATTTTTTTTACTACATATTTTTTTGTGTAATGATCCATTAGGGACACATTAAATTAGTTAAATAAATATTACACACTAACATGCATTCGACATACACTTTTGTATAAATTGACATATACGTTGCTATGGCAACGCTTGTTTTAGGCGTCAACGAGGCTTCTATTATAGTATATATGAATTTACTACTACCTATTACTATAGTAGGTTTCCATCCCACGCAGTGGAATATTTATATCTATAGTCATTTCATTGCATTCTTATTTCATAAAAAAGTTTTTATAAATTCATACACTCGTTTGTATGTTAGTTACCAACATAAAAGTAACTGCAAGCAAAGTTGTTTTTTTAACTCTAAACGGAAGTTGGAGAACAGACTCAATTATCAATATACGTTTTCACCGATTT
This sequence comes from Podotricha telesiphe, assembly GCA_038994665.1. Taxonomy (NCBI): domain Eukaryota; kingdom Metazoa; phylum Arthropoda; class Insecta; order Lepidoptera; family Nymphalidae; genus Podotricha; species Podotricha telesiphe. Next base: position 170,368 of record JAOYRR010000453.1, read on the forward strand.
TAATTTGCTTGTATGCTTAGGGGGTTCTCTATTTATCGGGCTGAATTCTAAACTGTGTTAGTGAAACTCAACGCCGCAATTTTTCAATTTTTCTAACAGAGCGATTTAGTGTTGATTGAACCTACAACCAAGAACGTTTACAGCCAAATGATACCATTTCACCACGCCACAATACACACTAAACAAGACATACGTGAAAAAAAAAAAACTAAAATGAGACATCTTTCATAATTTTTGGTATAAAATATCGAACTTGTAACCCTCTAGGGTGGTATTAAAATATGCATAATCCTTGGAGGGTCTACGCTACAGCTATTGAAAATATTTACGACTTTCACGTATTTTTAAGGCTTAATAGAAGCAATTAAGGGAAATGGCCTCAGTTTATACCCTGTGGTACACTTTTTATGTTTTTAATTATTTCGTGGGAACATTGCGTAGTAGCGCAATGGTAATATTTTACAGGTATTGGGTTCAAAATATATATAAGATTTCAATTTTTTTAAAGTAAATCGTTCCGGCTTCTTGGCTTTCTGGTTCGAATAATGGTAGAAATAATCTTTGCCTTGACGATATAGCTTTTTTGTCTACAGCGCTTGGCGCAGGTTCGAATACCGCTTCGTTCAAATTAATATTATATACACATAGTTATATTGTAATTAAATTACAAATTACAGCTTCACGTTTTTTCCCGCATTACAGGGTAGTCCGAAAGTACCTAGTGTTCCAAGTTCTAAGACTAGCCCTCCAGCACTAGTTACAAATTAAACGATGTAAAGGGACAGAAATAAAAACAATCTATCGGTTATTTTCATGCGTAACCCAACGCCGCATCCCCTCTTAACAGAGCGAACGACCAAGGGGGATTTGAACTCATGACCATCAGGTTTCTAACATTTTTAAAATGTTATTCATACACTTAGTAAATTGCAAAACATATTTAGAAAACGTATATAAATACCATCCAAACGCTCTGAATTATCACTATCGCTCTAATTAAATAAGAATTTTGACGTAGCCGGATATAGAACGCATGGCTTAGCGGTCAGAGCGCTTAGACGGCTTCCAAGAGGCGCGGGTTCGGACACCGCTGCGTTAAAATTTTTAATTTTTTTTCAGAAATGTATCACCATTGCGTTTACAGACAGACGCTGTGCCACGATAGCATCTTTACTAATATTATAATGAGGAACACCTCTATCCTATAATCGATTTGACCTAAATAAACTGTCTGGGCAGATATCGTAGTGACAAAACACTACATTTTTTCGTTTACAAGTAAGAAAAGATAAATAAAACAGGCACTAGGGCAATATCCATGCGTTTTCTGAATTCTATTGGCGACTTCACCAAGTTCATCCTTTTGATTTTCAATTTAGCTTTATACGAGCGATATTAGGATATTTGAGTTTTAAATTAGTTTGTGTTAAACTAAAAACTTATTTAATCGAGTTTCCAATTCATACTTTTGGAAAGACGCCATGGATTTGAACAGGTTCTACCTGTTCACAGTAAAAAAAATATTTCAAAAAAAATAAAATAATTAATTTGAAGTTCAATACTACTCAGACTAAGCAGATCTTGCTTAAAAATGAAATGTTCCTACGTCCATCCTCACAATAAACACGTGCCTGCCATTGAACCACAGGGTATTCAAATAGTTCAATAAACTTTTATAGCTATTATTTAAAATAATTTACATATAAAAAACATTCCAGTCTGTCACGTTTTATTCGTTATGCATTTTTACATACAATTTTATTTGAGCTTTATAGTTTTACGAAGCTTTTCAGACGCTACTGTGGCGCTGTTCACAGTGGTCGTGGGTTAAAGTCTCAATCGAGTGATGATTTGTATATAAATACTTTCATATAGCAACACAGAGCATTTTATTCAATACATTACATTGTTTTTTAGTTATTTGAAGCTTAAATGAATCAATTCTATTTTTCTTGTGTCTTATGTCTTAGGTACCAGAGAAATGGAAATCGTTTAAATTTAGTCATTGCCTCGTGTGGGAACTCACACACTGTCCCACTGCACCACGGTGACCACTAATTAATTATTTTTAAGAGTTTCGACATTTTTACAGATTTTGTGGTAGACTACCCGTGACCACGGACGAGTGTAAAGTGTTGAAAACGTCGAATTTTCAACACTTTAAAGAGTCCGTGTAAAATAGTTTCAATTTAATTATTTTTTGCAAGATATCATTAATAATTTTTTTTTTCATTCTATTTAATATATTTTACAAAAGTTATTTGAAGTTCAAACGAATGAATTCGAAGAAGAAATTAACTCAATATCGAATTTGATTGAATAATTATTCATTTGAATTTTGAAATTGAAATAATGAATTTCAAATTGATTTCAAGTTAATACTTAAATAAATGAGTTATTATTTCAGTAAGATAAAATGCAAGGCTATTTTATACAAAATACAATATCTCAATAGTCGAGAACGGATATCTATAATACGCGAGCGCTACCGGGTGTTGGTTCAATTCCCACAAAGAGCAATAATATTACATTTTTCCGCTCCACTAAGACTAACCAATCAGCAAGCAATCTCGATTTGAGGCCGCAAGTAGGTTTTTTGCTAACTAATAAAAGTCTTAGAATAATTACCATTTTACGTAATTAAGCGTTGTTTTTTTAATTGAACCTACACTCTTCCTTCCAACCAGCAGCACTAATAACTGCACCTAATATGTTAAAATGAAACAAATTTGAACATAATAAAATGATAAGTTATCAGTACGAGACCTTATATTTACATTCCCACGATATATTTAGAGACACACGAAAAATATTATGAGCTAGCGACACGCTCGCGGCTTCGCCTGCGTAAACTACACGACAAAATTTTTTTGTGTCACCGACCGCCCCCCGCGTTCTCACTTAAATCACAAACTTTGCTTAAATTTATAATTTAAATTGTTATAACTTTTTTATTTATGAAATGAATTGAAATGAAATTAACGTTAAATGCTAAGAGAAATTTACCACAATAAAATTATTAAATTGCATTTAAATCGGTGAAGCCGTTTCTAAGATTAACATGCACAAGCAAACAGACAAACAGACAAGAAAATTAAAAATCATTGTTTTGGGTTCTATTACATTGATAAATGCCCTTAATCATATATTTTTTCATATATCTTCTATGTACAGACAGCGATAAGCCACATATTTATTATATGTATAGACTAGGCTTCGAATACTAGGATATATATTATTTATTAATAACAAAGACCTTTTTTTTAATGCCGAAAAAGAAAGCGGCGTTCAGTTCCGCGTCCATCATATATATCTTTAAATGATAAATCACAAATGATCATACAGTGTCCCCCCCTAATTGGCCAGAAAATCAATTTTACACTTACAGCTTCATTGTTTTTTTAGAGCAAGCCTAGTGTCAAAATAATCCGTTCTGAAGTTTCCGCTCAAAATCGAGACATTGCTGGTTGAGTGGCGTAACTCAACACCGCGCGTTGTCTTGGGCAAAATAGGTGAATTGTAAATTATATAGTATTTTCTTTTATAGTAACAAAATTTAAAAAAATCATAAATGTCATAAGTCCAATATGCAATTATATAATAGATAATTTTCAGAAAAACCAAGTAAAAAGGTCTTTGAAAAACATATTTATAGAAAACTTATTTTTCTAAAAAAATGGTTTTCAATTTCCTATGTATGTAAATAACACTTTAAAATGCTAAGCATATTGAATGAGTTCTAGTTATTAGCTACCCGCTTTTCACTTCTTCTCTTAGAGAGAGAACTTAGTGGCAAAACACTCCGTTTCCCACTTTTCGGCCGAATTCAAGACACATTACGAGTTGAGTGGCGGAACGCAACCCCACGATTTGTGTGTCCCAGAGCGGAGAAAAGGGAAAAAAAAACTATAATTAATTTAACTGAGTGGGCATCGAAACCGCAACCAATCGCATTAGACGTTATCCCACTGCGCCACGATCGCCTCATAAGTAATATAAAAACGCAGACGAAGCCTGTACAGTACTCTTGTTAATAAAATGTAAGACCTAAGAGCTTCGTGAAGGTAAATGGATATAAATACTATTTCCCGTCTAGACGTTTGTCGATAGAAGGCACAATTCTCGATAATATAATAGTAAAATTTATATTTTCTTTCTCTTATTGGGTCCCCTGTATATATTGATATAAGAGATTCTTGTAAGGCTGTTGACTCTTTTTCTGAGGACAATAGTATATAATCCATACTAATATTATAAATGCCAAATTAACTGTCTGTCCGTCTGTCTGTGACGTCATCACCGCCAAACCGCTAAAACGATTGTGATAAAATGTAACATAAATATACTTGAGGGTTTTGGGATGAACATAGTCTACTTTTATATCCCGTTTTTTTTAGTATTTTCATTAATTTCATTAATTTCATTGTTTTACGAAAAGGCCGCCGAAAATACGATACTCTTTAGTTCACGCGGGTGAAACCGTGAGCTGGTCGCTAGTATGTATAATAAGAAGTTAATGGATTATCAATAACTATTTTAATAATAAGTTATGTGTCAGCATTGGTTTGTAAACACAATGGTTGTAGGTTCGATTCCCACTCAGAGAAATAATTAAATTTAAATTTTCTTAAACGTAAATTGCGGACGGAAAGTGGAGAACGGAATATCTTGACACTAGGTTCTCTCAAACTACCCTGCTATGCGGGAAAAGGCCGAAAAGTGTTTACCTTCACTGGGCATCGAATCCCGGACCTATCGCTAAGTCTACAATACAAAAGCCTACACAATAAACAACCGGTTTGTTTTGATACTAAATAGAATTCCGCCGCTCTATCCATATTTGCTCAGCTAATCGATAATTTATGGTAATTTCATGCACATCACTATTTGTATGCGTTATCTTCGAATTGCAGCTACAGTATAGTGACGAGCTTCGTTATATCGGTATTAGCATTTTTAATTACATTATACTATACAATCACAGATAAAAAATAAATTGTACACACGATCGGTACTCTGGAATTTATGATATTAAAAACGTATATTAATTTCTCCGCTCTAGTTCCCAAGACAAGGCACGGCGTTGGGTTAAGTGCGTGGAAAATTATAATGGAATTAGAAAAAAATACTGTGGGTTTTACTTCAGTTTAATTGCCTAGAAGAATGTAGACAAGCAATGGTATATTATTTGTATATATGATATGTCATCGCTCTGGTACCAGAAATCGCGGCGTTAACTCCCGTTTAATGTCTCGAAGTCAGGCGGCAACTAAAGCACGGAATATAAGAACTAGGTTACACTTGAAAAACATATATTTAGAAAACGTATAAAAATTTGAAACAGCGGGATTTGAACCGGCGCCTCCTGAACGGTTTCAATTAAAAAAATGTTAAAAAATAGGTTATATTTGCCTACTTATAGACATTTATAATATGAGATATGAGATTTGAAGCAGTTTAAGTTCATATACAGAAAAAGCATATGACCAGTATTTCGCGAAACAATCCATTACAAACACATTAAAATAAATAAAGTGAATAATACACACTAATGTGATTGATATACACTTTTGTATAAAGTGATTACACATTGCACTTTTGCTTGTGTTTTTTTTTTAACAATTATATTAAAAAATAAAGGTGGCACAGTGGTACAGCGTCTGTCTTCTTATGAATCAAAACCCGGTGTTGAGTTCCGCCATTAAACGCGTAACGTCACCAATTATAAAATCAATTATATTATATTATACTAAATATCAACATATCGTAATATTGATCTTGTCTAGTCTGTTTGTTCAACGCTAATTATTCCTAATAGCTAGTGTGCGAGTTGAATAATAAAATTATATCTTCTTCATTTGAACGCAGCGAGATTCGAACCTGCGCCTCTTAGAAACCTGCTAATAACAATAATAAGTTATTATTAAGTAATAATCGTATAAGAATTTCGACGTAGCTTTATAGAACGTATGGCTTAGCGGTCAGAGCGCTTGGATAGATACCAAGAAACGCGGGATCAAATCCCACTGCGTTCAAATTTTTAAACGTTTTCTATATATTATTTTTTATATACTTTTAATTGAAGACAAGCATGCATGAATAGAGGTTATACGCCGTTAAATTCTAATTTAGTTTAAGGTTTTGCGTCAAAGTTTGAAACGGGTTTTACTAACTGACAGACGACGCATCGACTGTGCGGAGAGAAGTGTCACTTATCATATAGATTCATTGGATACTGTAGGTTATTAAGAGAGGGCTTCCGGAAATATCTATGAGAATGGAAAAAAAATCATTTATTACGTTTATTTATATACTATAAATGCGAAAGTAAATCTGTCTGTCTATCTGTGACGTCATCACAGCCAAACCGCTTAACCGATTGTGATGAAATTCTATATAGAGATACTAGAAATCTCCCATTTCAGTTAAAAGCTTTTCCAGGAATTTCATTGTTTAACGAAAAACCCGCCGAAAATACGATACGAGCTAGTTTATTAATATTTTACATTTTACAGTCTTAACTATAGATGAGTTCACTCAAAATGCAATTAAGTACTAAACGCTATCAAGACATCGACCAAGACCATTGTGGCGCACCGGGATAGCGTCTGATTGTAAGCGCGATTGGTAAAAGTTCCGAGTTCTAATTCGGGGAAACGTTTATATTTAAATCATTTTAATTTCTCCACTCTGGTGACAAGACAAAGGCTGACGTTGAGTCTGCCATTCAACACACTAGCTAACCTCTGACTGCCCTGCTATGTACAATTAATTATTTAACACCTCTTGAATGATGTACGAAAGGCGCCAACTCGAATCCTCAATAAATTTTTTTGAACATTTTTTAAAGTGTTATTAATCGCACACTTAGGAAATTGAAAAAGACATGAAAACCGTTCAGGAGCGCGGGCTTAAATCCCGCTGCGTTCAAATTTTTATACGTTTTCTAAATATGTCTTCCTCAATTAATTGCTCAATATGGAGCTATACGAGCCATGGACGTTACGGAAACCTAACAATTTAGTCACAAAATATGTTAACAAGATTATTTCAATATTGTATAATTTAATTAAAGATATCTTACTTCGCAATATAGCGTTAGTTGTATATTTGAAAATGCAGCTTTACATTTTTTCACAAAGAGAACCCGTTGCCAATAAACACTCGTCCCCGCATTCCATCGAATTCGATTTCATTTAGAGAAATGGCTTGTTAAGTAGCGGACCTCAACGCCGCGCATTAACCATTTGAACATAACGACATATTTAGTAAAGCAGAAAAAACCATTGTAAAAATATATTTTCTTTGCAAAACAAATTCTGCAAGAAAAAATATAATTCGCTCTGACGGCTAAGCCATGCGTTCAGTTCAGTTGTCTTGAACGGTTTTCAAGAGGCGCGGGTTCAAATCCCGCTGCGTTTCTAATTTTTATACGTTTTCTAAATATGTCGTTTTCAATTTCCTTAGTGGGGGAATAACACTTTTGAACATAGTCGATTCAACATCGAACCTATCCGAACAAGCGCTTAGAGACACGCTGTGCCACTGCACCACAATGGTATTTACAAGTAAAATCTATACATATAACAAAAAGTTTGTCTGTGCGTTTGTTTGTGCAATTCTCAGAAATGGCTAAATCGAAAAAGACATATTTAGAAAACGTATAAAAATTTTGAACGCAGCGGGATTTGAACGCGCGCCTCTCGAAAACAGTTCAAGAGGCGCGGGTCTTTTTAAAATTTCCTTAGTGTGCGAATAACAGTTTAAAAAATGTTACAAAAAAAATGGCTAAATCGACTTAAATGCATTTTAGACAAATTTTATTTTGGTAAACTTCTAATATTTATTGTTTCACCACATCTTTAAGGCCCATTTTAAAAGGAACGTATACAAAGTCGCGCTATATTTTGTGCTAGAGCGAGGATAGAGATAAAAATGTAACTGATATAATAAAAATGTTACTGATCGCTGTCTATACGTGCATTTATCAATGTAATAGAACCCAAAAAAAGGATTTTAAGCTAAGTTTGTGATTTAAATGAGAACACAGGAGGGTGAGAAAAATAAATAGTTTAATTGTGTAGTTTACGCTGGCGAAGTATTAAATATAATCTTTTTCCTAAATGGAACTGAACTGACAATACACGCCATAGTCGTACCACCATCGCGCAAATAGAACGAAAAAAGACAATGGTTTTTAATTTTCTTTCTAATTGTCTGTGCTTAGATCTCAGAAATAGCTGAACCGATTTAAATACAGTTTAAACTATTGTATTTTGGTCTTCCTCATAAATAAAAGAGTTTAAGGAAAGTTTGTGATTAAAATGGGATCGAGATCCGGCATGAAGCCGGCACCGGGTCGCTAGTTAAAAATATAATATATATTTCCCACATATCCACCCCCAAATTTAAATGACACTTGAGAATTGGAATCCGCGATCTCCAACACGTATTACTACTAAGCTGTCAAGGGTAAAATTGTACAAAGGCTGTGAAGTATGCGGGTGGACTCAAGTGGGTTAGTATTTAACCCTTTTTTTAAACTAAATACTTTATTTAAACACGTCCTTCTTAACACACTTCACGCAAATAACAGAGAAAACTTTACGCTTTATCCCGCATTGCAGGGTCGCCAGAGAGAACCAAGACACTCCGTTTGCCACCTGAATTCACGCTTTGTGTAATACAGCGGAGGTTGAAATTTTGTCAGTATTTATATATATATATTTATACCCTCGACTGCGATTTGAACCCATAACTATTATTAATGAGAACATATTAACGAGTCGCTATACTATGGCATTTAAAAATACAAATATTTTTGGCATGAATTTCCTAATTTTCAGCCAAAAATTTGCATTTTGCGTGAAAAATGGGATAAACATACAGACAGTGATGTAAAAGTCTTTCGCTTCGACTTGACATATTGTTGACAAGAAATTAACGATTGTTTGCTTTACTTGAATTAATTTATTTGGCGTTTTCATATGTAAATAACACTTTACAATAGTTACGGGTTCAAATTCATGCTAATTATAAGCGGAGGCTCCACCGAAACTGCTTTACGCCCATAATAGGTGCGGTTTATTATAAGAATACCGTAAAATATTAATGTTTAGTTCAAAAAATATCCTATACTAATGTTTTATATTCAAACCCAAAACATTTTACATCAAACAGTTCAAAGTTGCCCCACTGCGCCTTATCACAGCTATGATCTTATTCAAATACTAGCTATGCACGCGACTTCGTCCGTGTGGAATTCTTAAATAAAAGTGGCTTAGGCTTTCTTTTACTCCTTATTACATCAGCTATCTGCTAATTAAAGCCACGGCAATATGGGTCCGTTCCATTGATTAACCGGAACAGACAGTCAAAAAATATAAAAAATGTTATTTTTGTATATGTACCGTATACTCGTATATACATACCTACATATGCATAGCGTACCTAATTTTAATATTTGAATTATTTTAATATTAACAAAAATACACTTCAATTTTATTTTTTTATATGTATGTAATTCATTAACCAGTTCATAGGGTGCAAAACAGAATTCTGATGGCTTTTTCGTTATTTTTAATTCCCTAGATATTTTGAGCTAGTTTTCTGCCCAAGGACCGTTGTAAAAAACAATCTATTCATCTATAATATAACAAAAACAGTAAAAAAGTTGGGTCTGTACATAGAATATTTTTTACGAAAGAAATTATATATAATTTAGGGGAATATAAAAACAGTGCAAAAATATGATATATCTGTGATTTGTAAAAAATTTTTGTCTGTCTGTTTTATACTTTGTAACGCGCACATCATCAGAACTACTGGACCGATTTGAATGAAGGCTTCATTCAAAATGTATAGCTTTAAGCTAATGCAGGACTTTAGGGCTATAGTCGATTCTGAATAGTGGAACGCCTGTTGTAGCTCCATAATAGTCTAAAACTATAAGAAACAAAATCAATGAAACCTTAAAAAAAAATCCTCAGCGTGATGAGTGTGAGTATTTGTGAGCAAATGTTATTAGACGTAATAAATAAAATTAGTATGGGAAGAGTAATTAAGTCCGCGTAAACGAAGTTGCAGGGAGATGCTAGTTTAAAAAGTAAAGTGAAAATTAATATAATAAATTAATATGTATATATATATCCAAATACACTTGCAAAAATTTTTTACGCCTGTATTTATTATAGTAATAATGGCACTATCGTGGTTCAGTTGCATGGCATTTGACTAAATAAGTTAGTTACAAGTTCAAATCCCATATGAAATAGTATATTTTTCCCATACTTCTCATGTGTATTTGAACATAACGCAGCTTTAAACTCCACTTGTAGTTAATTTACTATCTCGATAAATGCAGAGAGTGTAGAGCGGAATCACTAGTATATCTTTACAAAACTCACTAAGCGCAAGTTTATTTAACTAAAACGGGAAAAATATCACAAAGGACCATTCCCACATAGATTTCAAATAAAAAACATATCATTAAATAATCAATTACAAGTAAAACCACTGAAATCGCTTAGAACTTAGAGCTTTTAAGCTTTAACAGATCGATATTGACAGTTTCAAAAGAAACTTACACAAATATATATAATAGTAACTCACCCTTTCCGAAATATTTGAGGAATGATCTCTGAAATTTGATTTTAATCGCACAAACTGACACACACTGCGTTTTCGTGAACAATTCGACTGACAATACTGACAATATTCACGGACGGTGGAATAACGCGGACTGAGGCAGGAATTTTGTTTTGTAGCTTTCGTGGCTTTGGTGTTGCCTGTTTGTGGGTGGAATTTTGCCTTACTTGTTTTATGTTTTGATTTTCATTGATTTAGGTTGATTTCGGTTGATTTTGATTGATTTTGACAAAAATCGTAAGTAAATATTAGTTACGTAATGATTTTTAATTGTATTATTCTACTTAAGTGTCCTACATTTGATTAACTATATTTAATTAAATATTACTTTATTAGTTTAAAATTTTATTTGCTTCGATTTTGAACATTAAACAAATGTGTGATATTTTGAAAAAAAATGGCTTTTTTACTATTTTTAAAATAAATTGAAATATGTAAATTTTGATATTAAAATATATTATTGTAAATTAAATTATAAATATATATAAGAGAATATATTGTTTAATAAAATAAAAAGTGTATAAAAGTAAATATTTTTTTTTTATTGTGGATTGATTTGATTGTATAAAATAGATGATTATTTGTATGGTATATAGATAGGATACTAATCTGTTTTGAGCTCATAATTTAACTTAAACAGAGGTAAAAGTTTATCTAATACATTTAATTTTAATAGAAAGACTCAGTATTCAGTAGTTGTAGTATAGTATAAAGTTTTATCAAAATCAATTCAGCTAATGGTATATTTATAATGATGAAATTAACCACACATTACATCACATATGTTCAAATTTCTTAGAAAATGTATATCTAAAATGATATATTAAATATTATTCAAATTTATCTATCAGAAAAAAGAAAACAAAAAGAAAAAACTTACAACATCCGCATTACCCCAAAAACGGGGTAAATTTCGGCCTCTCCAACACTATCCCGATACCTGTATTACACATGCATAGACAGTCGTTTCGTGCCCTCTACACACACAGACACGGTTGATTGACACAAACGGGTTTAGGGTTTGAGTCCCGTGCAGGGGAAATGTTCCGGGGGGGCTTTATTATGAGCTTTTGATTTCTAATTTCTTGTCATGACACCAATTATTACCTTTTATATAATAATTATGTAATTTATTAGTATATTTTATATTTAAATTATTAATCCATACTAATATTATAAATGCGAAAGTAAGTAAGTCTGTCTGTCTATCTGTCAAGTCTTGGCCAAACAGTAGAACGGACTGCGATAAAAAAATATACAGGGATATACAGGGGGTCTTGGGATGAACATTTTACTTCATACTTTTTTCTCCTAATTTTTTTTAATTATCCAAGAGTTTAATTGTTTTACGCAAAGGCCTCTAAAAATACCAAACAGCTACAGCTGCTGGTAATTAAAAATAATTTGAGGCATTCATGACGCGGTGAGATTGACTGACTGTAAACGCAATGGTCGTGGGTTCGATGGTTATATTATATATAAATTATTTTAATTTCCCTACTCTGTTAAGGAAAAGTTCAGTAGTGAGATCCGATTTGAATTCAGACACTAAATTCTCTCTGCCCATATATGGGGCATTTAGCATATATGGGGGAAACCTACAAAATATAATTTAAAGTATAACAATTCATCAGTCAATTAGAATATATAAGTTATTAGAGTATTATCTTCTCCATTTAACGGATTACATAGAAAGAGCGCAGTGTTATGACTCTCCGTTCTCCATTTCCGCCCATTAAATAGGCATTGCGCTTGCCACTGTCGGAACTTAACACCGTACCTTGTCTATTATTCTATATTAATGGAAATAATTATTATATTTAGATTATTTTCATTTCCTTGCTCTGATAAAATAAAGAGCTAAGTTCCGGAATATCTCCTAATCTGTGTGTGGCGAATTAGGGCGGAAATATGAAGAACAGAGCGTCTTGCTCCGGAACGGCGTAGAGCTATGTTTTTTTATTTTTTTACGTAACTTTACTACTATATAAAATAATTGTTAATTTTGTACATAAATACGTTTTGAATGCAGCTTCACGCTTTTTCCAGCATAGCAGTGTTTTCAGAGAGAAACTAGTGTCAAGATACTCCGTTCTCTACTATCCACCTAAATTTAAGGTATTTCGTGTTAAGTGGCGAAAGTCACTTATTTACTAGAGCGGAATAATAATGTATATATGATCATTCCCCCGAGTGGGTATTGAATCCGCAACCAATCTCGTTTGCACTCAGACGATGTCACTGCGCCACTATGACATCAATTATATTTATTTAGCACTAATTTTTCCACTCAAAATTGATAATTCTAGTATTATATATCCTTTGTTTTAACAAAACGGGAAAATTAAAATAATTATAAATGTATATAATACCCTCAGGCCACGGTGGCGCAGTGGAACAGCATTAGACTGTAATCGTGATTGGTTATGGGGTCGATTCCACCATTAATGGGCGGTCGAGCTTGCGACCACACGACTAACGAGGCAATAAAACACCTTTTTTGTTTTATCTAATACTAAATATATATGTCCTCCTTTTTTTGTATTATTATTCATATATATATATATATATACTTAGATAGGTTGCGCCTACTGTCATATCGTCTATCTGTCAATGTCGAGAGCACGAGGCGACGACGGGTTATTCAAATTTGTGAATATTTTATCCTGACACCAATTTTCATATAAAGTGAATATTTGCTTCCTTTCCTTTAGTGCCGGTATTAGGTTCTATTCTGCTTTATGAATTATGTTTAGATTATAAATATAGATAAAGTTAAAATTTGTAGATAAAAAAAAACAAAGTTAAACCAACAAGAACATTTAAAACTGGCTATCAAAGAAGTACAATTGAAAATATATATATAATTATCTTTATATTCTATGAAGATTGAATTGATAAACATTGAGTTGTTTTTTTTGTATGAACTTTTTTTTTCTATTATATATTTTTTACAAGTGTACACAAATCCTATTTATGTTAAAAATGTGAACACGCGTTTATGATTCCTTTAAAGTTTCCCTTTTTATATGTAATTTATATATAGAATACGAGAATAAGTATTGGATCATTTTTTCGGTTAAAAACCTAAGACAGCTATAAAAAAATTTTTTTTTTTAAATTTTTTTTAAAGTGTTATTCACACACTTAGGAAATTTAAAAAGACATATTTAGAAAACGTATAAAAACTTGAAAGCAGCAGGATTTGAACCAGCGCCTCCTGAAAACCGTTCAAGCGCTCTGACCGCTAAGCCATGCGTTCGCTGCGTTCAAATTTTTATACGTTTTATAAATTTGTCTTTTTCAATTTCCTTAGTGTGCCAATAACACTTTAAAATATGTTAAAAAATATACTTGTATATTTGTAATTTTTTTTATCTTAAGTCATTAAGGCTTAAGTCACCTATTTTCACAGCCGATTTCGAATTACTAATCTGTAGCAATACTCCAAATAATCAACTAAAGTAAAATAATAAAAAATATAAAAACAAACATATATTTTCCGAATTTAAAGCTGTATATTTACGATCATCGCATTAAATCCAACCTTTCGGTTACGCGCGAACTGCAACTGACAGTTGACGACGTGTGACCGCCATTTTGTTCGTATTTATAGCGGCAATAAAACTTATTGTTCTTGTTTATGCGCTTTATTCATATCCATTTAAATTTTAGAGTTTGCAACGGAAAATGATGGGTATGTAATATTTGTATATAATTACTTAAAAATTGCTTGGCCGAACTTAACGCCGCGCTTTGCCTTAATAGGGTGGGCAAATGAAAATAATTAAAATATAATCATTCCTTCAATGAAGAATCGAACTCGCAAGCAATCGCGTTTACAGCCAAATGCTGTACCACTTTGCCAGTTAGCTTGTTGGTTTTTACAATAAATAAATATGCTACAGTATGTACTTTTCTTGTTGTAATAAGCGTAGAAGAATTTCGAAATAGCTGGATGTAGAACGTATGGCTTATCAGTCAGAGCGTTTGGACGGTTCCTAAGAGATGCGGCCGCAAGTCCCGCTATATTAGAATTCTTACCCGTTTTCTAATATCCGTTTTATAATGCATTTTTTCAGTTGTATTTATTTTAGATTTAATTGTCACTTGGAGAAATGTTTGACGAAATACGCCGTTCATTTTTTAGTTTAAAGCCACTCAGTTTGCAACATTTAAAATGTCACAAATGATAATATATGATCCGTGAAGGTAAAAAATTCAATCATTTCTATTTTATGCAGCTTCCGTCATCCTTTACGTTCATAGCAGTGTAGTCTGACAGGATCCCGCTGCGTTAAAAATTTTATTCGTTTTCTAAATATGTCTTTTTCAATTTCCTTAGTGTGCGAATAACACTTTATAAAATGTTAAAAAAATAGTCTGACAGGACCTAGTGTCAAGACACTCCGCTCGCAAGTCGAGACATTCCGTGTTTAAGAACCAAACACCACGCTTCGTCTTAGGTGCTTAAGCGGAGAAAATTCAATTTTAAATATGATTGAATTTTAAATATGAGTGGGAATCGATCCCCCTACCGTTGCGTATACAGTACGCTACGATGGATTAAAATTTGTTATACGAAAATTATTCTTACAGAGGAGTTTGATAAAATTATTAAAATAAACTATACATACACTCCATTTGTTTAAAAAACACTTTTGTATGAAGTTTTATACACTTTACTAAGGTAACGTTTGATTAAAAAATAATCTATATATGTTTGTTGCAATACATTTAGAAAAAAATCTTTCGTAAGTCATCAAGATGTGTAATTATAAACAAGTGTACTTGACAGCGGTGGGATTCGAACCCACGCCTCCGAAGAGACTGTTGCCCTAAACCAGCGCCTTAGACCGCTCGGTCACGCTACCACTGGACTTACAGGGACAAAATATAATAGATATGACAAAAATTTATATATATATATATATATATATATATAGTAAGCAGTACTTTTAAGCAGATATACTGTAAGCAATACTTTTTAATAAGCTTATTTATAACTAGCGACCCGCTCACGGCTTTGCCCGCGTTCTCTTAAATCATAAACTTTGCTTAAATTTATAATTTAATTAGTTATAACTTTTTTAAAACTATTGTTCGTAGAATATATATATATATTTCAGATAAATTTTGCAATACATTAAATTTATTACACTAATAATCTCATATCAGCTAATCTCAGAAACGGCTTAACCAATTTAAATGCAGTTTTGACTTTATTATTGTGGTAACATTTAATGCCAAATTTCATTTCAATCACTTTAAAAACAAGCATTTAAATTATAAATCTAAGCAAAGTTTGTGAATTAAGCGTAACGACTAGAAAGTAATAAGAAACAGTTTAGTATTGTAATTTAAACAGGCGAATCCGCGATTGGGTCGCTAGTTAATCAATAAAAACATAATCTCCATCTCTGTCAATTAAAAATACTAGATGTCCCGTTGACACAAACAATGCGTTGCCAAAGCAACGAGTATGCCACTTTTATATAATCCTTGTATATGAAACCCATGGTATTTTGGTTAATATTTATATTATTAATATCTCTGATGGATAAATGTAAATTTTAACTGTAAACTATAAATTTTAACTGTAAACTGTAAATTTTAATTTTACAGTGTAAACCAAAGGTTGCCTTCACGTATTAATATAATGAAGCTCCGTGTTTAGCCCAAAGTATATGGTACTTCTTCGAAACATCTAAATTCCAATTGTTTTGAATGATCATCCATCATCATCATCATCAATAGAGTCCCACGGAGAAAACTTAGTATTATGTCACTCCGTTCTCCACTTTCTGCCTGAATTCGTATTGCGTGGTGAACACCATAATACACCATATTGTATCTTACCAAAGCAGGGAAATAAAAATAATTTAAATATACGGATTCCTCCGAATGGGGTCGAACTCAGACCTATCGTGTTTAATTATTTTCAATGCCATCTAGTTCAATAAATTGAAACTACTACCTTTGAAAACATATATTTAGAAAACGTTATAAAATTTTAAAACCGTTCAAGAGGCGCGGGTTCAAAACACGCTGCGTTCAAAAATTTTATACGTTTTCAAAATATATGTTTTTTAACCTCCTAAATGTGTGAATAACAGTTTAAACAAATGTTAAAAAAACTACTCACTAACTTTATTTTTCACTAGATGGCATTAGCTATATATAGGTGGTACAAAATCTTTAATTATTAAAAAAAAAAGTGATTAAAAAAATATAATTTAAATTTTGCTCCATCTTGAAAAACGACATCAAATCACATACAAACTTCACAATCTCTAATAATATTGACACATATATTAAATAGTAAATATTTCATATTTTTAATATTTTTTAAAGTGTTATTCACACACTTAGAAAGTTTGAAAGCAGTGGGATTTGAACCCGATCCTCCTATTTCATCAAATTTTTTATACGTTTTTCTAAATATGTTTTTCTAATATTTCGTGTGTATTAGGATGTATATATATATATATATATATATATATATATATATATATATATATATATATATATATATTAGGATGTATGTACATAATATAAGTTTCCAAATCTAATAACCGTAGGTTGTATGGGAGAGATCGCTTTTTTACGTTGATGATGATGAAGCTTTTGTTCCAAACATATTTGTAAATATATAAAATGTAAGTAAACAAAACTTTTTCTGTAATACAATTATAAAGACCTTAGAGGTTTTCTAAATATGTCTTTTTCAATTTCCCAAGTGTCCGAATAACACTTTAAAAAATGTTAAGATAATATTTAATAAATAGCATTATCTCTTGCCAAACGATTGTTCGTAGAAATAATCTTTAAGTAGCAGAATTTTGTAAAAATCTCTCTATAGAGATGCTAACAATAAATGTAAGTTGTAATAAGCGGATGTAGAACGCATGGCTAAGCGGTCAGAGCGCTTAAACGATTCAAGAGGCGCAGGTTCAAATCCCGATGCGGTCAAATTTTTATACGTTTTCTAAATATGTCTTTTTTATAAAGACCTTTCAGACTTAGTCGGTAATTGTTTCAGTTTGTCTGTCTAGGTAATTTTATTATATTCATCACTTTATTTGTGCATCACATTGAATAAATATACAGACAAATGTACAAAAAGCGGTCTTTTCGCTAAGTAGCAAGCAGTATTTGCTCCAGACTAGCTTTAGAGCGAAATATTAAAAAATATAAATTATAAATAGGTTGTAAAATTAAATTAATCAATAAAAACATAATCTCCAATAAATACCAACCACCGAGTCTCTATGGTCAGTCCTTCATGTCTGAAGATCGTGGTCGTGGTGGGACTTTAGTCTGGAACGGACGAACTGTCTCTTTTCAGTTGCAATGGTAGCGACACTGTAAAAGTTTTGTGTCTGCATTTTTCAGTTGATCGAACCATCAGCTTGGCGCTCTCTCTATTTCTTTCTGTATTCCCAGCGACGGCCAACTCTTCGAGGCTGCCGTCCCCATATCGCATTATGTGTCCACAATACATTAAAATACGCTATTTTATATAAACTTATTAAAGTTAAATTGTTTGTTTCTTTTTTTTGTATCATATACAGTGTGTATTTGCTTTAGTTAGGTTAGGATATACTAGGTTATAGGTAAAATATTGCTTAATTGCTTTTTTTATAAGTGTGTTGCTTTAATAAGCAGTAAGCCAGTTTTTTTTAAAAAAAACATCGATTGCATCGACATCCTGTATAAAGAATACTACACTATATTATATACTATAAAATGTATTTATAGGTACACAATAATGGGTTAAGATATACTGTAAGCAGTACTTTTTAATAAGCTTATTTATAACTAGCGACCCGCTCACGGCTTTGCCCGCCTTCTCTTAAATCATAAACTTTGCTTAAATTTATAATTTAATTAGTTATAACTTTTTTAAAACTATTGTTCGTAGAATAACCTTTGGGTAGCAGAAGTTTGTAAAAATCTCTCTACAGCGATGCTAACAACAAAAACAAGTTGCCACAAGCGTGGAAGAGTTTCGACGTATCCGGATATAACGTATAGCTTAGTCGTCTACAGCGCTTGGTCAGTAGACAAGAGGCGCGGGTTCAAGTCTCGCTATGTTTAATTTTGTATATCTTGTCTTAAAAAAAGAAAAATAACTTTTGAAGCTTACTTTAAATATCGAAAACTAAAGCTTCAAATCACAATTTAATTCAATTTAAATAAATAAACAAACCATATATTACACTAGTCACTTTATTTTATAATTTAATAACACAATTCATAAGCTTAAATTAAAAAAAAAACAATGGAAATTCCAAATAAAAAGTTAACCGTAACCCGACTCGAACCCACACTTGAGTAGCAATTGGCCAGTTTCTTCTAGAATGGATATAGGAACTACATTGTACACCGAGTAAATATAATAAAGAAATAACAAAGGCTATTACTTTTTTAATTTTTTATTTATACAGTTAGTTTTTTTCAATTACAGCTACATTATTAAATATTACTTAAATTAACACATACGGCTCTCATTTATAAGTTATGAAAAATTCTACTATTGTTTGTGAATATTTTCTTAAATTTTTAATTTTAAGTTACAAAATCTATTGTAAATCGAATTTCTTTTCTCTGTGCATTATAATCTACAAGTCAATCCTTTTCATTACACCCATATTGTGTGTGCGTGTTGCACAAGCATATGTAATCGCCATTTTGTAACAGTGGCCATTTCGTTGCGGCGACCATTTTGTTGCGGCCTCCATTTTTAATTAACTACAATACTGATTATATTGTCATCACAACTAAAGTTATAATCCAAGTGTCATCTGACACACATTCCGGACACAGGGGAGTGTGTCGCATTTACACACTAACATAGCGAGTTACCCACTTACACACTAACATAGCGAGTTAAACAAAAGCTTGAAATAATATGTAAAAACAACAAATAACTTGAAAAAACTATGTCACAACCCAAATATAGAATATTAATAAAAAAAAAAAATTATAAAAAAAAATTATTTAATAAGCTATTAATATGCTATCTCTTTTTCGCACATTGATTTCATAAAACAAATATGGCGCCGCTTAAAACACTTTGTTACTTGCAAAAAAATATATAATTACATCGTCGTATCGCAGTGGTACAGCGTCTGACTTTAAACGCAACGGTTCCACCATTTAATCTCGAGTCTCGATTTTAGGCGAAAAGTAAAGAACGGGGTGCTTGAACTAGGTTCTCTTGGGCAGCAAAATGAACTTACTATTCCCACGTATTCTTAAATTACTCAAACTATTAATTAATCAAAGAGAATCGAATTCACGACCTCTCGCCCAGCATTCATATTCACCATCTACTAAACCGAAATGGCATGATTTATTTCATATAACGTTCCACATCCGGCTTCGTCGAAATTTTCATAAAATTGTTTTAACTTTTAAAAATTTTGAAATATTTAATAAATAGCATTCTCTCTTGCCGAACCGTTTTTCGCAGAATAATCTTTGGGTAGCAGAAATTCGTAAAAATCTCTACAGAGATGCGAATAACAAATATAAGTTGTAATAAGCGTATAAGAATTTCGAAGCAGCTCTGGATGTAGAACGCATGGCTTAGCGGCCAGAGCAGTTGAACGGTTTTCAAGAGGCACGGGTTCGAGTCCCGATACGTTTCTAATTTTCATACAATTCCTACAAACGCTTTATTTAAAGAAACACTATCTTACAAAGATTAAATGGTCACCACTTTATTGTTAAATGAATAATAACAGACAACAAATGACCGTCCATTTCTATTAAAAACAAAAAGACAGAGATAACAATACATTGCTTTCGTCCTTTTCTATTCACAATAAAAAGACACAATACAAGTTATTATCATATATTAGGTATAAAAAACCATATCAAATAGAAATTAAAATAAGAAAATATTTACACTTTAATTGTGAGCTCAAATATAGATTGGGGCATTTATTTATATCAATTTCAGTGTAGATATTTGACACTAAAATAAAATGCTCACATTTTTTACGTCACACGTATCCCGCATAGTGTTGTTAGAAAAAACTTAGTGTCTAAACACTCCGTTCTCCGCTTTGTATATTTTTACGCATTCCAATGTCTTATAAAATAGCTGAAAAATGAGTGATTTGGACACTAAAAAAACGACACTACCAAGCTATAGTATATTTTTATTAAAATCAATTATCTGTCGCACCGAGCGTGCATCGAACCCACAGCCACTGCTTTTAACACAACATTGCATTTCGCCTGACCATATTAATTTACATATTAATATACTTAAAATACAGAAAGAGCAAACGACTGATAAATTTTTCACACCTTAATCCTATACAAAAGGGTGTTTTAGACTATTTCATATATAATTAGAAATTTAGAGAGAGATATACAGAACAGGTATTATTCTCAACAGTCTGACACATTTTTAAGGTTTGTTTCAAAGTGTCATTCACACACTTAGGAAATTGAAAAACATATATTCAGAAAACGTATAAAACTTTGAACGCAGCGAGATTTGAAACCGCGCCTTGAACGGTCTTCAAGAGGCGCGGATTTAAATTTTTATACGTTTTTTAAATATATGTTAATCTGACATTACCACTGAGCCACGACGGTTAAACTAACAGATTTACAATTTACAATGAGCGCCTTTCCTTGGTATATTATTGAACGGAGTCGGGTGTGGGTACAGTCGCCGCCGGGATTTGAACTCCACTAAGTCCGTTATAACGACCGGCTGCAAACAAACCAAAAAAAAAACAAATTCAGCCATGTTGTATAAACATATTGAATATATATAAAAACTGTAGTGTTCGCAAAATATTTGTAAAATTTGAGACCACCTTGGTGCAGTGTGACTGCTTCAAACTGTATACGCAATTGGTCACGGGTTCGATCCCCATTCGGACACTGATTATATTTAAATTATTTTCATTCTTTCGCTTTAGTACTAGATTTACTTTTTAATTTACGGTCCAGCTTCGCGCTTTTTCCCGCATAGCATGAATTCAAAACACTACACCGAGTGAGAATCGAACTCACAACCATTCCCGTTTACAGACAGACCCTGTCCCACTGAGCCACAATCACCTCAGCTCTTATCGACACGTAATATCCAGAATTTGGAGAACGGAGTGCTTGACACCAGGTTGTCTCTGTATACACATACCTGCGCGTCCCGGGGGGCGCCGCCCTCGGCCTGCGCCCCGGCGCCGCCCTCCGCAACCGACACCACGTACACCGACAGCTTCTTTCTGTCAAACGCATTGGGACTTATGTGTTTCTGAAAAACATAACAAAAAAATATTATTATACTAAACAAGTCTAAACTGTCAATAATAATTCGAAAATGTTTGAAAATTTTAACATAGCTGGATTCGAACCTTTCCAAGCGCTCTTACCGCTAATATCAATTTGATATGTTCTTTTATTATTTACTTAATAACGTGTATTGTTGTACTCTTTCTTTTTATTGTAAATAAAAAAGGACGAAAGCAATGTATTGTAGTCTCTGTTTTTGTTTTTGATAGGAAAGGGATGGTCATATTTTTGGTTTGGTTGTCTACTAATATTAATTTAATAATAAAATGGTGACGATTTAATGTTTGTAAGAGTGTTTCTTTAAATAAAACGTTTTTAGGAATAGTATGAAAATTAGAAACGTATCGGGACTCGAACCCGCGCCTCTTAAAAACCGTCCAAGCGCTCTGACCGCTAAGCCATGCGTTCTACATCCAGAGCTGCTTCGAAATTCTTATACGCTTATTACAACTTATATTTGTTATTCGCATCTCTGTAGAGATTTTTACAAATTTCTGCTACCCAAAGATTATTCTGCGAAAAACGGTTCGGCAAGAGAGAATGCTATTTATTAAATTTCCGACAGTCGCGCGTTCGAGTCCCGCTACGTCAAAATGTTTATACTTTTTCCACAACTCTTTATCATATCCTTAGTGTGTAAATAACACTTTAAAATGTTAAAAACCCTAAAATTTTAGAAAAGTATTTAGAATACATAGATGGTGTCTGGCTGTAAGCGCGGGTTGATACCAGCTTAATGGGATTTGAACTCCGCATTACCAATTTAAATCAAGCCAAATTACATACACAAAATACAAAGAAAATTGAAAAACACTCATTAGTATACAGTATACACTGGTAGCCCTGACGACGAGTTCAACACGCGTTGCCATAGCAACGTGTATGTGAAAAATAACATTTATACAAAAGCGTATGTAAAACACATTGTAGTGTAGCCGACGTTAAAAATTCAAATATATAAAAATCTAGAACGATAATATAACCATTCCCTTAATTTTTACATTGAAATTGTCTAGTTTAAAAAAAAATGAAAAATTTGCAGTGGTTTTGTTAGATTATTATTAAATAATTACATTTATTAATAACTAGCGACCCACACGCGGCTTCGTCTGCATAAACTAATTCGTTTTGTCGTCCCGCGTTCCCACTTCAATCACAAACTTTGTTTAAATTTATAATTTAAATAGTAACTTGATTATTTATGAATCGATTAAAATGGAATAAACAATAAAAATCAAGGGAAGTTTATCAAAGAAACAAACTTTTTTGAAAAAACAGAAAAGAAAATTAAAAGTCATTGTTTTGGGTTTTAATACATTGATAAATGCTCCCAATAGTATTAATGTTTTTTTCATATATCTCCCATGTACAGACAGCGATCGGTTACATTTTTATTATATGAATAGATAATGTATTTATTTATTAAAATTTAGAAACGGTACTCCATCACTGCCTTCTACTCTCTCTATCTATCTCTATCTCCTACTCTCTGTCACACTCCTGCGTCCGTACAATTTTCATAAAAAAGTGGGTCCAATTTTTTTAATTCACATATTGATATAAAACAAAATTTCTATGAAAAGTATACATAATTTAAATACCTTAAAGAAATCAATGAGCTCTTCTTTAGTAACAGTGTTTAACTCTTCACATTCCACTCGAGGTCTGTCGAAATTGTAAACCTAGAAATGTTTAAATATTATAATTATTTTATTCCCTCTGGTAACGAGACTCACAGCGCGGCGTACAGTTCCGCCACTTAACATAGCCGTGTCTCGATTTCTTAACACTTGACGGAGTGTCTTGACACTAGGGTCTAATAGGTCAATGTTTTAAAAAACTAACCTTTCAATACTGAAAATGTTATATAAAAAATTGTTGAGATTATATTTACATATACAAAGCGCGGCGTTGAGTTACACCACTAAACATACAAATATGCAAATAAAACATACAAATACGATTTCGGGTCGAAAATTAAAAAGAAACATGAAGCAGAATACTAAAACTTACCCCAAAGTATACGAACTATCTAACTAATGTTATTCAAAACACAATATGCGAAAAGCGGAGAGCGTAGTGTCTCACCACTACAATTTTAATATATCACCTGTGCTGTAATCTCCCCCCAAATCTGCGAAGCTTTGACTGCAAGCCGCTTAGGCCTTTCCAGTTTCTGAGCGGCCACAGCTGACCTGTGCTTCGTAAATTCCTCCTCGGTCATCTTTTCTAGATATTCCTAGAAGAACAGATAATGAATAAAAAAAACTACAACAAAAATAGACTGTTAGTCTGTGGTATAAAAAAAAATAAGAATAAAAGGAATCCATCGCGACACAGTGGATCAGCGTCTTACTGTTAACGCGATTGGTTGTGTGTTTGACTCCCTTCGGGGAAATGATTATATTTAAATTATTTTAATTTCCCCGCTCTGATGTCTAAGACAAAGCTTTGTGAAGTGAAACTATTTTAACCGGATTAATCGCGTATATTATTTGTATTCGAAAATACATTTTAGAATCCAGTCGTTTAGAACACTTTACAGTGGTCCGTGGTCACACTCGCGTGTAGACTGATTTGGCATTCGTCTGTCAGTTGATACAATTATTATGCCTTGATATAATATTTATATATTATCATATCTTGTCTTGTTATACCAAAAATATACGCGATTAATCCGGTTAAAAATGGTTATATTTCAAAATGTGTAGTAATCGCGAAAATCAAAGGTCTTATTAAGACAAAGCTATCTCGAATTCGGATACAATGTACCAGACCCGACTATGTCGAGAAAAAAATAACCACACGTAAAAGTTTATGATGTACATATAATAAAAGCAATGAATGAATGACTCAACACAGACTTGATATTAAATAAGCGACCGACAGACAACGCACATACGTCACTACAGCGCGGAGAGACGTGACACTTGTCGTGTAAGTGACTTGGGGAGTGGAGGGGGGAGCACTGAGTTTAGAGAGTTTAATTCCCGCAATTAATTGCAACGAGAACGGAAACATACGGGATATAACTTTTTACATTAAACGCTTCGCGTCCGGGGTCCTCATGTTTCTCTCGCGGCTTTCCTTCAGTATCATCTATCTCGACACTGTTCTCGTTTGTCAACCGAGACTCCCCCTCCACTTTAACCGACCACCTTTGCTTTATATATCATATTCTTACAATTTTTTCATCACTCGTTCTGTTATAACGTAGTAACAGTAAAACAAATTAATAAATTATCATATTGTTATTTCATTATATACAGTTAAATATGAACCTGTGACCCTTCGATGAAGCTCTCAATCCTCTCCTCCAGATAGGCGGGGTGCCTGTCACTTTGTACTATGAACCTCAACCCTTGCACACCGTTGGATCTTCTTACCCCACTGAACACAATATAACCTAATTGTTCCTGAAATATAATCCATACTAATATTATAAGTCGAAACTCTGTTAGTCTCTAAGAAAAGGTCGCCGAAAATACGAAATAGCTATAGGCCACGCGCGAGCGAGGCCGCGAGCGAGTCGCTAGTCACATAAATAAATCAAAAATATTAAAATTTAAATCTATTTTTCTCTACATTTTAATATAATTAATAGAGAAGTTATTAAGAACCCGTCATCGTTTTGAAGTCTGTGACTATACATGAGATAGTTTGGGGTTCGATCTCTATTGGAAGCTATTTTCTAAAGCGAACAAAAAGAATATGTGTGTGGGTGTGTAAGTGTATGCCATATTTATATCATAATTAATGAATTTATTAATAAATATATATATATATATATATATATATATATATATATATATAATACAATTTGATATCCACTAAAATTATATTCTCACGTCTATATAAGAACCTGTGTCCTTAATACGTAGAATCATTTGCCAGTAAGTGTGTATGTCTGCGTGTTTATATGTGTACGAGTATGTGTTTTAATTTGTGTACATGTGTGTATTTAGGTTTGTCCCTATTTATACAATCTTGTGGCCTCAAAATAGAGAAGCACGCGTGTTAGCGTGTGTTACATAGTGCCACGGTGTCATGCCTATGACACCGTGGCACCGATTATTTTATATAGTAACTAGGCACCCGCTCGCGGCTTCGCCTGCGTAGAGTACACGACTAAACTATTACCCATTGTCGCTCGCCCGCGTTCTCATTCAAATCATAACTTAGCTTAAATTTACAATTTGAAATAGTTGTAACTTTTTTATTTATGAACCGATTGAAATGAAATAAACACAAAATGGTATGGGAAATTTTTAATTAAATCGGTTCAGCCGTTTCTGCGATCGGCGTGCACAAACGCACAGACATGCAGAACAAAAAATATTAAAAATGAACATTTTGGGTTCTATTACATTAATATTTTTTATCATATATCTTCCATGTACAGACAGCGATCAGTTGCATTTCTATTACATGTATAGATTTATCTGCATGACAGCCGGACGGACACGACACACTGATGACTAAATGAAAACGTAATGTTAAAATGGGTGTGGGAATTAAACTGTGTCTGCACCGACCTGAGTCCGGAGCATGTGGAAGCAGGGCTCGCTGAGCGCGTGCGCGAGCAGCTCCAGCGTGACGTTGCGGCGAGTGTCGCGCACGCCGCACGCGAAGTACAGCGACGTGCACGACGACTTGTGCACGCCGTTCTCGACCTGGCGCAGATACCAACCGCCTGCGGGCGGCCACTCGTGTCACAACGGGGATCGAAAGATTGTTGTCTCGCTCAGCGGGGTAGTCAAAGAGAACCTAGTGTCAACACACTCCGTTCTCCACTTTCGGTCGATATTGCGTCCTGGGTGGTCCCCCTAGTATGTACCGCTTTAAGTGGTTTAAAATGCGCATAAATCGTATCCTGATTTATCCGAACAAATTTGAAAACTATTTCTAGGCAGAATACAACAAATTAACTATATACTTTTAACATTTTCAAATGTGATTCAAATTCACTTAGGAAATTGATAAACATTTTTAGAAAACGTATAAAGATGTTAAACGCATCGGGATTCGAACCAGCGCCTCTCGGAAACCGTCCAAGCGCTCTGACCGCTAAGCCATGCGCTCTACATCCGGTTACATCGGAATTATTATACGCGTATTACAACTTATATTTGTTGTTAGCATCACTGTAGAGAAATCAAAGTTTCTATACGTTTTCTAAATATGCGTTATTCTGCATTAATGCATAACAATGATTTCTAGTACAGACAAACGCCTAGACATTAAATAGTATATATTTAAACTAATCAGTATTGAATTGTACTTACTCTTTTCAATTTCAACTTCCCTGTACAACAGCAACTGCTGAGCCAACAATGGCGACGCGTTTTTTGGTAACCTAGAAATATATATTATATTACATCACTAGTCAAATCAGTTCCGCAGTGGTGCAGCGTTTGATTGTGGGTTCGATTCCCATTCATTTTTTTATTGTTTTTGACCGTGTAGTACTGTACTATTGGCCATATACTGTTGGCAATATTGGCCTCTACAACGTCACCAGGTATTGCGGGAGGCCGAGCTAAAAGAGCTCCAACCCTGGCTTGAAATTAGCACCACGGTATCGCAAATGCGCCTCAGTTGAGACTCGATCCTCGAGTTGCGGTTTCCATTCAGTCAGAGGCATCATCATATTTAAAATGTTTACATTTCTCCGCTCTGGTACCTAATACAGAGCCCAGCGTTCATGTGAAGCTGACAAAACAAAATACTAGTACCCAGCCGCGACTCCGTTCGCACGGAGTTTCAAAAGATAAAATCTTGAATGTTTCCGTAGTTCCCATGGGAACATTTGGAAAATTCCCTTTTAACCTTTCCTTACGCTCTTCAACGAACTTACGTGCAATTTTTTCTCATTGCACCCAATAGTCTTAACTGTGCGACTGTCACTTAGTTACAGACTAACAAAAGATACGGAACAATTTCAATAAAAAAGTGCGTGCGTCCCTCACTTGCTCTCGATGGTGTCAGCGACGGCCGCGGCCCTCTCGCGCGAGAGGTTCCCGAACATGAGTCCCTCCACGTGCACCTTCCGCACGAAGCGCGACGCGAACTCGTCCAGCTGCTCCGGCGTCACACCTGACACATCCAAACTCGTCACTCCCATTTGCGCATGCGCAGCTTATACAAACTATTCTCACGACTGGAATTCGAGCTAATCATTACTATAACATTATAACTTACTTACTTACTCATCGTATCGCAGTGCGTCAAAGTCTGACTGAGGACGCGAAGGATGGCAAGTAAAGGATTACTAATGGGTTTAAATTATTTTCATTTCTTCGCTCTCTTATAAGAGTGGCGTGGCGTTTGAGTTACGCCATAGCTTGAAAGCGGAGAACGGAGTGTCTTGGCACTAGGTTCTCTCCGGCCCGGCTATACGAGAAAGGCGTGAAGCTTCGTTGCTACATTCATTTCGAATTAAATCCTAGTTATGTCACGCAGACAACTGTATAAATATATATAAATTGAGCATCCGAAGAAAGTTATCAATTTGAAAAACATATTTTCGTATATAAAACGTATAAAAATTTGAAAGCATCGGGAATTTTTTTTATAATTTTTTATATGTTTACTAAAAATATGTCTATCAATTTGCTAAGTGTGTGATTAACACTTTAAAAAATGGAAAAAAAATTTTTTTGCTTCTCCTTTCTCTCCATCCCGAATACGACATATTGCGTGTTGAGTCACGTCACTGGAACGCCGCGCTCCACATTGTCTTATCAGAGAGCGGAGAAATAAAAATCGAACCCACAACAATGCTAGCTTTAACTGTCAAACGCTGTCCAACTGCGAAGCGATGGCCTCTTAGTTACTTCTACTAATCCATATTAATTATTATAAATGCGAAAATAGCTCTGTCTGTCTGTCTGTGTCGTCATCACGGTCAAAATGCTGAACCGTTTGTGATGCAATTTTATATAGATATAATTGAGGTCTTGGGATGAATATAGCATTTTTCTCCCATTTTTTTTAGTTTTTCCAAGTCGTTAATTAGTTATAAATTTGCTATTTAAGAAAAAACTTACTCTCCGCCGCATTCAACAGCTGACACCTTGTCCAGACGAGATCTGACAGGCACAGCGCTTGTTGGTACACCGCATGCTGTTTAAAGGAAATTAAAATACATTGGCATAATTTTTGGAGCAGTTCTGCTGCGAAGATAATGCAAGAAACTCAACAGTTGTTCATTTAAATATAATATATTAAAGTAAAAATGTAACTGATCGTTATTCATACATGGAAGATATACAAGAAACCAATATTATTGGGGGCATTTATCAATGTAATGTTTGTTTGTGCGTTTGTGCATGCTAATGTCAAAAAATACTAAGCCAATTTAAATGTAGTATCGGCTGTTGTATTTTGGTAAACCAAAACTTTTGGTTAACGTTTGATTGGTTATTGGTTATTCAACTGGTTCATAAATAAGTAATAATAACTTACAACAAATTAATACATAAATTTAAATGTAAAGCTTTTTGTAAACATTTAAAGGGGCACGAGGGCGGGTGAAAAAACTATATAGTTATAGTCTTAAAATTTACGCAGGTGAAGCCGTGAAAGAGTCGCGAGTGCCAAATATAAATGAGCAGAAAATAATTTATAATATGAATAGGTCTCTAGAGCTGGAACAGTGCGGCCAGTCGATGTCTTAAGTCCCAGGAAGCACCCTGCCATCAAATCTTGAGGAGTTTTTTCTTAATTAATAACAAACCCACACTCACCTGATAAGGAGGTTCAGCCTCAAAGTTCCTGATCCCTCTTATATGACTCTCTTTCATAATATCAAAACGTTTGGGGTCCGCTTTAAAATTGACCACGTGGTCTATTATCTTTTCGAGTAACACGTGCTGTTTGTCGTCATACCCGTCTACTGTGATCTGAAAGAGAAAGAGAGATGATATTGAAAGATACTAAGCCTAAGCGATCTGCTTAATAAAGATTAGACTAATTAAAATACGTTGTAACATGCATACAAGTTGTAACATGCAACAACGTATAACAACAAATAAGAACGTAGTACCTAAGAAGGTAGGTTAGTTGTCTAGGACGCTTGGACCTGGTACCCAAATGTTGGTTCAATTTTTTATTACTTTAAAGATTGTAAATAAGTATTTAAAGTATTACAATAATAGTTTTTCATTCTCACTTTATATCAAATCAAATCAGTCTAAGTCAACATCAAAGACGTCTAAGTCAACACCAATCTAGTCTAAATGAACGCCAATCCAGTCTAAATAAATATATAATTTATATACAAACTCACACTTAGCCCATATTTAGCGTTGCCCACGCTCCATCTCAGGCCTGCAAGTTCTGCAGCATAAGCGAACTGTTGCAGTGAGTCCCTTAATAGTAGCACCCATATAGATGTCAGATTGCAGTTCACCGGGTCCGAATAGGATAGCGGACTGAAAAAATATAAATACTCTTCAATTTATAATTTAAGTTATATTCTAGTGATCGCTTTCTCCGTGTTTTATTTTTTATGTTGCAAATATACATTTTTAGCAGAATTAAAGCAAACTGACTGGCTGGCTACCCTAGTCAACGAGCCTAGTGTCAAGACACCCTGTTCTCCACTCTCCGCCCAAAATGGAGCGAATGCGAGTTGAGTGACGGAACTCAGCGCCGCACTTTGTTTCAACTCATTGAATTTGAATCACCATATTTAGTAAGATGTGACAAAACACGCATATATATTCAGTAGTTTAGGTTTTTAACAGTAGTGTTGTCAGAGAGAATCTTGTGTCAAAACACTCCGTTTTCCACTTCAATTATTTATTTTGTACGCATTTTTATTTTTTTTAATTAACCTCCACACATTATTCGTTTAAAATACTTACCTAACTAAATCCAAAGTGACAAACGCTTTGGGCAATAGAAACTCGTTGTCCCTTTTGTACCACATCCGCATGAGGGGCGTGTCCTGAAACATGAATAATATTCAAAATATGTTTGAAAAAAAAAACTCCCCAAGTGACTAATTTCAAGTATCCTCCGTGTATTAGCTTTTTGCTGTGGATTGTCTGTCAGTCAGTCGGTAAAGGTTATTATAATATATACACCTTCTGGTGCAGGATTATAGTAGAATTTTGAGACAAGTACCAATTCAGTTACCACAGGTTTTATTTCATCATCACAGGGACCAATTTATTTATCACAAATAAAATAATCATGAAATTGTAGTTGACATGTCAATAATAACAAGCTTGGCTTATATATAGCACTTTGAACTTCTAACACTAAATATTTCTATAATTAGCTAAATTAAAGACTTCACTCCATTTTTTCTCCAGCTCAAGCTCAAGCTCTTTCTCACATAAAAGGGTAGGGTGTCAAAATATTCCACTCTCCACTTTCAGCTCGAAGTCATGGATATTGCGTGTCGAGTGACAGAACTCAACACATAACTTTGTCTTACTAGACTGAGGAACTGAAAATCTGTAATCTGTAGACTTCGAAGCCATCGTCTTGCAGTGGAACTCCCATCTATCCCAAGCGAGCGCTAGCATCGAATTCCGACGCTCAACGGAAATTGGAGAACGGAGTGTCTTGACACTACAATCTCTTTGACTATCCTGACATTCTTTTTTTTTAATACTAAAACATATGACATTTAAATACTTTTATAATAGCAGGAACATTAGACTCGGTTGTGGGATCTTTGCTCGTCTCGAGGTCTAACTTCGCCGGTATGAACTCATTGGGCAGTGGCAATTGTAGTTCAGGGATCAATTTCACTGATCGCCATTTCTGCAAAAAAAAACACAAATAAAGACGTTTAAAAATATTTAACTAGTGTCTGGTCGCCATGGCAATGATATCAGGTTCATTGCTTGGAAAATATTGTGTTATTATGGGATCCGGACACGTGAGCTATATTGTGTAAATGTGATTCGTAGTGGATTCGGTTCAATATCCACTCTGATGAATGTATTGTTTAAATTATTTTCATCTCTTCGCTCTGAACCGTCTTTAAATTTACCGGAGAACGGAGTGTCTTGACACTTGGTTATACCCATTTCTATAGTACACTATATTACAGTATCCCATTTCTATAGTACAGTAACTTACATTTAGCTTATCTTCATCAATATCCTCTTGAAGATATTTAGTGCCGTACCACGGTTCTGTTTGTGTGCATTTCTTTTCAAAACATCTAAAATAAAATATAAAATAAGGCATTAAGTTAAACAATTAAGCTGTAGCTGGTGTAAAGCTAATATAATTACAATTCCTAAAATTAAAAATCCTGTATCCTTCTCTAACTATCGTCCCATTTCAACCCATTTGTTTTTGTGTTCTTCATATGTCATAAATGAAATGATTAACTACCTGATATTAAATAAATAAGACTTGGATGCAAAATTTGTGCACACTTCCATTACAGTTGGACAGTCTTGATGTAAACTGTTTTATTGCTGTTTATTTTATAGCATCATTACGATTAAAATAATATACAATGCATTTCTATAAATAGTTCACTTTATACACATTTTTTTTTGCCGTCGATGATAT
Source organism: Podotricha telesiphe (assembly GCA_038994665.1). Taxonomy (NCBI): domain Eukaryota; kingdom Metazoa; phylum Arthropoda; class Insecta; order Lepidoptera; family Nymphalidae; genus Podotricha; species Podotricha telesiphe. The sequence goes on from JAOYRR010000453.1 coordinate 202,882, forward strand.
TAATTGTTACTGATATTAATAATTGGATAAATTATTAATTAAAAAACTAACTCACTTTGCAACTACCCCCACTCTAACATTTTCGGGGGAGAGTAACGACAGTAAATCGTCTATTAACTCCGGCCTCCACTCCGTTATCAAATAATAAGCACTCAAAATATCTTCCATTGGAAATTCCTGAAAATTAGAAATCGATTGTCAATAATATGTTGAGGCCATCGTGTCGCAGCAGCACAGCGTCTGACTGTAAACGCGAATGGTTGTCGGTTTGATTTAATCATTTTGATTTCTTCGCTCTGGTGCAAAAGAAGTTCCACCACTCAACGTCTCGGATTCCAGCGGAAAGTGGAGAAAGGAGTGTCTTGACACTAGGTTATGTCTACCGTGTAAAGCGTGTAAGCTGCAATCTAAATAGTTTTAAGTTATATTTTAAAAACAATTTATTTGATAGTTTCGATATTTCATCTATAAAAATAGTAAAGGTTCAAGGTAAATTAGAGGTTCCATAATAAATCCTTGAGGTACCCTCGAGAATACTACAAATGTGACTTGATTTTCGCCCACCAATCATCACACTGAATGACTTTAAACGTAATTATTATACATACAGTCTTACTAATTATTAAAAATGGCCAAGAACTTAAGTTTCTTGATCAGTAGAGAACCTTTAATATTGTGAAAAGGATAAGGGAAATTGGTTTTAGCATGAAATCGATATTATATTACAAAATACATCGTAACTCGACTTGCTGACATAATTTCAGATTTTCATATAAAATGATTGAATCTTACCTGCAATAAATGAACGTGTCCCGTAACAAACGCTCTCGGGTCTTGCGCGTCTTTGAACCGAAACTCCATTGCCATGAGGTCGCGCTGTTCTTCCCACACCCAGCGCTGAGCACCCGACTCCTTCAGCATGGTTATATACTGGAAACCAGGACTGATCAGTTCATACAATTTGTATTCAAATCAGTCCAACACAGGTCCAACACTAACTCACCTGGAACACCAGCTCAACGATGTCGTCAATATGATCGACGCCTGCCTCTGTTAGATCCATTTGCACACCAAAAAACGCGAACCCACGAGCGCCGATACGCGTCCCGCCAACGAGACTGAAGGTTATTAAAGAATAAAAAAACATTTAAACTATAAACACAATTACAATTGCATGTACAAACGAACTTATGCACTCACGGACTCACACACTTGTATCTAACACATATTTACGAACTACATATATATGATACACTACACTTTTAAGGACCAACTATTTGTGCACTCACAAGCACTCACAGGCAATCACGCCACTTACCTACTCCAGTACACATGCACCTACACACTCATACACTCAAGTATTCCCGAACCCATGCACTGAGACGGTCACACACTCACCCACTCAAGTACTCGCGTACTAAAGCACTCACACGCATCTACACAAGTCCTCACGCACCTACACACTTTGGCACTTACGCACTCAAGTATTCACGCTCTCATACAATAAGGCACACTAACACATTCACGCCCCTTTGTTCTACGTACTAAGGCACTCACTCAACTCATTTTTCTCACCTGTTACACCAGCCCTTATCCTTAAGAGCAGACAGCAAACTGCCGGGTCCCTCGTGACCCAGCAAGTGAGAGAGATAGTGACTTGGCTGCAAACAAAAATAACTTTATATGGCTTAAATACTATTTTCTTAGCTAAACTAGTACAAATAGCAAGCGAATTTTATGTTGACCGAACATATCTAGGCTTTTTGAAAATTTCGCACAGGTTTCAAGCAGCCAATGGGGGTTGACGAGTGACTGAGACACAAGACACCATGCGTCTCACTCGTCCGCCGCCAATTACTTCCTGAAAACCGATTTGCGGCGTCTATTCTATCCATTCAATTTAGGACGCGCTTCCTATATATTATTTCACGTTCATATAAAACTGTCAGTATTGTCAGTCTGATAAGCTAGGACACCGGCTCGGCAAGGCAGTTCTGGTGAATAGTAATCAAAAAGAATATGGTCAACAGGTGCTGAATTTTTAAATATAATTTGCAATATGCGAATCGTGAATAACATTTATATGTCATAATTTTATTATAGAAACCATCGTGTCGCAATGTGACAGCGTCTGACTGTAAACGCGATGGTGGTAGGTTTGATTCCCATTCCAAATTATTACCATTTCCCCTTTCTGCTAGAACAAAACGCGGTGTTAGTGTGTGTCTGAACACTAGGTCCTCCGACTACCCTGCTCTGTAAAAAAAAAAGCGTGTAGCTGGTAAAAATATGGAGAACATCATGGCGCAGTGGGATAGTGCAGCGTTTGACTGTAAACGCAACAGTTGTGAGTCCCAACCGGGATAAATAATTATATTGTTTTTATATAACGCGGTGTAGAGTTCCACTACACTCAACACGCCATGTCCAAAATTCGGTTGGACAGCTGAGAATTGAGTGTTTTGACACACTAGATTGCTAAGCGAGAAGCCAAAAAAACAATTACCCCGCTCTTATAATGTTTCCTCGTATCCGGGATAGGGAAGTCTATGGACAAGGATCGTAAATCCTTCACGGGATAGCAGTACGCCTGCTTCCGTCTCAAATGTGGCGGGAATGGATGATCAGTCCAGGTCGGGGCAGTCACCGACCTATCCACTACTGACGAGAACAAACTGCTCACCATATCCTCTAACTCGTCCAAGGATTCTAGAAAAAACAACACACTATCATTTCTAGAAAACGTATCAGCATATAATAACAATAACAATAAGAATAAGTTGTAACAAGCGTATAAGAATTTCAACGTAGCTGGATAGAACGTGAGGCTCAGTGGTCGAAGCGCTTGGTCGGTTTGCAAGAAGCGCAAATTCGAGTATATAGGTTCAATTTTTTATACGTTTCAAAATAAAATTACCTTTTCCCAGGACAATGAGGGTCATGATATTAGAAGAATACCATTTTTGATGAAAGTTTAATAGTTCCTTTCTTACGTCTACACCTTTCTCTTTAGGTATTCTCTCTAACGTGTCTTTGTTACCTGGAACAGAAACGAATATTTAATAATCCATGGCGTTAAGGTTGTTGCAGTCACGTACGCACCAGTACTAGAGCCAATGTACTTGAAGCACTTGAGGATGCACCAGTACTAGAGCACACGTATTCAAAGCACTCAAACACGGAAGACGGTACTCTGTCCCTGCGAAATACAAGCACTCCGTGGCTGCTTGAGCGTAGGTCAACGACCGCAAGGGCGCCCCCCGCGGAGTTCGGGCCTCGGCTTGCGTCATCGACGGGCGGGGGTTTTACACAAATGACAATATGAAATATATATTACCAGTTCCAAATTTGTGGTAAGGGTGTTTGGGATCAGCAGTGCTCTTGTTGAGCTGGTCCAGCCTCCATGTGTCGGAAGAGAGGTTCTTCTCGTGCTCAGAATTTACCGCGTTGAGTTCTCTGCCAGTCGCTGATTCCGTGAACAGTGGCGATATGAAGAATTGGGCGAAACTATATAAGAGTATAATACAAGAAAATATTGGAAAACTGTAAAATTATGGTAACAGGTTTAATTCTATTTGGAGTAGCCTTTTTTTCAGCCCTTTTCATACACAGCCTAGTAGTCAAAAAGCATCATGTGGCAAAACACTCCACTTTCCGTCTGAAATCGAGACGTTGCGTGTTGAGCGGCGAAACTCAACGCCGCGCTATGTCTTAGGTACCGGAGCGGAGAAATGGAAACAATTGAAATATAATTTGAAGTAAAATTAATATGTAACTATGATTTAAATAAAGCACCATCGGGTCTCAGATTTTTCTTTTATTTAGAAAACAAAAAAAATAGCTCTACATGGACCAATTTAAGATCTGCAGTAAGTTGACTGTGTCCTTATCAACCTTACTAGAGGCCATTTCAATCAAAAGCGGTCCCTGACGCCATTTTTTGAGGACTATACCCGCAATGGTTATAGGTTCAATCTCGATCCGAAGAAATGGACACCACAATGGACCAGTTGCTGAAACTCCAATAATTTTTAATTTATTCTTTAACTGTATAATATTACATTCCATAGAACCGCTCGCGGCTTCGCCTGCGTAAATTACATGGCTAAACTATTTAGATTTTTCGCCCGTCCGCGTTCTCACTTAAATCACAAACTTTGCTTAAATTTATAATTTAAATGGTTGTAATATTTTTTGTTTATAAACCAATTAAATTTAAATAAACACTAAATGTTAAGGGAAGTTTATCACAATACAATAGTCAAAATTGCATTTCAATCTGTTAAGCCGTTTCTGAAATTATCGTGGACAAAAGAAGAGACAAACAGCAATATTGATAAATGCCCTTAATAATTTTTTTTTCATATATCTTCCATGTACAGACAGCGATCAGTTACATTTACATTATATGTATATATATAGATGGTTTTTTACATTACATTTACATGTTCCGTTAGCTTGTTAATGAGATATAAAATTACTATTATAGTTAAAACTTTTTTTAGAAAACGTATAAAAATATGAACGTAGCTGGACTCGAACCCGAACCCTCTTTATAATAGCCGTCCAAGCGTTGTACACTACTAAGCATGTCGTTATCAAGCTACGTTACTCACTTGTTCTTATATTCTTGTCACCGCTTAATTTTGTTGTTGGCATCTCTGTAGAATGATTTTTACAAATTTCCGCTCCACAAAGAATATTTTTACGAACAATCGTTTGGCGAAAGAGATATAGTAATTTCTAACCAAGTATAGTGGTCAAGGGGCTTAAAAGGTAAAAAAGAGGCACAGGTTCGACTCCCCGTACGTTAATTTTTTATACGTTTTCAATAAAACATTGTACGTATTCTAAGTGTGTAAATAGAACATAAAAAATATTAAAAAAAAACATATTTAAAATCCATACTAATGTTATAAATGCGAAAGTAATTGGTACCATCTGCTTGACTGTGACGTCATCACGGCGGAACAGCTAAACCGATTGTGATGAAATTTCATAATTATAGATATACTCGATATAAGTTACTTTTTTATCAATTTTTTTTTTTTTACATTTTCCATAAATTTCATTGTTTTTTATTGAAAACGCGCCGCACAAATTACGTATCAGCTACAGATTAAGCCGGCGAAGCAGCGTGCTGGTGGCCAGTATCTTATAATATAAGCTTACATGTCCAAAGCCCCCGGCAAGTGCTGTGGGACCACGTCGAAGTAATACATGGTGTGGTCGGAGGATGTGGACGCGTTGGACGACCCGCCGTGCGCCGACAAATACTTGTTGTACTCGTTTTCCTAGAAAAGCACACGTGTTTCTATATTCCGCTAATAAATGAATGAGAACATTAGGCGAGTGAATGGCTTACGTATGACGTATATTATACGGGTTATTTATTATAATATATTAACTCTATTAAAAAAAAAACTTCAATTTTCATCATTGACTCGACAGTGGTTATAAATACACTAACTGTTCCACATGTACATTATTAGATTGCCATTTTTATGGTATTTTATTTATATATATATAAATATAAAAAAAAAAACAAATACACAAAGACATATTTCGAAAACGTATAAATTTTTTTATACGTTTTCTAAATATGTCTTTTTCAATTTCCTTAGTGTGGGAATAACACTTTAAAAAAATGTTAACAAAATACACAAAGTATTGAAGTATTGAGTGACCTAATCTTGGATGTGTTTAATGTCATTTGAACGGCTTGCGCAACTTGGACTAGCTTGGCAACTAGCTTACATGGTTTTATATGTTTTTGTTTTTATTTCTTTTTTTTACTAAATTTTTATAACTGAACACTACGGACATAAGTGGTCTGTAACTTTTGAACAATATATTACTTTTTGTATAAATTACAAATTTTTTGTTCTCCAACAATTTCAGTACCTAGAACTAAGGCTTATAACATACGTAGAGAAATAAATGCCTTCATGTATACAATGAGAGAGTCCGGTGTCTATTAATTAGTTGCCTGGCTTAAAACTTCATGAAATTTAAAGAAAATATTATTAATCTAAGAATATTTATATATTACACTAACAAAAATAAAAAGATAAAATAAACCATAGACAAAGAAAAAGTACAAAAGTGGACTTATCTCTTGAATAGACAGAAAGACTAAATACAGAATTTACTTCATAAACTTACACAAATAAAAACAGATATATACGTATAAATATATACTAATCATTTATATGTAGCACATTTAATGCATGTCATGTAAAAGTTCAAAATAGATGTTTTTTTTAATAGGGATTTAAAGACAATTAAATGGATTTAAATGAAATTATCATATACAATACTCGTACAGTTTAATTGTAAATTTAACTTGATATTATAAATAAAACATGGGATACGGGGCCTTGAGGTAAGACAGTTGCCAAGCCAGTCCAAGTTGCGCAAGCCGTACAGATGACATTAAAAACATCCAAGATTAGTTCATTCAATACTTTGTGTATTTGTATTTTTTTTTTCTTTATCATGTATGTTTTCTTTTTTTTTAGTGCAATAAAGAATATAATAATCGTAGAGAACATTTCTATCATTTTCAAAAGGTTATTCACACACTTGGTAAGTTTAGAAAACGTATAAAAATTGCGAATGCGTTCAAACGCTTGGCTTAGGGGTCAGAGCGCTCGGACGGTTTCCAAAGAGGCGCAAGTTCGAAACCCATTGCGTTCTAAAAATTAAAAATTTTATACATTTTCTAAATATGTTTATTTAGAGAACCTTTTTTTGTACTTGTATTAAATATTTTTTTAAATGAGTGAATGAAAGAATGAGGGAAAAAAAGAGAAAGTTCAACTATTGAGCGCCTGAACGTGTGTTTGAACGAGTGTATAGAACAAAATGTGAGTAACCTGAGTACTTTAAAAAAAAAAAACTATTTTAAGTTTTTTTTTAAATATAGCGCTTTTTATTCAAGCAAGAAATAAGAAGTTAGTATAATATCATACCTCGGGATATTTTTCAGTTCCCAGAAACAACATGTGCTCACAAAAATGCGCCAAACCCGGTAACTCGTCTGGGTCACTAAGATATCCTGTAAATAATGTGCAATATATATATATATATATATATATATATATATATATATATCTTTCTTAAGCTTCACGCTTTTGCCCGCATAGCACGGCAGTCAGCGAGAACCTAGTGTTAAATCTAGACATTGTGTGTGGAGTGGCGGGCGTCAACGAAGAAAATCTAGAAGATACACGACTATTATATTACGTTGTTTTTTTTAATTTCACGCATTTTCCCACATAGCAGTGTAGGCGAAGAGAACCTAGTGTCAAGACACTCCTACTTCACGCGCCGCCCGAATCTGAGACGTTGCGGTATAAGTGGCCCAACTCAACGCCGCCCTTTATGTTACCAGAGCGGAGAAATTAAAATAATTTAAATGTAACCAAGCCTCTTAGTGGACATTGAACCCACAACCAACTGCGTTTGCATTCATACGGATGAGTTTTGTCATCGAAGCTAGCAGGAGGCGGAGCTCCCTTCATAATACATATATAATTGCAATTGCAATATGAAAACTTTGAAGTCTCAATCCTATCACACAAGAGAGCAAGATACAGTCTATAATACGTCAATTATACAAAGATAATTGTATCAACTGACAGACGAATGCCACCTCAGTCTACACGCGACTCAAATGACCAGTGTAAAGTGTTCGAAACGTCGGGTTTCTAAAATATATTTTCGAATACAAATAATATACGCGACTAATCCGGTTAGATTAAAATAGTTTCATTTCAAAATGCAATAGCGAGATTTTACATTTGACCTCTGGCTTAGTGACTAGAGACTAGAGATATTAAAAACAAAACAATATAGGCCATAGGGGCGCGTTAGTACAGCGATTGACAGGTGGTTGTGAGTTCGATCCCGACTCAGCGGAAAGGTTATATTTAAATTATTCTCATTACCCAGCTCTGATGACAAAAAACGCGGCGTTGAATTTCACCACTCAACATGCAACGCTCGCAGTACTTTATATATTATGTATTTATAGAAATATATATATATGTGTATAAATGTGTATCTATATTTAAGTGGAAGTTTATATTTTATAAATATATCTTTTTATGAGGGTTTTGTATTGTATTTTTTCTTTTGCACAGTATTGTCTTTAAGCTTTATACCGCCCTTACCCACTTTGACAGGTTGGCTGGAATAGTTCTCTTATAGAGATAAGTCCTTATTTGTTTTTCAAGTGCAATAAAACATATGTATGTATGTATATATATATATATATATATATATATTAGTATTGTCTTATAATTATATAAACTCACCAACATTGACATCTAAAGCCGCTGCAGATTTGTCAGTAGTTGGATCACTAACTAATAGAACTTTAAGACTATTTGCTAACTGGAGACCTCTGTAACAAAACGAAACAACATAAGAAACTTATATTAGATTTAACTCCATTGTGGCACAATCGAAAAGTTTTTGTCTTCGTATTCTAGTATGGGTTTGATATCCCACTATATTTTAAATTCAAAATTATATTTTTGAGTTAAATATTTTTTTTGCCTCAACTCAAGCAAAAAATAAGGCATAGAGATATTTTTATTATTTGTCTTCTGGTGTAGTAGGACAGTCTGATTGCAAGCACTATAGTGTGAGTTTGATACACACTCGCTAGAATGAATATTAAAATATTTAAATTATGTTCATTACTCCACCCTGGTGACATGTCCGGCGTTGAGTTCCGCCACTCAATACGCATTGTCTCGATTTCGCTCATTGACTAGAGTGTGCAGCTTTTTTTATTATCCTCGCTGTATTAAAACAAATGGCGATCAGTTCCGCCTTTCACAACACATAGCCTTTTAAATGGTCTTCCATTTCAGGTCAGTGGAGAGAGGATTCTCTTAACATTAGATTTTCTCAGCCTTAACCAATGCCCTATATGCAGAAGATGCATGAAATAAACAAAACACCACCCACCTATATTCCCTTTTATCTTCCTGACTCTTCACAATATCATCATATCTCTTGACGATCCCTGCCCGTCCAGTCCCACTAATCCCTTGTGTAACTTCTGCGGGGCTTTGCCCGCGATTCGGAGCCCGCGGTGCGCACTGCGTCACTGTCATGCCGGATTGTTGACGTCGTTGTGTTAATATGTAACTGAAAATAAATATAAAGAAATTAAAAGATGAAGACAATCATGGTGTAATAAGACAGCATCTGATTGTTAATCTAGTGGGTTCAATTCTCGTTCAGGGAAGTGAATATATTTAAATTATTTATTGAGTTCTATTGTTCAATTCACCACTCATCACAACATTTCTCAAATTTTGCAGAAAGTGGAGAACAAAAGGTTGGGACATTAGGTTCTCAATAACTACCCTACTATGCGTAAAGAAATGTCAAGCTGCTTTTTAATGTATTTATAATGTAGTAAATAACTATTTTACTAAAACTCAAAAATTTACATTGAAGTTAATAATGTGGGATTTATAATTGTGGATTGGTTTATAATGAACTCATATGACTGTTAAAATACAAATATGGCATATCACCTTCATACATTAACATCTGTAACTTTTAAAATAAATATAAGAATAATAAAATATAACACTTCTTTGAGTGAACTGTATTGTAAAGAATGTAAAATATTAATGAATCAGCTTTAAAGAAAGAAAACTTCTATAAGGAATGAATAATTGTTGCAAGACTCATAAGAAGTTATTTTATACATACATGTAAATAAGGAATTAAAATTGTTATCTTTACAATCACTACTCCCATAAAAGATTAAATTAAAATATTATTCATACTTTAGTACCTTAATAATATTCTTTTAAAAATATACAAAAAGCATCTTGGTTTAACTTGATTTTGTATGTAATATTCATACAAATGCATAAGAACATATTCTCATAAAGATTTAGATTTTCACTTAATAAGTTATGTATGAAAATGATTAAACCTACTTAGAATGAAATCTTAAATTTTATTTTAATTAGTTTTTTTTTTAAATTAGGTTGGCATCATCAACTATATAGTAGAATATTCAAAACTAAACTTTATGAAGAACAAATTACTTAAGTATTAGATCATAAATAAGTAGTTTGTATGTTAACATAATAACATAGATTTTACCTATAAAAACTAAAAATATATTATCATATAAAAACAAACTAGCAAGATAACACTTAACACAAAAAAACATGTAATCGATAATCAAATTCTAACCTATTACAGCTGGATCTATACGCAGGTGAAAAAGTGCGGACGCCGATAAACAGTACCCGTCTCGATGCCAGCTTGAAAGATTTTAATTTATCTGCAATTTTAATACCTGTGCTTTAATTTAATTGGCAGTGAACGCAATGACGGTATTTTATTGTGATATCAGATATACTGTTGTGCAATCTGACAGTGACACTGACAGATGACGTAAAGGCTTATAGATAGAAATGTGGAATAGGCGAAAATGGTAACACTGAAGCATATCAGTATCTTTTACTGTTAAATTTAAAAATGCTCTTTATTATCAGTATTTTAAAATATGTTTTTTATTTTGGATAAAATTGCATGTTAGATATTAGCCTATAATTGAATAAATTTCTTAATATTTTGATATGTTAGGTAAATTTTTATTTGCCTATAACTTATAAGCAAAAAAATTTGAAAGGTGTAAAATATTTTAAATATACCGCTTTGATGGCAAATACCAGCTAATACAGTACACTCCAATTGATAAGAATTATGTTGCAATATGAAACATAGTTTTCCTTGAAAAAGAGATATTCAGAAAACGTATGAAAATTTGAACGCAGCGGGACTGAACCCGCGTCTCTTGAAAACCGTTCAAATTTTTATACGTTTTCGAAATATGTCTTTTTCAATTTCCTAAGTGTGCGTAAAACACTTTTTTCAATAATTGCAGAAGCTTTTTAGGAATGGTACATGTAAAATAAGATTCTCTTTGTAATCTTTTCGTTAGTATTTTTTTTATTAATAAATATTTTTGTTTCACGCTTTCTTATCCATAGCAGGGAAGTCAGAGGGAATCTAGTAAAAGGACACTCCACTGACATAGATTCTCCACATTCGGTCCGAAATCAAGGCATTGCGTATTTGAGTCACAAAACTGACAGCCACGCTTCGTTTTATCAGAACGGAGAAATGAATATAATTTTAATGTAATCTTTGCCTGAATAGAATCATTAACCTTTCGCGTTTACAAGGAAACGCTATGATGTCCTAATTACATGTACATATAATATTCAGTTTAGTTCAGTTCTTTAATTATGGCGCTTCGTACGTGCCAGTAGAGGACAAATCACTTCATATAATATTATAAGCACAATTAATACAAATATTAATAGAAAGAAATAAATATGTTAAGCAGATACATTTGACATAGAAATTAAAAATATTTTAGATAAATATTAAAAATGTTTTATTGTTTCCATTATCCACAGTATAATTTTATTATCCTTTACACATATAACGTCTGAACAACATTGTCTGGTGTCTCATCCTGTTGATCCAACTTCAAATCACGTGGCAAATCTTTCCAGAATCTATCTGCTAGAGCGATGACTGGCAGTGTCGTCCACTGAAGAGTGTCTGCTTTCCAATTGTAATTTGGATTCGGCAACTACAAAAAAGTTATAAGCATTATTTGAATTTACATGTCGTTTTTGTTTGTTATATATTTGAAAACTGTACCTTAGCATTATCGGGTCCACGCTTCTTCCGTAAATAATTGAAACAACACGACCGGAAATATCTTGTTCCGCATGCTGGAGCGCACTCACTGCCGCAGGAATTACACATTTTCGCCGCCCAGATGCAGCCTGAAAGGGTATAATGTTAAGCTATCAGACTTTTTCAATATTGTTAAAGTTTCGTCTTTGTTTTCATAAATATTAATTACGCGCAAATATGACACAGCCGCCAAGCATCCGACTGTCACGGGACGATTGTGTTATCGTTTCCGCCAATCCACAATGTTTCTGAAGTGAGCGGAAAGTTAACAAGAAAGCGTCTTAGCAACTAGCAACAAATATTCTTTGGCTACCCCTAGATACACTCTTGATATTCTAATTTTGAAATACTTGGGAAAAACTTTGGGTAGACTATAATTGGATATGTGATTTTTTTAGTTTTTACGCGCGCTAGGTTTTTCGTGCCAAGGGGACCAAGGGCATATTTTTAAATTTTTCTTTGTTTTTAGTTGAGTTTGCTTTTTAATTCATTACATGAATTCTGAGGTATAGAATTATTTTGGCTTCTGTTAGTCGGGTCACTATTATGATTGCCCCGAAATGGTGCATCAAGGCCTTATCTACAATTAGTCTTCTTGGCCTATCTTTAACTCTAATTAATAGTATTGAGGCGATCGTTCGGACTTTGATCTTTTCGTCGATTGTGGGACAACGAGTAATTGATTGTGAGATGTTCCATGTGTTTATTACTATCTCACTCAACTAATACTATTTCTATTTATTTCTTCTTCTATGTGTTCTTCACACATCTCTCGTGTAAGGTCATAATTTTATTATTATCCAAAGAAAATGGCCAAAATTTTATTATGTCCAATAGTCAGCATTTATAAATTAGAATACAAAGGCCTACGCTTGATTTGTCACTCCATTCTACACTCCCCATTTATAGTACCTATAAACATTGCAATGTAAAAAAGAAAAACAATCTATTTTTATACGTTTTCTAAAAATGTTTTCGTTTGTTTTTCTTACCAATAAGCATAGTCAGGAATGATAAGATTATTGTAACCTTAACCATTTTGTAAGGAAAACTTGTTCACGGGATAAGTTATTCTGTTTGAATGTGGCAAGTATGAAAAGGAGTCCTTTTTATATGTATCGATATTGACTCAACCGTAGAAAGACAGGCAAATTTGTTTATATTGTAAAGTATACAGCCTGTACTAGAAGCGTTTGAAGAGTACTTTAAAAGTAGTAGCAAACATGATTGAACACACCCATATAGATTACAAAAAATATATTGATATTTAGGTATCCAATGTAAAGGGATATTAACTCTAGGTACACAAATTGTGTATTTTGTATATTGGATTTTGTTTCTCTCATATAGGTCTCAATTTATATTAAATTATAAACTTAATGTATATATTTTTTAACATTTTTTAAAGTGTTATTTCCACACTAAGGAAATTGAAAAAGACATATTTAGAAAACGTAGCTGGATGTAGAACGCATGGCTTAGCGGTCAGAGCGCTTGAACGCAAGAGGCGCGGGCTTAAATCCCGCTGCGTTTAATTTTTTATAAGTTTTCTAAATATGTCTTTTTTAATGCATATTCATTTTACACGTTGTGTTCTTCAAAATTCACTTCAAAATTATATTTATATGCTCTATCGTAAACATTAAAATAAGTGTGACACGCGTGCATCATCTAAGAGTTTACTTGTTTTTAAAATATCACAACATCGGCAATATTATATGGTGATACCAACCACGGCATTTTTTAATATTTTAGGTAAGTATATAATAAAAAAAATTCAAGTTTTTAGTTTCCGTTATGTGGCAAAGGAATGAAGCTCTTAATTAAGTTCAATTTCATATTTAGAAAACGTATAAAAATTTGAACGCAGCGGGATTTGAACTCGCGCCTCATGTAAACCGTTTAAGTTTTCAAGAGGCGCGGGTTCAAATCCCGCTTCGTTCAAATTTTTATACCTTTTCTAAATATGTCTTTTTCAATTTCCTTAGTGTGGGAATAACACTTTAAAAAATGTAAAAAAAATATAAGTTCAATTTCATTTAAAAAATCATGTCAATAGTTAATTTAGTTGATAAAAATAATTTGATTAGATTATAACATTTATTCACACGTTAGGAAATCTCATATTAAATGAAACATGTAAGAGCTGAACCTTTAATTTTTAGACATAAAGTTTCCAATAATATATATATTTTTAGTATTTTACTTAATATGTTTATTTTCTCAAATGATAATTTTAAATATATTTTTATTTCTCCGGTCTGATGTCAAATAAAGCGTGACCTTTCATCACGCAATGTGTTTGTGAATTCGGGCAGAAACTGGAAAACGGAGGGTCTTGACATAAGTTTGACATTACTCTCTGCCTATTCTAATATGCGGGAAAAAAGTGAAGCTGAACTTACAGTTAATACGATTCTTATAAAGTTATTCTTTATTAATTAAAATTAAAAAAAGCATGTTGTAAGTTCATACAAAAATTATTATAATTTAATAAAATCTTTGATTTTCGCGATTATTACACTTGATTTGTATATAAATGTCAGTTTCCCTTTTTCTTGGAATGAAGTATTCATTATGAAAGGGATATGAAAAGATTTCAATTTATCTTACCATAAAAATAAAAGAACTGTTTAATCTAAATCAGGGTTGCACAGACTTATTAAGACTAGGGGCCACTCGGGCAAATCATGAACTGATGGCGGGCCGGCCGCCAGAAGTATAGGTGCCAGAAGTATAGTATGACAATAAAAAATTAATAATAATTTATTAAATTTTTTTTGGTTTATTCTGGAATAGAATTCTATATTTTTCGAATGTACAAGAGTATTATTTTTGCTCTCGGCGGGCCACCAGTATTCGACCGGCGGGCCGCGGTCCTGTGCATCCTTGGTCTAAACCATCAAATCAATTTCCCTACAGACTCACTACATAAAAAAAAATACATATTTAGTTTTGTCTACATTTTTCTAAAATGAAGTTAGTAAAGTAATGTGAACAATAAAGTCAGTAAAGTAATGAATGCAAAGTTAAACATTTCAAAGTTGTTATTTCTATGAATCAGGTAGCGGTACATTTGCAGAGAGTGTACACATACCTTCTAGTTTTTGTCGAAGTTTTCTATACCTCGTTTTTAGAAAGTCCTTATAACGTTGAACAACTTTTAGGATTCGTTATATTCATATATCCTTTGGTTTTTTTAATGTCATTAGACGTGCTAAGGTATCTTATTAGGTTCAAGTTTGATTTTCAAATAAAAAATATAGGCTATATATGAAAAAATGTAACAAGATATCATTAATAACTACGCAACGAATAAAAGTTTCATCAAAATTCGCCCAGTAGCTGCTCCATTGCACGAAAATAGAAAATTAAAAAACTTTCGAAAACATCTGTAAATAGCTAATTATTTGGTATATAAAATCCCATCGCATTAGTTTAACAAAAATATTTTTTATTTATTAAGTTAATTTTAGCAACATACAAAATATATACTTTGTCTTTGCACACGAGTACCCCGTAGTCTTAAATGTTTAATATTTTGATTTACATTGCTTAATGATTCTCTAGCTAAATACTCTTTTAGTTTTCATTAGAAGAATTTTTGTGCATTTATAGTAAAACTGACATTAAATATTTTGTCTAATAATTTTTTTTTCTAGTTTAATTACGGCATAAAAAAAGAAAAAAGGTGAAAAAAAATTTCACGTGTATCAATTTTTATACATATAATCGATGGACATTTTAATATAAGCTTTATATTTTGTTCAATACGTATTTTTATTGAAGAATTAAAAAAATCTCCGTAAATGAAAAAAAAAACAATTATACTGGTAGCATTATACTATTTTCACTGACACTGATATAACATTTGACAATATATGTCATTTGAATTTGAATTTTTAAACTTTTGCTGTCGAAGAAGTTACAAAGTGCCGGCGATGTTATATTGAGATTGTTATAATAATTTAAAATAAATTATTTGCGTATTTTACCATTTCTATTTCCAGATATTTTCTTAAACTAAATTTAACAGTCGTCTTAAATAATAAGTTGATATTAGGTATAATATTTATGAAACAATTTTTCCTATATAAAAAATATTGTAAATAATAATGGATGACTGGGAGGCGTTAGTGGAAAGTTATAAAGAGGATATTAGTCCAAAATCGGTGCAGAACGTATTGCTTAAAGTTCAAACACTTACAAATGATGATTTAGCTCCATTTGAAGTAGGTAAGTTATAGTTATATTATATTGATTATGTGTGTCATTCCTTGCACATTTATCTTTTCAAGTACAATTATATTCATTATCAGTAATACAATCTTAAATAAGTATTTCTATATAAAATATTTTTTTTAAATTGAGAACAATTTTTATGTAGGGTATTTTATGTAGGGTAATTTTTATGTGCTGCCTGACTGACTGTAAATGTGATGGTTGTGGATTCGATTCCCACTCTGGATAATGAAATTATTTCCATTCAACACACAAAGTCTCAGATACAATTGGAAAGTGAATATAGTGTCGTAACACTAGTTTCCCTCTGACTGCCCTGCTAAAAAAATTATAAAATAAGCTTACATATAGATTGGGAGACAAAATAATTAGAAATAAAATAAAAAATGTATCTTATATATATCTCTTAATTTCAGAGTACGTATTATCAACATTATTAGGAAAACCAATAAGTCTTTTGAATATAATTAAAGAAAAACGCACAAAAGAAGAGTGGGAGGATTGTGTGTCTGAGACTTTGAAAGTTTTGGTAGAATTAGTTTCTAAGTATAAGAATGTTGATTTATATTATGAAGATATTATAACGGTAAGTGATGTGAAATATATATACACATATATATAAAAAAATACTAATCTTATGATAAAATTAGTCTTTTATCTTATAAAAAGTAATTTGTAAATGAAATGAATTATACATTGAAGCCCTTGTGGTACAGTGGCATGGTGTGTGACTATATGCAATGGTTGTGCATTCTATTTCCACTTGGGGGAATAATCTTTATTATTTCTTTGTTTCAATAAGCTATAAGTTAAACATTATGTTTTGTTTTCAGCTTCATACTTTTTCCCGGCTTAGTAGTGTAGTCAGAGAGAATTTAGTGTCAACACACTCCATTCTCCACTTTCCCCCCAATATTGAGACATTGTGTGTTGAGTGTCAGAACTCACTTACTCACACGTTGTATCAGTGCCAGAGCAAAAAAACAAATTTTTTTAAGTGTTTAAGTATTTCTCTGAGTGAGGAACGAACAACCAATCATGTTAGCAGCCAGATGCTGTAACCACTGCACCACGATGGCTAAACAATTTTTCTACACAAAATGTGTAAATAACACATTAAAATATATTACAGAAGATAAATAGTTTATTAATTTTAAATTATATCTCCATAGCTATGCCTACTGCCATATACAGCAAGAATGCGCCACCTCGCTCTTACCTGTCTCACAAATATTACAAGCAAATCTATATTACCTACAAAATATTTACATCGATATCTAAACTCTTTGGAAGAAACACCTACTTGTGTAGCACCACTTGTTCTGCTTATCGGTGAGTGATCAAAGGGTTGTCAGTTCGAATTCCTTTCGGGGTAACATTTTTATGGACATTGTTAAGGGTTGATAATTGTCATCTATATGTATGTATGTATGTATATGTTGAAAAGCGTCTTCTTAAATACACAATGGTTGTACCATTTTAACTTGGTAAAATAAAAAAAAATATTTGACATCTTTTGCACATCTTTTTATAACTTACTGTCACTGCTGTAAGCTTTCCGTGCGAGCTTAAGACGTTGATTGTTGAATAGGGCAGCTGTAAGCCGCGCTTTGTTTACTAGAGCAATGTTCAAAATATAATTTTTCCCATCTATTTCTGCTCAAAATGGTATATTAGCAAAAATATTATAATTAGCTTTTTTTTACAACACTCCCATTACCACATTTTGCACACTATTAAGATATTGTGAATCGTTTGGCAGAACCTAACGCCGGTCCGTCGCACTTTTCTCAACTCTAATTAATTTAAATATATATTACAGGCGCCATTTGCGAGTATCACCCTGATGAAATCGCTGAAGATTACAATAGGATATGGAGGATGTATTTGAATATGTTGGATGATAGTAAAAAATCCGTATGTATTGTAATTTTGTGTTCTAGAATTTTCTTACGGTTTAGTTAGATTAGTCTAGGTTTTTGAGGCTGCCTAGATATTTTTAATAAGTTTTTGTTCATTATTCACCGCCAGGTTTATACTAAAAGGCCATCGTCGCTCAGTGGGAGCGTCTGAGTGTAAAAAATGCGATTGGTTGTGGGTTCGATTCCCACTCGGGGAAATGTTTATATTGTAAAATTTTTTTTTTCCGCTTTACTGAGAAAGCGTGCCGTTGGGTTTTGCCACTCAATACGGAAGAGAACGAGAATGTTCAATAATATAAATTGAATAATTATTTTAGCTCTCAATTAAAAAGGCAGTATTGCAAGGAGTGTTAAGCCTGTTCAAACATTATGGCATGGAGCTGACTACTTTAGAGTTGGATGGGTTTTATGAGAAACTAGTAATATTTACGAAAATACCTAAATTTGAAGACGGTGAGTATGACAAACGGTCGCAGGTTCGATTCTCGTTTGAAGTATTTTATGTATTTTTATTCAACATTACACGTTTTCCCGCATAGCTAGGTGAGCAGAGAGATCCTAGTGTAAAGACTCCGTTTTCCGCATTCCGCTCGAATCGAAGACATTGCGTGTTGGGCCGCGACTTGTCTTGTCACTAGAGCGAGAAATTAAAATATAATTGCCCCGAGTGGGAATCGAACAGAACAGTTATCGTGGCGTAGTGTGACAGCGTTTGATGGTAAACACGATGGTTGTGGGTTCGATTTCCATCCGTGGGAATGATTTATTTTTAAACTATTTTCATTGACAAGACAAAGCGTGGTGTTTAGTTCTGTCACTTAACACACAATTGTTCGAATTCGACTGGAAAGTGGAGAACGGAGTGTCTTGACACTAGGTTTTCTCTGATATACCCCTGCTATGCGGGAAAAAAAGTGAAGTTCTAAATATGTATATTTATAAACAAAACATTTATCCTGCTGCATTCAAAATTTAAACGTTTTCTAAAAATATGGTTTTCAATTACCTAAGTGTGTGATTAGCACTTTTAAAAAAATACCTTTAAAATATATATTTATATTTATGTATAAAAATATTTTTATGTTTCAGTCTGTCTGTCCATCTTGGAGAACTATTCGAGTTTATTTCGCGAGAGACTTACAAATGATATTCTATTCAGAGCGTATTTGTGGAAATTGGAACATTCTCGTCCAGCTATATTGGCTGTATACAAGTCGGTAACGGATACAGTGAGAGAGGAAAAAATTGTGGTATTTTTTTTGTATTCGCTGTCACTATTACCACCAGCTTGCATTTGGAAATTAAATATAAATATTTAATAATCTAGCAAAAATCTATTTTAATTGATACAAGACAATTTCAATGTAAAATGCATTTCATTCTTTATGAATGTTTCTATAAGAGTTTGACATTTTATCACTAGATGTCACTACTATCGATTATAATTTCTTTACTAAGCTAATGAAGTTGGTAACCTAAACGGACTATATATACTAGCAACCCGCTCTAGGCTTTGCCTGCGTAAACAACACGACTTAAACTATTTCGTTATTTCGTCCGCCCGCGTTCACTAAATCACAAACTTTGCTTAAATTTATAATTTAAATGGTAACATCTTTTATTCATGCAACGATTAAAATTGAACAAACATTAAACGTTAAGGGAAACGTACCTCAATACAATATTCAAAACTGCATTTAAATCGGTTAAGTTGTTTCTGAGATTAGCGTGCACAAACGCACAGATAAACTGACAAACAGAAAAGAAAATTAAAAATCATTGTCTTGAGTTCTATTCTATTGGTAAATGTCTCCAAACCTATTTTTTTTTCGTATATCTTCCATGTACAGACAGCGATCAGATACATTTTTATTACATGTATATATATAGATATCAACAAAACAATTTTTGATATTTATTTTTAATGCCGATTTAATGAATTATATAGAAACCCACACCAAACTGCAAGGACCCGCGTAAAATAGCGTTTCATTTAATAAGTCGTATTAAGCGGGTTCTACTGTATTATATAAATACATTAAAAAATCCCTTTTGTTACGAAAGTGGATATATAATATAATATATTGTTTTTCTTTTCAGCAAATAATAAATGAACTCGAGCAATTTGTAAATTCAACAAAATACTACCAAAAGTTCACGGCGTTGCACGCTTTATTGTACATACATAATAAGTGTGGGGGAAATTCAAATTTGAATGATTATATTGACATACAAACTCTTGACTTTGAAATACGCAATGGAAATGTTAATTATGAAATTTGTGATGCTGTAAGTACTTTACTTGTTTGATAAGACGAACGCGGGGTTCAGTTCCGCCAGATTACAATTCCAATAAAAAAAAAATGATACGAGCAACCCGCCCGCGGCTTCGCCCGCGTACTTTATAGCTTTTTCGTAAAACAATGAAATTCCTCGGAAAGCTTAAACTGATGGGTGAAAAAAAGTAGCTTATGTTCATCCCAAGACCCTTAAGTATCTCTATATAAAATTTCATCACAATCGGTTCAGTGGTTTAGCCCTGATGACGTCACAGACAGACAGAGTCACTGTTGCATTTATAGTATGAATTACAAAGAGCTTCATAAAATGCACACAAACGAAGCTGCAAGTGTAGTTGGTCGCTTATAAGTGATTTTTTCACACTTTTCAGATATTCTGGTGTGTCAAATCCAAAGTGTTATACAGTGATAAACTTCTCCAGACATCACTACTTTTCTATGAAAACTTCTCTGTCACCAAACGGGTAGAGCTGCTGAAAGTTTTCATACAAGCAGATATGTCTATTAGACAGGTAAAATATTAGTATAGTGGCGCAGTGGGACTGTAACCGCGATTAGTTGTGGGTTCGATTTCCATTCGGGGGAATGATTGTGTTTAAATTATATTAATGTCTCTGCTCTGGTAAAATAAAGTATAACAGTGGATGATGCTAGTCAAAATGACAGGTTGAATGGAAGTGGATACGCTATCTCTGGCTAGCCTGCTTTTATATATACTGAAACATGCATTAGCATTTAAAAATGTTAAATAGAATTGTGATCGAACCCATAACAAATCGCGTTTACATCCACTACATATGATGTACCACTGCGACTCTTAATATTTTAACATTTAAGTATAGAGGCCCTAGTTGTCAAGGCACTCATTGCCATTTCGCCTCCCGTGTCCGTAGTACAGTACAATACAGTAGTGTATTGGCGGAACTCAACGCCGTCCTTTCTCTTGTGAACAGAGCGAGGGAATTGAAAATCAATTAAATATAATCATTCCCCATAATTGGGATTCGAACCCACCCACCCAATCGCGTAGACAGTCACACGCCTTCAATGTATATATATATGTCTATATTATATATATATATATATATATATATATATATCTAGATTTAAATTATTTCAGCCCACAGCCATATTCCTAACTAACTATCCCGATTCACAAGTATGGGGAGATCTTCTTAAATTAACAGGCGAAAATGAAGAGAACATAACCTACGTAATTAAAGACGTCCAAAATTATATTATTAGTGTATTAGAAAGAGAAGAGAAGTGTTTGAAAAATAGAGAGGTAAGTTTTTGCATTAGAAAATATTGAACTTCGAACCGGGATTCGAAACCGCGCCTCTTGTATACCGTCCGTGTGCTTAACAATTAAGCTTTACGTTCGTAATCGATGTAAATGAAATTCAAATGTATACATATACAAACACAGCAGTAAAATAAACAATAAGTTTGAGAAACTCTTGTTCATTTTACACCACTGTCTTGCAATAAGTTTGAGAAACTCCTGTTTTTGATAACTTAAAACAACGTATCTCTACAAAAGTATAATAATACAGGTTCATAGCTTTTGAACCCGTATACCAGGGTAGTCAGAGAGAACACAGTGTCAAGACACTCCGTTCTCCACGGACTGTTCGGAAATCGGCACATTGCCGCATTTTGTCTTAGGTGCCAGAGCGGAGAAATTAATATAATTTAAATATAACCATTCCCCTGACTGGGAATCGAACTCGCTGCCATCGTGTTCACAGTCATCCACTATCCACTTTGTTACTATAATGAATTATTATTATATCATTGCAGGTTTTACCGAATAATATAAAATCTTTTGCGGCCATACTAGTTATTTTACCATCGCAAAGTTCATATAGAGTTTTATCAAGATATGCCAAAGTCTACGCGGAATTTGTCCCGTGCGCTCTGTTACATGGAAACGATAGTCATGGTCGAGAGGTGAGGAACTACGTCTTAGTGATAAAGCTCTCCGTTCTCCGTTTTATTGCAATTGAAAAAAAAAAAAAATTAACTAAATTTTTTTATAAAATTTGTTTTAGTCTCCCGATTGGTGCGTAAAATAAGCGTTGCCATAGCAACGTTTGTTGTTAAGTATTATTAACTGAATATGTTTCTTTTGGGTTATTGTAAATACTATAAGATTATTGCATATTAATATTGGTATAATTTTGTTTGGAGATTTGAATTTGCTATCGTTTCGTGCGTGTTAGAAATTTAACAATTGCGCTATAATGGTTTAAATTTTTATTATTGACTAAAGGCTACCAGCTCGCGGCTTGTCTGCGTGTAAGCGTACTTATGGACGCACAGACACTCAAAAAAAATTGTTGTTTTATATTCTATTACATTGATAAATGCATTTGATACATTGATGCATTTTTTTAATATATATTTCCGCATGTACAGACTGCGGGTTTTTCTGATACTCAACGCAGCGGAACATTTAATTTTCTTTTCTGTTTGTCTGTGCGTTTGTGCAAACTAACTTCAAAATCGGGTTAACCGTTTTGAATGCATTTTCGACATTATACGTTTTGTATTAATTTCAATCGGTTCAAAGCTAAAAAAGTTACACACATTTAAAATTGTAAATTTATTATTAATCGTGTAGCTTACGCAGGCGAAGCCGCGAGCTGGTCGCTAGTTATGCAACGGCGTTTAATTCAGCACAATTAACATAAGTCTAATATTTTGGGACGAAATAATACAATATATTTTTCCTCGATAATTTAATTAATTATTAGTATTATTTTCAGAATATATCTATTTTGCATTGTTTAAATGATGAAGATAAAGTGAGTTGTAGTTTGTCTTATATAGAGAGAAATGATTTTGATGTATCAGAGATGATTATAGCTTTGGAAGTGAGTTTTTTTTTGTTATTTACTTCTTAAACTAGATATGAAATTATATTGTACAGCGTGTTTGCATACAAGACACAATGTTTTTTATTATAATAAGCAAGCATATGAATTATTTTTACACATTTTTTTTTAGAAAACGTATAGAAATAGGTTGACATTGAAATTTCGACGTGGCCGGATATGAAACGCGTGGTTTAGCGGTTAGAGCGCTTGTACAGTTTCTAAAGGGGTACGGGTTCGAATTCCGCTGCGTCGTTTAATTCAGTGTCGTTTGTACGTTTTCTAAAAAAAATTTCTTTTTTGGTATATTAATTGCATATTTTAGCATTTTTCATGCATTTGCATGCATATTTTGCCAATTTCACACTGCATGTACTCCTATGTCTTCCCAAATAATATATATTATTTGTAAACACTACTCTTTAACTTTCGTTAATAATTGTGTTCATTATAAATGACAATCATCATCATTAATTACTTATTATAATATTATTATTCTTTGTAGCTTCACGCATTTGCCCGCATAGCAGTGTGGTCGGAGATAACCTATTGTCAAGACACGCCGTTCGCCATTTTCCGCCCGAAATCGAGGCATTGCGTGTTGAGTGTCGGAGAAATGAAAATAATTCAAATACAGTTATTAAGCCATGTGAAAATCGAACCCACTACCAATCACGATCACAGTCAGCAGCAGCAGCGCCATAGCGCCATTATTGTTTTAATATATAGTATATTACTTTTCAGACGATTTTATCAAGAAAATGTGTTAACCCATTGAACATCAAAAGAGCTGTAAAAAAATTAGAAAAATTAATTCAAGCAAAGCAATTGAATGAAAATGACATTTCTAAGGTATCAAGAAGGGTTCAGGTTTAAATTGATTAAGTATTTTTTAAGAAGTATATACATATATATATATATATATATATATATATATATATATATATATATATAAAAAAAAAAAATATATATATATATATATATATATATATATATATATATATATATATATATATGTTTATAACAATTGAACGTAGCCGGATTCGAACCCGCGTCTCTCGTTTACCTTCTGTCCGTCCGGCTCTCACCGCTAAGCCATACGTTCTGTTTCCGGTTACGTCGCAACTCTTATAGGTGTGTTACAAGTTATTTTTATTGTTAGCATCTGTAGAGAGATTTTTACAAATTTCTGTTAGCCAAAGATTATTATAAAGAGAAAACTTAAACAATATTTGTTAAAAAGTTATTTTTTTTTATTTTAAACTAGCGACCCTGTCGCGGCGTCGCCTGCGTAAACTACATCGCTATAACTAATTAAAATCTTAGCCAACTTTAATAAAACAGTTTTTTTATAGCAATTTTGTCGGACAAACTTTAGAATATGTTGTCACTTTATGCGTTTATGCACGCTTATCAAGAATTGGCTAAACCGATTTAAATCCATTTTTCACTATTGCATTTTGGTAAACTTGCGTTAATATTTACTTCCGTTATTTTGTTTCAATCGGGTCATAAATAAAAAAGTTACAACTTATTTATTTAGCGCCAAGAGGCGCGGGTTCCAATCCCGCTGCGTTCAAATTTTCATACACTTTCTAACAATATGTTTTTCAATGTAATAAAACCCAAAATAATGATTTTTCACTGTCTGTTCATAAATTTAAGCAAAGTGTTAGTGTATGATTTAAGTGAGAACGCAGGTGAAACCGCGGGCGGGTCGCTAGTAGAATAATAATTTTTTGAACCCGTTTTAGATGGTACACAAAGTGCTGATTGTATCTAAATGCATCGACAGAACTAAAAGAGACGATAAAATATTGGATAGAGAAATCAATTTGTTTTTGGGTAAGTTTTCTTTTTAGCTTCTCGCCTTTTCTCGTTTAGGGGGATACGCATAGATAACCTAGTGTCGAGACACTCCGTTCTCCACTTTCCGCCTGAATTCAAGAACATTGCGTGTTGAGTGGCGAAACTGAACGCCGCGCTTTTTAGTTTTAATAATTATTTAAATATTATCATACCCTCGAGTAATATAATAATCGCATTGTAAACTGCCAATAATAGTTAGTTTAGAAAGCAATCATAATGGAACTGGCTCAAAACGATTTATTCGTGTAGCTGGTCGTCATGGCAACTGTCATCGGGTCCGGACACGTGTGCACATTTTCATATCGGACGATAAGCGGGTGTAAATAGCGTGGCGAGATTATGTTACTTAAATATGTATATTCATATACAAATAATGCTAATAAAAATGATGTAAAATTTTTAATTTTCCTAATATCATGTATATATATATATATATATATGTTTTTCCACTTCAATGAACTAAAATAGTGGAGGCCATTTACCCAATATGCTATTCCATACATAACCCTGTATACTGTATAAATCAATAAAAAATTTACAATTTTTAATTATGAACCTGTTTTCTATCAAAATTACTTCTTACGTGAATTTTGGAACACCTTTATATGTATATATTTTTTTAATAGCGCAATATGGCCGATGTACAGAAGAAATGAAAATAAACAATATTATTATCAAACAACTTGAAAATATATTGATTTGGGAAGTCGATAATGTTTTAAAGGTAAGTGGGTTCAAATCACCCCCTCGCAGCACAGTGGTTACCGTAATAGTCGTCAGTTGAACACTGATTTGAAATAAAAAAGTTATATATTAAGTTTTTGTTTTTGTGGTCTGTTTTTTTTTTGCATACACACATTAGGACAACTTGTGGTGAAGTTCAACGCGTCAGTAAGTGTAAGAGATGAAAGGGGTCTTCTTTAGCCGAGCTCCTCTAGATGTCTAGTCAAATTCTAATTTGAATATAAACGTTGCCCCGTATAGAGATCGAACCCACAACCATCGCGTCTGTGCCAACCGTGTCACAATAGTAACAAGATGCGTAGGTAGGTACGGTATTTAAAGTATATTTTATTAAGAACTAAAAATGGTGAAAAAAAAATGACACGTGAACAAATTGTTACTGCTCTTAGGTTGCGTGCTGGGCATATTACGTTAAAGAAATTCAGTTTTCTCATGAAGAAAGTAAATTCTCCTAACTGTGAATTGTGCGGAGTGGAGGATGATATTCACCATTTTTTAGTGGAATGTGTCCGTAATGCCGAGGCCCGTCAAGACTTAATTCGTCGATATAATTTAAATTTAAGAGATGTAGGTGTTTTCCAATGTTTATTGTCTGAACCTTGTTCTGTGGTAACTAAGATGTTGTATAAATTTAAGTATAAATAGTGTTCTTAGAAGATTAAGGAAATGCTATAATTATGTGTTTGAAGATTGTTTTAGGGAACGATGGCGCTGACATTTTCGTATTATTACATAAAAAGACCCTAAATAAAAATAGATTAAAAAAAAAAAAAAAAAAAAAACTAAAAATATATGTATTTTTTCAGCTAAAGTTAGGAAGTCTTATTGTATCTGCAATAGAATATGAAGATGTCGACGCGCTAAATATATTATTTAATTTAATATGCTCTAATTGTAAGTATGCATTGTAATATGTAAATGAGGAGTCAATCTTTGAATTCTCTCACGTTTTTAGATTAATTAAAAAAAAACACGTTTATAAATATTTCCTCGTGTCCGGTCGTCATGGTAAAGACTTAAGATTAAGTTCGTGCTGGTATAATGTTGTGTTCCAGCGTCCATCCAGGTCCCACAGTACCGTCCGTTTCCGCAAGGGCCTGCACACGGGCGGTCTGCGCCACGGCATTTCCCAGCTAAAAAAAAAAAAAAAATTGTTTTGTCATCGGATCCAGACATGTGTGCTGATTTTGCGGAAGCTTTTTTTATAGAAAATTTATAAAAATTTGTACGCAGCGGTATTTGAACCCGCGCATCTTGGAAACCGCCCAAGCGCTCTGACCGCTACGCTATGCGTTCTACGTACGGCTGCGTCGAATTTATATACTCTTCTGATTCTTCTGCTATTCAAAGATTATTCTACGAACAATCGTTTGGCAAGAGTGAATGCTGTTTATTAAATATACTTATCATTTAAAAAAAAAATCTTAAGTGTGTGTATAACACTTTAAAATGCTAAAAATCTCTGATTAAAAAAAATCTTGTTAAAAATCTTACACTCCGTACACTCAGACACAAAAGATTTATTTACTTTCTAATTGCACAATAACCTGTATTGTTCAACTAGCTATGCCCGTGACTTTTTCTACTTCAGAAATTAATTTCGAAGAGTACAGTAAAGTTATGGTTTGCCCCGTCAAGTTTATATCGTCGCTTTCCTTATTTTTTTGTTTTTTTCATAGAATAGAATTTCTTACAATTTTGTCAAGCATACTTTTAAAATGTTATATTATAACTTTTATATTTATGAACTGATCGATATCAAATGAGCACTTAATGCTGAGGCAAGTGGCAAAAATACATTAGTCTTTTACTATTGTATTTTGATTTTGTCAATTCAGCCGTTTCAGAAATAACGCACAGACAAACAGAAAAGTTTAAAAAAAAACCATTGTTCTAGTTTCTTTTACATTGATGAACGCCTCCAAATAATAGTTTTTCTCACGTATCTTTCCTGTACAGACAGCGATCACTTACATTTTAGTTATAAGTATATACATATTTAGATATATAGATATTATTAACTTAGTATTGGCCATTTAGAAGACCAAATATTAATAAAAGTATTTTAATTACAATATTCTAAATGATGCTGTTGAGTCAAAGTGGCACTGCGGCTGACTGTAAACGCAATAGTTGAGGGTTCGATTCCCACTAGGGGAACATTAAAAACTATTTAGAAAACGTATAAAAATTTGCACGCAGCGGGATTTGAACCCGCGCCTCTTTAAAACTGTTGAAGCGCTCTGACCGCTAAGCCATGCGTTCTACATCCAGCTACGTTGAAATTCTTATACGCTTATTACAACTTATATTTGTTGTTAGCATCTCTGTAGAGAGATTTTTACAAATTTCTCCTACCCAAAGATTATTCCACGAACAATCGTTTGCGTTCAAATTTTTATACGTTTTCTAAATATGTCTTTTTCAATTGCCTTAGTGTGGGAATAACACTTTAAAAATGTAAAAAAAATATATAGATTAAGAACTCTTTACCTCTTAAAGATTTATTCGATGTTGTATACAAGTTAAATTAATTTTCAGTGGCCACCAAAACAGATATGACACTGCGAAAGGCCCTTCTGTTAGTTGTCACAAAGTTGGCACGCTATGACGTCAATCGGGACCTAAGTGATGTCACGTGGAACTTGTGGCAGGATGTCGAAGGTGTGATGGAAATTTTTCAGGTAAAAATCCTTTATTTATCAGAGAAAATAGTTTTAAAATATTGTGTTTTTTACTATTTAGTTATTTTAGTGATATAGCGTGAGGTATGGCGGAACCTGAACCGCGGTTTGTTTAAAAATAAATAAAATATAAAAACATTAAAACCCGCCTTGGTATTTAAACTCTAAATTCTTATTTTAACATTTTTTACTATAAATATTATTTATATTTAGTTCATAATGGAAGAAACATCATTGAAATCGCGTAGAGCTCTTTACAATATATTAGAAGAGCTGCTCAGGTCAGACGAAAATGGATTGCTCGAGAAGTTTCTAGAAAATCTATTGCATACTGAACAAAATGACTGTAAGTATTAATGCAGCTTCATGCTTTTTTCCCGCATATCAGGGTATGAAGAGAGAACTTAGTGTTAAGACACTCCTTTCTCCGCTTTCTGCATTAATTCGAAACATGGCGCGTTAAGTGGTGGAACTCAACGCCGCGCTTTGTGTTACCAAATCGAAGAAATTAGAGTAATATTAATGTAATCATTGCCCCGAGTGAGTATCGAACCCACAACCAAACGTATTTCTAGTTAGACATTACGATACAGTAAATTATATAAAGATATACATTAAAATAATACATATATCAGGTTCACATGTTATATACAATGGCGGGCCGTATCAAGAAAACCGACAGTGTGAAAAAATATAATTTTGGAAAAACTTATATAAACTTGATCGTACGTTCATTGAACGTATGGCTTAGGAGTACTTGGATGGTTTCCAATAGCCGCGGGTTTGAGTACCGCTACATTAAATTTTTTATACTTTTTCTAAAAATATTCATCATCTCCTAAGTGTGTGAATAACACTTTAAAAATGATATAATATATTTAAGATAATGCCTTTATCTGTCTAGATAAAGTGCAAGATGAAGTTGAACCGAATTAATAAGTTAAAATTATTTTCAGCAAATAATCAAACTGTCTTGGAACTTCTCGAGTTCTGTATAAAAATATTGGAAACTAACAATTTGCTTTCCAAAAAGAAGTTTCTTCCCCAACATGTGTGAGAGTGTTGAATATAAAGAAATACAATATTTTCATATTCAACATGGCGGCAAATCGTTTTCATAGATAAGATAGAGCTTTTCGATGGCGACACTTTAAATTATATCATATACAATATATTCAAAATCATAAATAATTTCTGTTTAAATGACAGATTGAATGTCACAATAGCTTTAAGTTTTATAAAGAAAATATTTGATTTGGATAAAAATAACAAAAGTATAATAGATTACTACTTTGATGGCAACGAATCGATTAACTTGTTGATACTAATCGAAATTAAAATAATATTTCAATTCGATGAACCGAAATGTAGCGAGATGCTGGAGAGGAATGATTTTTTAAATGGAAATTTCTACGACAATTATGAGAAAGACTATATGACAATTGAGTTTGTGAGGACGTTTGCAGATAATTTGTTAGGAAATAATAAATCCGTAAGTACCTGTATAAAATAAATAAGTTTTTTTAAGCGTAAAGAATAGCTTCAGTTTTTTTCCTTATACTTAGTATATACTGTCCGCTTGAAATTGCATGTTGAGTGGATATTGTCTTACTTAACGAAGCGGAGAAATTAAAATATTTTAAATTAAATCAATTTTCCGAGTGGGAATCGGATCCATAACCAATCGCGTTTGCACTCAGACGTTACCTCACGATGGCCTCTTAACTGTTAAATTAAGTAATTTTTTTTGAATTAATATCTAAACTTATGATGCTAACAAGAATAAAAATTTGTAATAAGCGCATAAGAATTTTGAACGCATGGCTTAGCGGTCAGAGCGCTTGGACGGTTTTCTAGAGGTGCGGGTACGAATCCTATTGGGCGTAGAAATTTTTTATACGTATTCTAAAAATGTTTTTTAATTTCCTAACTGTGTGAATAACACTTTAAAAAACTTTTTTTTTCAGAAAACTTTCAGAGTTATTGCAAACTCTATCCAAGAATTGACACCTCTACAAATGTCATCTGAGGATATTTTCTCTGCCATATTACTTGTCAGATCTCACGATGTATATTTTAAGTCAGTACTAAACTCCTTTAAAGAGATTATTAAAAAGTACCCAATAAAAGACATAACGGAGGGCATAGAAAAGTATTCTTTGGAAAAAAAGCACGAAACATTCATTACTGCCCTCAAAATGATGTTGAAGTGTTTTGCTGAGCCCATTTTGGTGGAGTCATCGGTTGTTATGATCAAACGTTGGACAGACAGGCTCGTTGTTCTACACGAACTGGGGGTCTTGGAACGGAATTTGGCAAACAAAATGGAGTATTTGACGGATTTAGTTGACGTTTCTTTGAAACTTATCTCTAGGGAGGAGTTCATGGGAGTTTTGTTGAAAGGTAAATATTTGATGTTATTGAGGTTTTTATTTGGTGTTAAATTATATGTTCTTGTGGTGTTGATGCGTGAATCACGCGTTGTCATAGCAACGTGTATGTCAAGCACACGGTAAAGTGTGCAATGTGTGTTTTATAAATTTATTTTATTTTCTAATTGCCGGTGGCATTAATAATAGTTGTATGTCATCAAGCTCAGTGGTTAAGTACGAGGAGTCTGTCAGGTGCAGGACAGGCAGAACGGGTTTTTGTTTTTTTTATACTATAGACAAGGCAAAGGTGCGTTGGGGTCACCTGATGGTAAGTGATCATCCCCGCCCACGACCCCGTGTGACACCAGGGGGGCTACAGGTGGGTTGCCGGACTTTGAGGGTGCGTTCCTTTTCATGAATATGTGTATATATAAACTTTGACTATACAAGTTTTGAACTAGAGCGAAGAATTGAAAATATATTATGAATACAATCATTACTATAAGTGGGATCGAACCCACAACCAATAGTATTAGCTATTAGACGTGGTTCCACTGCGCCACGACGGCCTCGCTTATTAATGCGATGATAATATAAGTTTTACTCCAGGCTCTTGTTTATATTATGTAATATTTTTGTTTCACATATCTCCCATGTACAGAGGGCGACCACTATATATATATATATATAACTCGGGGTAATAATTATGTTTAAACTATTTAAGTTACTAGAGCAGAGAAAGCTCCATTACCACTAAGCGCGGTGATGAGTCCCATCACTCAACACGCGAAGTGGAGAAAATGTAGAAAATTTTTGAAGTTATTAAGTAGTAATTTTAAAACGTATAAAAAGTTTGAGTTAGAAGAACGCATGGCTTAGCGGTCGGAGCGCTTTTAACGGTTTTCAAGTGGCGCGGGTTCAAATCCCGCTGCGTTAAAATATTTTATACGTTTTCTAAATATGTCTTTTTTAATTTCCTTAGTGTGCGAATAACACTTAAAAAAAACTATTTATTTAATTTCAGGTAATGGCGGCGAAGGAGTAAATTTTTGTCGATTTTTTATAAAGGCAACATTTGGACGTCTGATTGAAAAACCTTACATTATTTCGACACCTGGCATGGAGAGAACCAGCGTGATTTTAGTCGACATTTTGAAATATGCGGCTGTAAACAATATGCGGATCGAGGCCGTTGAAATTGCTGAAGTGGTAAGTCTATAATCTATAATTGTAGGCGGAGAACTTAGTGTCTAAACACTTCGTTCTCTAGTTAGACTTACGCCAGATTTCACACAGTTCACACACAATTTTTTTCTTCATCATAGTGGCACAGTTGAACTCACTATATCTATACTCGATGGTCGTTGGTTCCTAAACCATTTAGTGGAAAGTTTATCGGATTCCGTTACGGATAGGGATACGGATACGGATAGTGTTTAATTTCTCATTATCCGATAGTTTCGGTTGTGATAATAGGAGTTCCGTAACAATCCGAATCATTTTCAGCTGTGGCCGGTATTCTGTGACGTGTCGTCACACGATGAAAAAATACAGGCTTTAACTTATTTGCCGTTTCTACCACCGTCTATAAAACAGTGGGTGGTGAATACCGTCAACGAAAATGAAACTAGATTAGATAAAAAAATTGAATTCGTTAATGCCACCAGTGATAAAATTGGGTAAGAGTTTTGTTGATTTTTGTTTTTTGTTATGCTGTATGGCCTTGGATGGCTTTTTAGCTGTAGACTATTACGCTTCTATATAAGCTGTACGTTTATTGTGTGTGTGTGTGTGAGTGTGTGTGTGAGTGTGTGTGTGAGTGTGTGTGTGTGTGTGTGTGTGTGTGTGTGTGTGTGTGTGTGAGTGTGTGTGTGTGTGTGTGTGTGAGTGTGTGTGAGTGTGTGTGAGTGTGTGTGTGTGTGTGTGTGTGTGTGTGTGAGTGTGTGAGTGTGTGAGTGTGTGTGAGTGTGTGTGAGTGAGTGTGTGTGAGTGTGTGTGTGAGTGAGTGAGTGAGTGTGTGTGTGTGTGTGTGTGACTGTGTGTGAGTGTGAGTGTGTGTGTGAGTGTGTGTGTGAGTGTGTGTGAGTGTGTGTGTGTGTGTGTGTGTGTGTGTGTGTGAGTGTGTACATAATGAGTGTGAGTGTGTGTGTGAGTGTGTGTGTGTGAGTGTGTGTGTGTGAGTGTGTGTGTGAGTGTGTGTGAGTGTGTGTGTGAGTGTGTGTGTGTGTGTGTGAGTGTGTGTGAGTGTGTGTGAGTGTGTGTGAGTGTGTGAGTGTGTGTGAGTGTGTGTGTGAGTGTGTGTGAGTGAGTGTGAGGAGTGAGTGAGTGTGTGTGTGTGTGTGTGTGTGTGTGTGTGTGTGTGTGTGTGTGTGTGTGTGTGTGTGTGTGTGTGTGTGTGTGTGTGTGTGTGTGTGTGTGTGTGAGAGAGTGAGTGTGTGAGTGTGAGTTTCATGCTTTTTTACCGCATATAGTCGGATTTTAGTGTCGGAATCGGAATTTAGTGTCGTGACACTCCGTTCTTTTTACTTTTTCGAACTCAACGCCGTCCTTTGAGTGACCAGAGCGAGGAAATGATATGAATATTTTAAATTTGTACTTTG
Organism: Podotricha telesiphe; assembly: GCA_038994665.1. Classification (NCBI taxonomy): domain Eukaryota; kingdom Metazoa; phylum Arthropoda; class Insecta; order Lepidoptera; family Nymphalidae; genus Podotricha; species Podotricha telesiphe. The sequence continues at coordinate 236,254 of JAOYRR010000453.1, forward strand.
TCCTGAGTGGGAACCGAACCCACACCCATCAGCGTTTTTAAGTAATATATTGTCCTTTTGAATGTCCTTCTGATATTGGGTTCAAACTCCACTCCGGGAATAGTCTAGTCTCATTGGAGAAAGCTGCGGCACTAAGTTCCGCCATGAAGTGGAAAATACATGACTTAGCAATAGTTTCTCTTTGGAAATTTTCCTATTTTGTTTTTACTAAAGCTGTGTCTTTCAGCTCGCTGTACACAGTTTTACGCTCGCATCTTCCATCGCGTCTGTGCGAGTTACGCGGTACAACGGCCACTTGTTTCAAAGTTTATTTAGACATTCTGTCTAGACATAATCTAGATCTTCTGGATCAAGTTGTCCAAATGGCTGCAAGTGAGTATAATTGTTTATAACAGACTAAAAGATGCAGAGGTTTAGTTTTCAGCTTAGCTGGGTAGTCAGAGAGAACCTGGTGCATAGACACACCGTTTTCCACTTATACACTGGTATTACATCACTTACCATCAGTTGACCCAAACGCTCGGATGCCTTGTCTATAGAATTAAAAAAAAAAACTTCCAGATGACAACACACAAGGATGGTGGGATGACGCCCTACAACTGTGTATGAGTGGGTTGGCCGGTGCGGAGGGCCAGAGTGTCCTCTCTCTCGTTCACTCCAAGTGTAGTGACGCGCGTGGTCACTCCACTACGAGATTGCTACTGCCCTTAATCCGGTTAGTGATCTAATTCTCCTTAATAACTTTAACCATCTTAATTTAGCAGTTACATGCTTATGTAAGACTATAAGTAACTACTCACTTTAATCACATACTTGACTCAAGTTTTTAATTTAAACTGTTGTAACTTTTTATGAATGAATTGTTTGATATAAAATAAACACTAAATGTTAACCGAAGTTTACCAAAATACAGTTTACCAAAGCAGGCTAGTCAGAGAGGACCTAGTGTCGTGACACTCCGTTCTCGTAATTTAAATATTTTCTATTTTCCCAAACGTGAATCGAAACCCGCAACCAAAGCTACAGAGAGACTTTATCACACTGAACCACGATGATTTTGATGTGTGACATAGGGTTTTTTTTCTTAAAACATGTTATTGAGAAAACTATACTAGTCCTTTGATAATTGTAAAATTATATATACTCAAAAGTAACCACGTTTTGGAGTACCTTGCCACACGGATATTTGGATCTTCCTCGCTGGTAGCTTGTTGTGCGGACTGACAATACTGACATGCGCCGTAGAAACTGCGCTTCTAAAATGTTACAAACATTTATATTTATATAACCTTTTAATTTATATAACCTATTTGATCGAAGTATATTTTCATCTTGATTTTATACGTACAGGTGTTCGAAAGTGAGCGATTGTGAACAATTGCCCTGCTCATCACTGAAGGATCTGGCCACCTCCTGAGAGACCAACTAGAGAGCAGGGATTTTGCGGCACGATGAAGAGCCAGATTCCACACTCCGCAGAATGGCGTTTTCAAAGGAAGGAATGTGTCCAGAGCACTGAAGAGATATTGCGCAAATTATGTTTGAAAAGGTCAGTGTTTGTCTCTAAAACACACGAACAAACACACCCACGTTCTCACACTCACACTTTCACCCGCTTATACATACATACACACCCCCACGATTCACATACCCTTCCAGGAGCTTATATGTGTGTGTATTTAGGTGTGTACACACACATACACACACACATCACACATGCGCATACACACACATCACACATGCCCATACACACACACATACGCACACACACACATACACACATACCGCACACACACACACTTATGTTAATTGAAAAAGTATAGTGTATCAGTATAATACTGAAATTGTCGAGGAACCATTGTGAAATTTTAAAAAGGACTATTAAAGTAATTAAAAATGTATATGTTAAGGACGTATGTTTTTTTTATTTTTTTTATCTCTAAAGATATGTGATCTTTAATTAAGTGGAGAAGGGGAGCCAGAGCTGGATTAAGAAGTCCGTTCTCCACTTTCCGTCTCTTTCTGTGTGCCGTATGGCGAAATTCAACGACGTGCTTTGATAATATTATTTTAATAATAAAAATTTATTTTCTGAAAATATAATTCAAGAAGACGCATAATTTTGCCTTAACCTACACCTAATTTTTAGATACCGAAAGAAATATAAATAAGCTATACTAAAAGTTGTATTGGCACAGTTTTGTGAACTGTTTGTAAACTATACGATACATTGCGAGACAAAAAGTGGACCCGAGCTTCAGGCTATATAAATTATTTTTAATATTTTTAGTTTTATGCATATCAATAAGATCAAGAGAAAACATTTTTAGGAAACGTATAAAATTTTCCAACGAAGTGGGATTTCGAACCCGCGCAACTTCTTTTATACCGTCCAAGCTATTCGCTTTTTACGACTTGTTTTTGTTGACATCTACGTGTGGCTTAGTGACCTGAATCCTTTTTCAACAGACGCGGCTTCGAATCTCGTTGCGTTCGATTTTTTATACGTTTCTTTAAAATGTCTTTGAACATACTTATTCCTTTTTGAGTTCTCTCTGCCTACCCTGTTAAGAGAATATAATTTTTTTTTAATTTATTCCAGAGAGTTCCATTGCGCTAATTACAATTGTTTAGTAGCGGCCATTTGCTTAATGGATCCAGGTGCAGCGGTTTACAGAAAAGTGTTTGACTCTAATGTATGGAAAAGATTAATAGATGAAGAAAATCTGGATCTACCTATCAGGGAACAATGGGTGAGTAATACTTTTTTTTTAAGGCCGTCATACAAGCCGAGATTATCATAAAATAAATAGAGAAACTAGTGTGACGACACTTAGTTCTCCACTTTCCGCCGTATCCAAGACATTATTAAAATCAAATACAAAATATTCATTTGACAGACGCTAATATATCGACACTTGACTCCCAATGTTGGGACAGTCGGTTGGTCCAGATAAATAATTTATATTTAAGTACTAAATACACATTCATACGTAATTATTATATGTATATAATAAAGTATTGTAGATTCAATACAAAAAAAAAAAAATTAATTCCGAAATATCATTAGTTGCACACAAGGCTCAGAAAGAAACAGAATCTGACGGTCCCAATGAGCAACGATGACCTTACAGATACAGCAGGCTTTGTTTATTATTAACTCTGTCACCGCAGAACCAGCGCATCACCCGCCACGCCGTTTCCAACATAACGTCAGATGCAACGTTAAGAATGGCGAGCGCTCGCACGCGTATGTTTACGCGCACGCTCTCCGAAAACCCCTATCTTTATGATTTGACACATGACGATGAAAATGAAACGGTATGTATGTATTTGTGTGCTAATATATTGTCATGTCATATAAGATATTATTTTGTGTTACGAGTCATGTCATGTATGTTGTTATGTTGTGTCATAATGTCTAATTTTATGTAATCTAAAGTTAAACTAATTATTTTGTCTTCAATTCAGTTCTTTATTTATGGTGCTTGTAATTTGACTAGTTGTAACTGTTTTATATATTGACGGTTTAGTACTTTCGGCGGCGTAGTCGTAAAACAATGAAATGAAATGAAACGAGAGAAATGTACCCTCAATCAAGTATCTCTATATGAAATTTCATCACAATCGGTTCGACGGCTTAGCCGTGATGTCATCACAGACTGACAGGCAGACTTTCGCATTTATAATATTAGTATGGATATATGTATATATATATATATATATATATACGTATTACAGGTTCAATTCCAAGAAATAATTGTAAAAGACAATATAATAAATCGTCATCCGTGTATAGCGTCTTTCAAATCGCTGTTTAACAAGCGCAATGGTATTGAAGACGCCATTTGCAGAAAATCCTTAGAAGATACACTAAAAAACAATAGTATAAATGTTAATGTAAGGTGGCTTCTGACACAGGTAAGAATTTTTTTTTTGAATACTTGAAATATCATAATCTTTGAAATATCATATATAAGCCGTGTCGTGGCGCATTGTTTTTAACATTTTTAAAGTATTAATCACATGCTTAGGAAATTGATAAACATCTCAATAGGGAGATTTTCACAAATTTCTGCTACCCAACGATTGTTCTACGAACAATCGTTTGGCATATGAGAATACTATTCTTAGTATTAATAAGTAAGATGTAGAACGCATGGCTTAGCGGTCAGAGCGCTTGGACGGTTTCCAAGAGGCGCGGGTTCGAATCTCGCTGTGTTCAAATTTTTGTAGGTTTCCAAATATGTTTTTCAATTTCCTAAGCGTTTCAATGGTTCTCGGTTCGATTCCCACTCGGGGGATTATATTTCATTTTAAAAATTTTCATATCTCAACTCTGGCAAGACAGAAGGGCAGCGTCGATTTCGTTTTGGGTGGAAATGAGAGGACGGAGTGTCCCAATACTCGGTTCTCTCTGGCTACCCTGATATGCGGGAAAAAACGTAAACGTGAAAAAAATATAGATATTTACCCTGAGTTCCGTTATATGTACGATATAGTATTTCCCTATATGATATTTATTTTTCAGGCAATATGCAATAGTAAAGAAGAACTGAAGCCATACGCTAGCACTTTGCAGCCGGCGTTGCTCGACCTCATAATAAGTGCGTCGCAAAATGAAATTTTAAATGATTTACAAATAGATGTGGTAAGTTATTATTAAGAACTTACCTTATTATTAAGAATATTAATCTAAGTATAGGTCAAATGGGCGGGTCTTAAATTCACTGTAGGCATATGGAGTGTTTATTTTTCAGAAATTTGAAATATTTCCTTTGAATAATGGCAAAATAGATTAGATAGCCTTAGGAAAGTTCATATCGCACACTTGTAAAGTGCTTTTTTGCACTTGTAACAGTCTACATACGCTCGTGGCATACTTACCTGTGCCCAAGGAACACTTATATACATATAGTAAAAATGTAACTGATCACTGTCTCTGTACATGGCAGATATATAAACAAAATATTATTTGGGGCATTTATAAATGTAATAGAAGCCGAAACGATGATTTTCAATTTTTTTTTCTGTTAGCCTGTTCGTTTGGGCACACGCTTATCTCAGAAACGGCTTAAGCGATATATTCGTATATGCAATTTTATTGACTATAGTATTATCAAAAAAGAAAGTTTTGCGAGATTTAAGCGAGTAGTTTACGCAGGAAAGGCCGCTAGCGGGTCGCTTGTATATATATATATATTTGTTGTTATTATAAAAAAAGTGAATATACAACTCAACATAGAACATCTAGAAAACCTAAATGGTTTGAGCTGATGAAATGCAATTACAATATATATATATTTATAATATGTTAATTTTAGATTGACACTTTAATATCATGGCATGAAGATACAGAAAATGAATATATAAATCAAACGATATATCTCGTAATCAACACCGCCATACATTATGGCGCAAGAAAAAGCATATACTACTCTCTAGTTGAAAGATTAGTAAAACTATTGAACATTTGGCAGAATGTAATGGTACCTTGGTCTTGTTTCGAAAAGCATTACGAAGGTAAGTTTAAGAAGATTTTATTTTTCTGGCTTCACGCTCTATCCCGCACTTTGTCCCGCATAGCGGGGTAGGGAGGGAACCCAGTGTCGTGATATTCCGCTCTGCCATGTGTTCGGAATATACTTTTGTGTAGAGATTACACGTTGCCAAGGCAACGCGTATTTTGCGCGTGAAAGGGTTAGTGCTAGTATCCATGAATATGTAAATTTACACAAATATTAATTCCGCGAAAATGGCAAATTATAAATTTTAATTACGGCGATGTTAACAAAAAAATAAAAATAAGTTGTTACAAGCGTATAAGAGGCGCGGGTTCAAATACTACACTAAATTACGTTTTCTTAAATTTATTTTACAATTTCTGTTTTATAGTTAAAAATGCCGAGAAATTAAAGATATGTTTGCATATATTAAAAAATATTTTAAAATCCAACAAATATATACCAGAGCTTCTACCGGCTCTGTGTAGTTTGATAGAAACCAAACAAACCTTCATAGAAGTGTGTGAAGTGTTCGGAATGGCCTTACATTTGGAGTGTAATAACGAAGTAATGCTGAATCGGTGAGTTGTTTTTTTTTAATTTTTAGTTCTTTATTAGAAATCGAACGTTACATATATTTTTACATACATATATAGCTCCATACTATGTCTCAATTATAGGCTAACTCTATATGTATATATAAATGATGATCACATCTTGTTTATATAAAACTAGCGGTCTGTTCGCGGCTTACATTATAAATGCGGAAGTAACTCTGTCTATCTGTTTGTGACGTCATCACGGCCACACCGCTGAACTGATTATGATGAAATTTTATATAGAGACACTTGAGAGTCTTGGAATTAACATAGGCTATCTTTTTCTTTCTATTTTTATAGTTTTTCCATGAATTTCATTATGCTTTACGTAAAGGTCGTAAAGGTCGCCGAAAATACGATACAGATCGCTAGTAATATAATAAGAGTCACGATGTAGCCGAATAGAGCGTATGGCACAGCGGTCAGAGCGTTTGCTAAACAAGAACCGCGAGTTTGAATCCCGCTACGTTAAAAAGTTTGAAAAATGTATCTTTTTTACGGAGTTTATTTTTTTAAATCATAAAATTTTCTCTTTTTTCTTGTAGGTTTCGTAAAATTTTGCATAATCTACACAGAAGTGATGTCATGGAATACCTAAAACTTTTGTATTATACGCAAACCGGATGTCCCATTGTTTGCGATTACAGCAATTTCCGGTGAGTACCTAGGTCACTAGTTCGATTCTCGTTTGTGTATACCGATTATAAATCAAAATCAATTCTTTATTCAAATAGGCGTTAATAAGCACTTTTGAATCGTCAATTGACATGAAATGTCAGTATTGACAGTTCTACAGGAAACTGCCACCGGTTCAGAGGGCAGTTCTGCTAAAAAGGGCCGTTGAGAAATTCAACAGTCGCTCTATTAAAATATATTGAAGGAATGATTTTGTTTAAATTTTTCTCTTTCTCCCATGCAGCAGGCAGAGATGCAGAGAGAATATTGTGTCAAGACACTGTCCACGGCTTTCCGTAAAAATTTGAGATATGACAATCGAGCAAAACCTGTAAAAAAGTAACCTTAAATAAAAACAATTGGGATTCTAACCCGTTACCGTCACTATGACTTTAATCGCGTTTGTAATTAATTACACATTATTATTAATATTTTCTCTACAGAAAAATAGCAGACATATTGGCAAAAATAACGGCTAGCCGTGAAAAATTGAAGTGTCTTCGAATATTAGACGCGTATATGCGAAATGCTAGAAATGAACCCGTTACCTCCATACTCGAGACGGTCAACTTGTCGGATCATTTGGATAGTGCTGAGGGATTGAAATTGGTAGGAAATATACGTGTACATACATCTTTTATAGTTAAATACGTATGAAAGTCATATTTATAAACAAATTAACGCAGCGGGATTTGAATCCGCGCCTCTTGAAAATCAACGTAGCTGGATGTAGAACGCATGGCTTAGCGGTCAGAGCGCTTCAAGCGGCGCGGGTTCAAATGCCGCTGCGTTTAGATTTTTATACGTTTTCTAAATACGTATGTCTTTTTCAATTTCCTTAGTGTGCGAATAACACTTAAAAAATGTTAAAAATATATACGTATAAAAGTTTAAAATAGAGTTTTTTCATATTTTTAAGTGAGTATGTAATACTTTAAAAATATAAATATATCTCCTGTGCTTATAAAATAGCTTGTCTTGACTAACTAACTGGCTGATTCACCATCGTCGGGCGGAAACTGAAAAACCATTACAATTACTTTCAATTTTCTTTTCAGTTTGTTTGTGCACACTAATCTTGGAAATAGCTTAACAAATTTTAATGCAGTTTTGACTATTATATTTTGGTAAACTTCCCTCAATATTTAGTGTAAATTGTATTTCAATCGTTACATAAATAAAAAGGTTACAACGCTTTGAATTATAGGTTTGAGCAAAGCTTGTGATTTAAGTAAGAACGCGGACGTGCGTAAAATCTAAATACTTATTTATAGTCCTGTAGTTCGAATAGGCGAAGCCGCGAACAGGTCGCTAGTTCAAAATATTTGTTTCACAATTAACTTTGAATATTAGTTAAAAAGCTTTTCATTTACTTACATAATCATCATCTATGCATTGAACTGTTAAAATATAATAAATTTTTCTTTCAATTTCAGTCGAAAACCTGTTTGAATTTATTATCTGAAATGGAGAGAGAGAATCTTCTCTCCGTTGTGATTAAGGAGAATTACAAAAAAGATTTGTATCAACACGCAGCTGAACTTCTTATAGAATATTTGAAATGTAAGAAACGCTGTACTTTATATATTTTATTGGGTTAAGCTTTTTTCTTAGTCAGAGAGTGCCTAGTGTCAAGAAATTTCGTTCTTCGTTTTCAGTCCGAATTCGAAACATTGCGTGTCTCCATTGGTTGGCGTAGCTCAACGCGGCGCTTTGTACATATGTTTTTTTTGTATTGTGTGTTATAAAGAATATTTAGGCCACCGTATCTCAGTCGAATAGCGACTGACTGTAAGCACGATGGTTGTGGGTTCGATACTCAATGGTGGAATGATTATATTTAAATTATTTTAATTCATGGATTGCTAAGGAGTTGTTTCTGTTCATTTTTTTTTTTGTTTTAATTTTAGTAAAACTGTCACGAGAATATGAGCCTCCATCTAAAAGACCTGCTCGGGATTCGAATTCGTTGCTATTGTGCGATACAAGAATACGTAACATATTGACTCTATTGAGTTCTTACGGAGAAAAATATGTTGACGGCTTAAATGGATTGTTAAATGATGATTTAAGGATTAGGTAATGTTTTTTTTTGTATAGCTTAAGAGAACCGAGTGTTGAGACACTCCGTTCTCCACTCTTCGCCTATTTTAGATTTGTTATATTTTATAAGAACTTCATGTTTTTTTTCTATAAATTAATAGATAACAAATAAAAATCGTTTAGAAAACGTATAAAATTTTTGGAACCCATGACTTTTGGAAACCGTCCAAGCGCTCTAAACGCTGAGCCATGCGTTCTACATCCGGCGATGTCGAAATTCTTATACGCTTATTACAACTTATACTTGTTATTGGGAGATGCCAACAAACAATCCCTCTGCAGAGATCTGTACAGAGATTTTTACAAATTTCTGCTCGCATCTTTGCGAGAGAGAATTCTATTTATTAAATGTACTTTAAAAATGTTTTATTTTTTATACGTTTTCGAAATATGTTTTTTAATTTCCTAAGTGTGTGATGATAAAAATCATCATAGCGGCTGACTCTCTGACTGACAATCGCTGATTGTAAACGCGATTGGTTGTGGGTTCGATTCCCACTGGTGGAATTGGTTATATTTGAAATATACACAAACACACAATGTCTTGATTTCGGGCGGAAAGTGGAGAACGATGTGTCTGCACATATTTTATTCTATTGATGTGTAACATTTTCAGATTTACATAAATGAAGGTTATAAATATATATAAATACTTGTAAAGTTTTGAACTCACACTTTTATTGTTTTTTTTTAAGATATTTCATTATTCACTTATATTTTTTTGTTTTTCATAAAAAAAGAGGTTTAGTTTATATTTTCGTTGCGAAATAAAAGCTCCTATTCATTCAGTTTTTCCTATGATTATAAAGTATTAAAAATATTTTCACATAATTTAACTCTGCTCCAATTATGACAGTTCAAGTCATTTAAATTTAAAATGTTACCGCTAATTTTTGCGTGCGTGCGTGATTGTGTGCGTGCGTGCGTGCGTGTGTGAGTGCATTTTGTGCGGTGCAAGCGAATGTTCTGACTGAGCTGTAAGGGACATTTTTTTTGCAGATTTTACGAATGCTTCTATATAACGATTATAATGTCTAAATCGATATCGGAAACGAAATTACTTAGAACGGTGGATTTGTTCTTAAACAGATTCAAGGCGATGTCCAATGAGGAAGGTGAGTTTATATCCCTCCCAGTTTATATCTCTAGGTGAGTAGAAATAATCTAGTGTTAAGACATTCGGTTCTCCGCTTTTGCAACATTGAAGTAACGGATGAGTGGCGGAACTTAACGCCGCGTTTTGTCTTACTAGACTAGGGATTTGAACCCTACATCGCGTGTATAGTCAACCACAGAATAATATAATACAAAATAATTTGCGAAATTGATCAATTATTCATACTGATGCAATTTTATATAGAGATACTTGAATGTCTGGTGATGAACATAGGCTACTTTTTTTATTCAATTATAGTTAATTATAATTATTAGAAATTTGATTGTTTACGAAACAGCTATCACAGCTCACAGAGTGTCTGACAGACAGCGGCTGCGCGGAGAGACGTGACACTTGACGTGTAGGTGACTTGCAGAGTTGAGGGGATATCCGGATTTCCTACGGAACCGGAACATAGGGTTTTTTTTGATTGTCAAGAGTCATAAAGTCAACGCAAACGAAGTTGCGCGCGACTTGTTGTATTTTATTATCATAGATTATATCAAAAGCCTAATATCAATGTACTTAAAACTATATATATTTATTGATAATTTATTTATTTATAATAATTTACAAAATGTAAGCCGAATGAAAATCGAAAGTTATATGGACGACGCGTCGCCATTGATGAATATTATTTTATCTTAAACGTATTTCAATTCACGACCATAGGTGTTAGTCAGTTATATATATTTTTTTATTTTTTAATTTTGTTTTGTTTTTCAGTTTCAACGTCTGCTTTGAATAGGCACTTCACGAAAGAGGAACTCAGAAATATGCTTCTGAATTATTCTAAGGTATTTTTTTTAAAAAGCAGCTTCACGCTTTTACCCCTATAGATACTCCGTTCGCCGCTTTCCTTACTTTACTGCCCAAAATCGTATTGAGTGTTGAGTGGCGGAACTCAACGTCGCGCTTTGTCTTAGGTACCTACCAGAGTGGAGAAATGTAAAAATATTTTTAATATAATCATACCGAGGGAATTGAACCCACAACAAATCGGGTTTTGTAGTGCACTATATAAAACAAAATTATATTCTTATATTGATGATGTCATCGTGACACAGTAGGATTGTATCTGTCTGTGAACGCAATGGTTGTGGGTTCGATACCCGCTTAAAGAGATTTTTTCTTTATTGATAACATATTTTTAGTTATATAACGCATGACTTAGTGCGAGTTCGAGTCCCGCCTGGTTAAAATTTTATACGTTTTCTAAATATGTGTTGTTTAATTTCCTGAGTATGTGATTAACACTGTTAAATGTTCAAATATATATGTTTATATAATAATTTGCGTGAATCTAGTATGGTAAGCAATATTCAATGTATTTATATAGGCATTTTCTTATCTGTTTTTTACCAAAGTCTAGAAGACGTTTTGAGTTTACAATACGCGAGAGCCACTTCCACTTGTTTTGCACCTCAGAGCGGAGAAATTAAAATAATTAAATTATGAAATGAAACTATTTTTGACCGGATTAATCGAGTATGTTATTGGTATTCGAAAATACATTTTAGAAATCCCGACGTTTCGAACACTTTACAGTACTCCGTGGTCACACTAGCCTGTAGACTGGGGTGGCATTCGTCTGTCAGTTGATACAATTATTATATCAAACTACCGCTAACGATTTCTTAGTTGCGTCGTGTACTGCCCTGGATTCTTGCAGAATGAGCTGACTGTATCTTGCTCTCTGGTGTGGTGGGTTTGAGACTTGAAGTTTTCAGGATTGGGTCGTAGGCAGGCAGGCAGAAAATTTTCAAACGTCTTCTCTATCTTTCTTACTTAAATGAGTGCCGCCACTCACTGACCCAACGTCACGGTTTGTCTTGTCACCACAGCAGAGGAATTAAAGTATTTTTTGAGAAAAAATAATTTCCCCAAGTGTATACCGAACCCACAACCAATCGCGTATTAGTCCAGACGCTGTCCCACTGCGCCACGGTGACCTAGCCTACTAAATAAATTGTTGTTTTTTTTTTCCAGAATAATGCTCAAATAGCGTTGTCCTTCATTGTGCAATTATTGCGAATTTATCCGAAGAGTCCCGGGTTCGATTTTCTAGATGATGATATTGTAAAATTGCTTAGTGTTGCGGCTCCTTGGACCATAGAAATAGTTAGAGCAGCTGATGTATGGCGATGTGAATGGTATGCTTACATATAAATATTTAGAGAAAAAAAAGTAACCAACAACCAAGCGTTGTATTTAACTTAGCATATACCATCAAAATTTAAAAAAATGTATATATTTGTATTGATCAATTATTAATAAATAATTGGGGCCATTGTGGCTCTGTGGAACAGAGTCAGACTGCAAACGCGATTGGTTGTGGGTTCGATTCTCACGCGGTGAGTTAAATTATGATCTAATTAAATTATTTTCATTTTTCCGCCTGGTGAACAAGACAAAGCGCGGCGTTGAGTTCCGCCACTCAACACGCAATGTTTCGAATTCAGGCAGAAAACTGAGAACGAGGTATACTGACACTAGGTTTTCTCTGACTAAAAAAAAGGTTTAACGCAAACCAAGTCTTAAATTCGAGCAGAAACTGTATAACTAGGTTTTTCCGTCTTCCCTGCTATACGAGAAAAATGGAAACTTTAAAAAAAATAAAAAGATAACAGTTTTAAAAAGGACATGCTTACAATTCTAAATATGATAATATTAAAATTACACAACTTTTCACCTTTTGCTTACATCTGTCCTTGTTTCTTCTAGTTCCCATCTCTTTCGCTCCCTTCTGCATTGCTATCTTTCTCTTTCGCACATTAATTAAATAATAAATATATCCTAATTATTTCAGCCTCCAACAAACTATGAATGATTTGATGTTACAAACAAAAGGCACTGATATAGAAAATTTAAGTAAATTATTGTACGAAGAATTTAAGTTACATAATAATGGTCCTGAGCAATTTTCTTTAGGGTAAGTTTCGTATATATCTGTCTCGCTCTTTTATTAAAGTGCTAGAAAGTGCTAGCCGATATGTATATATCTAATTTGCGCTGTCAGTAATGGGATAGACAGAGATAACTGATATGTATGTATCTGTCTCACTCTATCATTGAAATGGCACAAAAAGATAATCAATATGTATATATTTGCCTCACTTCCTCATTAAAGTACTACAAAGTGATGTCTAACTCATATTTCTGTCTTGTTCTCTTAGAAGTTGGTAGAAAGCGATAGAAGATTTGTAGTTTTTTTTAATAAAAAAAGAGCTTTTACTGTCATTTGAACTAATTCATAACACTTTTTAAATATCTTGTTAATTATTAAGGGGCGAGAGGATCTCGGTTCCTCTCACAGAAGGCAGAATATTTACGTATATAATAATAATAATATTTAAGATATGAAAATGGACAGAATCACTAATTATAATATATCTTAATTGAAAGCTATAAACGAGATGATCGGAGTGTTTTGGGCACTTGGTTCTCTCTCTCTCTCTCTGTCCGTACCCGACTGTGTGTGGGAGGGCGGGAATGTTTATATAATTTTTTAATAAAAAAAGTAATAAAACTTAAATATGGTGGAGGGTGTAAAATATTAAGAGGTTGGGAATGATGAAAAATAGTGCTTTAAAAATTAGTAATTTATTATTTGAACAACATTTTTTAAAACGTATAATAATAAATTAGATTCGAAATTCTTATATGCTTATTACGATTTATTTTTGTTATTAGCGTTTTCGACGGACGGATTGCAAGAGGCGCGGCTTCGAATCCCGCTACGGTCAAACTTTTATACGTTTCTAAAAATGTTTTTAAATTTCCTAAGTGGTGGAAATAACATTTTACAAATGTAAAAAAAAAATATAATTTGGACGTTTTACAAAAAAAAACACATTTCATACAATATAAAAAAAAAAAAATCTCGGTTAACGTGTGCTCTAAGTTTACATACGATTTTACTAAATGACTGTGACCGTTACATACTAATATTAATTTTACAGATTATCCTTATGTTATGATGAGAATATGCCAGAAATTTCTACAATATTCTCTATGGACGGTATGTTATTATTTATTATATAATAGACATTTTATTGCCATCGCACCGCAGTGGTACAGCGGCTGTAGGTAAACGTGTGGTAAGAAAGCGCGGTGTTGAGTTCCCCACACAATGTCTTGAATTCGGATAGCGCCGGATTCATCGCGTTATACAGTCAGACAAGATTGCCTTAGTATAGTGCAATAGATACTTTCTAAGCTGTTAAAAAAATGATATGTGCGTGTGCGTGCGTGCGTGTGCGTGTGTAATTTTTTTACATTTTCTAATTTTATTTACTTTCAGATTTAGTATCTTCATTTGGTAAACTATCGAACTGGAGTGATTTGACACTACAGCAAAAGACAAGTGTCAAAGAGAAGCTGCCATGCTTGTGGACGACTACGGAGAGTTTCAAAGAAATTATAACTAAAGAAGAATTAAAAAGTTAGATTGAATTTTTATATTGACACCATTGTGGCGCAGCGGTAGTATTTGATTCGATCTCTACTCGGGGGAATTATGTTTAAATATTTTTATTTCGTTAATGTGTTAAGGGAAAAGGCGGGATTGAGTTACGCCGCTCATCACGTTGCGTCTCAAAATTTGGGCAATTTTAAAGGTAAATCAATGTTAATTCTAGTTTAAACTGGATTCGGGCCATCGAACCGACAACTATTGCGTGCACTCAGACACTCCCACTGCGTCACGACGGTGTTGAATGTATGCAAATTGATCTAGATATTAGATTCTAATATTATTTAAACATTTTCAGTTCCATTATGGTTGAACGCGATGATATCTACATACAAAAATGACAAAAGCTTTGTAAATCCGTATGGCGTTTATAAATCGCCAAGAAATTATTTCGATATGTCCGTTGTAAGTATATTTCAGGCATAAAGTGTTAAGTGGCGGAACTCAACGCCGCGCTTCACCTTAACAGGCAATCATAGACATCGAACCCATAACCGTTACGGCAGCTCTTGGACAGTATTATTTATATATTTTCTATATGTTTTCAACATATTTCTATCCTAAAGTTGTTTCCATTCATTGTTTGTGTATTTTATTTATTTACACATTTGTGTTCGTCGTTTTTTTATTATTTTTTAGATAGCTGAGATTTCTGCATGGAGTGAAATAAGCGACGGTATTCATATGAAAGATGTAATATTAAGCGATATTCAGTCGTCGGATTGTATGGCGCAATGGGCGGCTAGGATCATGTTGAGGTACGCATTGTAACATTTTAAAGTGTTATTCACACACTTAAGAAATTAGACAATATTTTTATTCTCTTGGAACCGTCCAAGCGCTCTGACCGCTAAGCCATGCGTTCGACATCCGGCTACGACGAAATTCTTATACGCTTATTACAACTCATATTTGTTGTTAGCATCTCATCAGTTAGATTTTTACAAATTTCTGCTACCCAAAGATTATTCTAGGAACAATCGTTTGGCAAGACAGAATGCAATTTATAAAATTTTTTTAACATTTTAAAGTGTTATTTACACACTTTGGAAATAGAAAAACATTTGTGAAAAAAGGTTTTCTAAAAAAAAGATTGACAGGTGCAGGAAGCTGTGTTGTTACATGTCGCATGTTTGTGATAAATGGAATTTACAAGCGTATAATAAATGAAGTCCACAGACGTTTTAGATGAAGTTAACAATTTGTAATTTTTAATAATGTACTTTATAAATTGTAACCATAATTTAAAAAATAACTTTGTTAGTGTCTTATTACTTCACTTGTATCAATCATTCAATTGATCAATTTAATAAACTCTCGTCACGCCGTTTCGCTTTGCGTCTGGTTTGCATGGAAATTAGCAGACGTGTCCGAATCCGGTGGCACTGCATTATTGTGTAGCGTGAACCTGATGCCGTTGCCATGGCAACCATCCACGAGAAAATATTTTGGCGGGTTTTTTGTCTTTTTTTCTTCAATATTTGATGTTTAATTCCAGGTCCGCTTATCTTTGTTCACTAGACAACGATGTAGGGGACGCGGCGGGTAGGCTGTCTCGCTCTTACGAGGCGGCGTGGTGCGTACGTGCGAGCGAGATGGCAATACACGATCAGATATTGAAATGCTGTAAGAGGACCACGTGAGTGTTATGAAACCAGTTGTCACACGCGACTTCGTTTGCGTGCACTTTGTGACGTCACTGCCAAAAAAAGGATTTTCATCAATTTTTAACAATGGTGTAAACAAATAACCGTGAAAATATTTTTTTTTAGTGATTTGTACGAAAGTGAGATGTTACAATGGTTGTGTTTAAAACTGAATGCGGTTCGAGCTATCGCCTTAAAAGAAAATAACGAAAATAGCCTTAAAAGTGCCTTAGATCTTGCAGGTGAGGCATTTCTTTGGGACCTAGTATTAACTTTTGCCTCTCCCAATTTACAATCTTGTCGTGTCGAGTGGCGTAACTGAACGCTGCGTTTTGTCTGTACTAATGAGAGTAATTATTTAAATATAAACATTTGTAATTATAAGTAAGTCTGTCTGTATAAATATTCGTGGGTTCGATAACAATTCAGGGAAGCATTTCTCCGCTCTTATAATTTCTAAGCGGCAGCGTTGTTTAGTTTTGATGTGGAATTTTAAAGTGCTTGTGTATGCATGAAGATATAATATAATATTTTTTTAGTTTCACAGTTTTATGCATAAATGATGATTATGAGTGAATGTATTGTATTATAATAAATATTTTAATTATTCTTGTTGTTTTGAGAGTTCCAGCGGAATGTGAACATAAAAAAAAGGTTAATCTCATTTTTTAGTTTTTATTTCTCCGCTCTGGTACTTGAGACAAAAGTGCGGCGATTAGTTCGGCCAATCAACACGCAATATCTCGATTTCCGGTAGAAAGTCAATTAATCTTTGAACCATGTACTTTTTTGTATAGAAACAAGATGTGAGGAACATTTTTTAATTTAATGTAGAGTTAGCATGTAATTCTTAGTATGGTAATGTTAGTTTCCTATTACATATAAAAAAATAAAAAATATATATATATTGTCCTGCTACTAGACTTTTCTCTCGACTACTCTCTGCTATGTGGGAAGAAAGCGTGAAGTTGGAAAAGTATATATAATTAAAATAATATAATTTCAGATGCGCACATACCACAGTTTTTAGAAATGACGTCCAACGAAAACCTAATTAAAATGGACCTAGTGACACTGCTGTTGAGAAATGATCTAAAAAGTATGTAAAATGTATATATGATATTGCCTTTACCACTCACGACCACGGTGGTCGTGGGTTCGACTCCGGCATTTTCTATTAGAACTTTCAATTCCACAGGCTTTGTCCAATCTCAGTGTTTGCGGGACTAGGAGGTCTCAATCCCGCGGGATCCTACAGAAAGTATTACTATTTATATGATGATAAAAAACATGAGTTAAACGACATAACTCAATATTTTGTTTAAGTTTTACTATTAATTATATGATATTATCAAATTGACCGGTTTATTTATTAAAAAAAAAAACTATGAAATACATAATATATAATTTTTAACATTTTTGAAGTGTTATTCACACACTGAAAAACCTTTTGTATGAACGAAGCGGAATTCGAACCTCTCTATGGAGATGCTAACAAAAAAAATAAGTTGTACCAAACGTATAAGAATTTTGACGCAGCAGTACGTAGAACGCAGCGGCCGTAGCGCTTGAGCGGTTTCCAGGTCGCGCGGGTTCGAATCCCGCCGCGTTCAAATTTTTATACGTTTTCTAAAAATGTTTTTTTTTTTTTTAATACTGTTTAGTTAGTGAGCTTCTTAACATACGTCAAATTTTTGGATTAGTGTTTGTTGATTATATACCTTAAATAACATATCACTTCTCCTTTATTATATACTAAATACAATTTTTCAACTATAAATTCACCATATGCGGAATCTTTATTTATATTAGACCTGTTGTTATTTATTTCAGCCTTAAGTTTCTATTTCCTTCAAGTAATCTTAATCTCTCGTTTTTCCTTTTTCCTTTTTTTTCGAACTCCGTTCATTCGCCAGTGCGCCATGCCGCCAATCATCGATCACTAGACGTAAATGCATTTCCTAGTCTATCTAGTTTCGCAAATCCCGCGGATCCCGCGCCCGTTATCCTGTATCAGGCGGGATTGGAAAACGTTACGGGATCCCGCATTACTGAGACTTCAGCATTGAAACCTTATATTGGAAGCCTCATTTTCTTTACCTATGTACTATTTAAAAATTTATACTTATAAATTTTTCAATAATATTAAATGAGCAGCTTTATGTTTTTAGTGGTAGTAGCCCTACTGCACTAGGCGGAGAGTTTTTAGTTGTGTCAAGACACTCCGTTCTCTGCTTTCAGCCATAATTCAACACTTTCAGTAAGGAACTCCCCTAAACTTTATTTTTCCAGAGCGAGGAAATGATTATAATTTATATAAAATAGAACCTACAACCATCGCGTGAGACACGATGGCCTCAAACTTGCTAGCAGCTTGTAGTTTCACAGACTGCTGAATATAGGGGGACAGTGGAAAAAAGAGAAATTTGACACTAGATTTTATATCTAAATAACATATTATTTTGTAATACAGGTTTGAATTTCGATCGAGTAACTGATGTGTTGGAGAAAATAAATAAAAACATAAACAAAGAAGACAAAATGGCGGCAAACAATAAAAAAAATTTGGAATCTATCTGCATTCTGTGTATGACATTCTTAGATAGATGTGAATATAAAAATAATAATTATTGTAAGTGATATAATAATTTACCCGTTAGCTTAGTGGTTGGTTACTAATAATAGATATAGGTTGGGGGTTCGAAACCAGAATTGGTAAATTTGTTCTCTGCTTTTTTTTATTGTATAATATTTTGTAAATTAACATAATGGTGATTGAGTTTTAAATTGGATTTTAAAGAAATCCCTCTAAATGAAAACATCACACAAGTGTCACACCTCTCCACTCAGAAGTGACGTCTCCGCGTGATCGGTCAGTCACTATACAGATATATAAAGATTAATTATGATATCATCATTTGATAGTGGAGCAAGTGGACTGTAAACACAATGGTTGTGGGTTCGATGCCCACTCGAGGAAATGATTATATTTTTAAATTACTAGGTGTTCCCGCGACATCGTTCGCGTGGTATTCTAAAATGAAAGTAGCCTAAGTAACAAGGAACACCGTACCGTACCGTACCTATTTGCCAGTGAAAGTCCAGTCGAAATCGGTCCAGCCGTTCTAGCGTTTAGTCGGACCAAACAGACAGACGGACAGAAAGACAATTAATATGTACCGTGTATACACATTACATACATATGCATTTATTAAACAGCGGTTACACACATTTTTCTTTATTTTTTAGATAAACAAAAGGTCATATTATTTTCAAATCACATTTATTATACAATGGCGAAAGTTTTATCACTTTATGTTCAACTGAATTTAGGGAAGAAGTCTAATCTCCTCGCAGACGTTATTATTAACAAATTCAGTACAAAGGATTTTGAAGATGTTTTGCAAACAGAAACTAAACTGGTTCTAGATGCGGTAATATTTTTTTTTACTGCAATTTACTCTCCGTGACCGTAGGCGGAAATATCGGATATCCGAAGGATATCTGAAGGTTTCGAATATTTTCGTATATGGGCAGAGTCTAAATGAAAGCAATAATAAATTGTTTAAAAAAAATAAAGGCGCTTCGAATGTCAAACTTAGTGAAATTTATCCAAAAAAATAAAAAAAACAAATGAAAGTTATCTTGGATCAGTCGGACAGCGTCTCATTGAGTGTAAACGGTTGTGGGTTCGATTTCCACTCGGAGGAGTTATATTATATTTAATTTATTTTCATCCGTTCTGGTATATGAGAAAAAGCGTGGCGTTGAGTTACGCGCAATGTCTCGATTTTGGACGGAAATCGGAGAACAGAGTGTCTTGACACTAGGGTCTCTCTTACTAGCCTGCTATGTGTGGAAAAATATGAAGCTGAAAAAAAGCAATTAACTCTGAATAAATATTAGAAAAGTTTAAAATTTCAGCTATATTTAATAAAAAATGACCTTAACTACATATCCATGGACCAGTTGAGGGATAATAAAAATGTTTTCTACGGAACCCACAAGCTGTTGACGTATCTGGACGAGAACAGATTTACAAGTGCAAAGTGTCACTTGGGTTTAATTGGGGATCCGCAACACTTGTTACTTAGTTTTTGTCAACAATTGCTCAACGCGAATGGTGAGATTATATTTTAATATAAATTTTTAAACGAAAAGCGCGGCGCGTTTTAGTACCGCCTCTCTGGAAGGGAAGAGTAGGTTCAATACACATTCGTGGGAATTGTTTTAATTTTATTTTTAGTTCTGGCTGAAAGTGGAGAACAGAGTGTTTTGACACTAGGTTTTCTCCATATATTAATTGTTAATTGGGAGTGCGTTCTATTGCAAGCGCGATAGTTGTCGGTTCGAAATACACCCAAGGAAATTATATATCAAATTTATTTATTTTTCGCGATCTGTTTTTTACAAAATACAGCGTTGAGTTGCAATATTCTTATTTCTCATTCATTCATGTCTTTAGTTCCGGCGGTGGGTGGAGAACGCAGTGTCTCGACACTAAGTTCTCTCTGACTAATTTTGTTTAGTAAAATCAAAACACTCATCAATTTTCAGATATTAAAATATTCGACAAAACTCTAAATGAAATGAATACTACAATTTTCGATAATGATTTAGCCCAAATGGCACCGGATTATCAAATCTTGAACAAATTTAAAGGAAATTTGTATAGTATTAATTTTAATGGTAAGCTAATTTCTTTATTTGTACAGAGAATCTGAAAACATCAGCTAGTGTTCTCACAAACTGACATTACGTATGAATTAAAGATTTCAAACTCTAATCTGGACTTGTCGATGCGGTCAGAGGGCTTGAACGGTTCTCAAGAGTCGCCGGTTCAAATCCTGCTGCGTTCAAATTTTTATGCGTTTTCTTAATATATGGTTTTCAATTTTCTAAGTGTATGTGTAACACTTTAAAAAGAAAATATTAATAAATATAATAATTTAATTGTTTTGCATTTTTCCGCTCTGATCAACAAGACAAAGCGCTGCGTTGAGGTCGGCCATTCAACACGCAATGTCTAGATTTCGGGCGGAGTGTCTTGACACTAGGTTCTCTCTGACAATCGTGCAATGCTGGAATAGGCGTGAAGTAATATTATATTATTTGATGTCATTTAAACGTTAATTTATGTCTTTGAGTACGGAATTATATATATGCATATTGACAGATACACAAAAAACAAAGGGGATTCTACTGAGCATAATATTTCAACTGGAGAAGTCCAAGGGCGACTATATCCATCTCTCTCAGGTGTGTCCACATCTGGCTAGTGCGAGAGGGATGGAAGATGCACAAGACGCTCTCTGCGAGCTGTTCCGTTTGCAATCTGGTGTAAAGATTGTTAAGTTTGAAGAAAAGGTAATATTTATTTTTAATTTATACATATAATAAAAATGTAACTGATCGCTGTCTGTACATAAAAAAAATATCTAAACAAATATTATTAGGGGCATTAATCAATGTAATGGAACCAAAAACAATGATTTTAATTGTATTTCCGTGTTTGTCTGTGTGTTTGCGCACGCTAATCTTAGAAACGACTTAACTGATTTAAATGTAGATTTTTTTTGTAGTTTGGTAAACTTCCCTTAAAATGTTTGTGTTTTATGTCATTATAATCGTTCACAAATAAAAAAATTACAATAATTTAAATTATAAATTTAAACGAAGCCTGTAATAATTTAAGTGAGCGCGAGCGGGCGAAAATACCAAATAGTTTAGTCTTGTAGTTGACGCAGGTGAAGTCGAAGCGAAGCGAGTGGGTCGCTAGTATGCTAACTTTAAGTTAAAATTTTATAAATAATAACCAATTCATCGGAGGCCGTCGTGGCGCAGTGGGAGAGCATCTGACTGTAAACACGAACTGTGTGGGTTCGGTTCTCACGCGGGGGAGTGATTATATTTTAAAAGTGTTTTAATTTCTCCACTCTGATACCTAAGGGCAAAGGGCGACCTTAAGTTCCTCAACTCAGCACACAGTCTCGATTTTAGGTGGAAAGTGGAGAACGGAGTTTCTTAACACTAGTTTCTCTCCGACTACCCTGCCATGCGGCAAAAAGCGTAAAGCTATATGTTTCCCTCGTGTCTGGTTGTCATGGCAACGACGTCACCCTCATGCTGTATCACTTCATACTGTGTTCATGTGTTCATTGTATTGTCATTTGATCCGGACACATGTGCTCATTTTAAAGCACATCAAAACAGCGTAGCAGTTTTTTTTAGTTGGTTGCTAGATTGAGAGAGGTGAAATTAAAAAAAATCAAATTAGCTTTGCACGATTTTTTTAATTCGATTGATAGATTGATACAGGTAAGAGTAATAAAAATACGAGTTGCAAGACAAGTTAATAATCGCTTAAGCCGCTTAGTGTTTTCTTTTTATATTTCAGATACAAATAATGACAAACACACTACACCGTCCCGCCATTCTGACTTGCCGCTTGTCGAATGGCAAGCAACTTCGCTTTATGGTGAAGCGAGGGGAGAGAATTCGAATCCACTGTGCCGCGATGGCTATGCACAACACTTTGGGGTTGAAACGTGGATATCGGGTAAGATATACTACTTATAATTTTTATTCCAGCTATCGTTTTTATAAAACGTCAATTTACTGACGCATTTTGAGCGATTGCGGAATGCAATTTTTTATTTATTGTAATTTCCAATCTAGTAAGATAGAGTGTGAGAGTGAGGCCAAAAGTGGAGAAGGCAGTGTGTTAACACTGCGGCTTTGAATAACGTTATAGATTAGCAGAAATGGATGTAAGGCTTAAAGGAACTAACTAGAAAATGTAATTTGGATGCAAAAAACTAAAAAAAATATCCCGTCTGATCATGTTTGGTCCAGTTCAAACCAGTTCACTTCACTTTTAACTTATAGATTTATTATATTAACCTATATTGCTCGTCTAGTAAGCTGTATAACATAGCTTCTTAAAATAATGAAATTTACTATGCAATTTTTCTATAAGATATGGGAAATTAAAGCCATCTGACTGTAAATGCGATAGTGTGGGTTCTATACACACTCGGGGTAATGATTGTATTTAAGCGAGTATCAATTTCCTTCGCTGATACCCCGATATGAAGTTCTGCCGCTCGTCACGCATTGGTCTTGAATTCAGACAGAAAGTGGAGAACGGAGTGTCTTACCTCTATGACTATGACCCGGTTATGCCGGATAAAAATGAATAACAAAAAAATTGACAAATACACTTTTCATTTTCAGATAACGCCGTTAAGCGACACTTGCTGTCTCATCGAATTTCTCGAAGATCATGAACCGTTTAGAAAGATGATAACATCTAAGTACAATATTGGTATGAAATGTAATATATATATTATGTAAAATCCATCGTCGCGCAGCGTATGACTGTAAGCACGACGATTGTGGGTTCGATTCCCACTTCCTTTTTTAATTTGATATTGTGTAATTTGCCCAGAATCTAAAATCTTCCCTTAAGAGACTTAAGATATTGGCAATATACATAATCTTATAATAAGCTTTGTTAGAAGTTTAGTTTTACTTCCTTTTAAATTTTAAACTTGGTGTCAAGACACTCCTTTCTCTCTTCTTTTCGCCTGAAATTAAAAACATTGTGCGCTGAGTGGTGAAACTCAACGACGCGCTTCAGAGCGGAAATAACTTAAATATTCAACCGAATGGGAATCGAACCCACGACCAATTGTGCTTATAGTAATACGCTGTCTCACTCTGACACGATTGCCTCAAAAATCCAAATCAAAACATCTTAGTCTTAATAACTTTTTCTGAGGTACTCATATTAAGTATGGATAGTTTATGATAATAAACTTTTTTTTATTTACAGATATATCAGAAATAAACCAACGTACCAATGATAAAGATTTAATTCTAGACCCAACTAAATCATTGCTAGAGTTTCAAAAGCTATGTGACAAAATACCTTCTTATATGCTAAGGTAAATGTATGCCAATCTATTGCTAATAGCTTCAAGACTCGAGAGAATTCAAAATGGACGGAGAGCGGAGAGTTGAGTGATATATCGTAAATAAAATTTGTATTTATAAAGGAGACCATCGTGCGATGGCCGTGGGTTCGATTCCCGCTCTGGTTACAAGACAAAGCGCGGAGTTGCGTTACGCTACGCAATATGCAATGCCTCAGATTCGGATGGGAAGTGGAGAACGGAGTGTCACGACACTAGGTTCTAAGCTTTGTCAAAACGAACTGAACTGTTAAAATATTGTTTCTATAGTGGCGGTATTAAATTATAGTTATGTATTATTTTGTTGTACACACCTTCATACACACATAGAACTGCGAAAGGGCTGGAAACGCGATAAAATATATTATGCATACATGCATGTGCTCAAATACTATTTATAGTTTTTTTTTTAGATACGCAATAGAAGAAAACGCGACGTCGATAGAAGATTATATAAATATAAAGAAGAATTTTCTCCAATCTATTTGTGATATGACTGTTTTTAGTTATATCTGTGGTAAATTTATTTTTTTAAACTTAATTTAAACTATTCTTTCATTCATGTGTCGATTATGTAATATAAACGTTTGTAAACTTGACGCATGTAGGAATGAGCGATCGCCATTTGGAGAACATTATGTATAGTAAACAAGATGGCGGCGCATGTCACGTGGACTGCGACGCCATCTTGCAAGATGGCGGCGAAATACCACCGGCGCGTCTCACTAGAAATATTCTAGCTGTTTGTGATGGGCAAGGTTTGTTTTATATATATTTTTTCTTTATTTATTAGGGGTAAAAGCTTTTATTTAACTCGCCGTGTTAATGTGTCAGTGTGTTCAAAGGTCGTAAACGAAATGCGCCACACACCGCTGTGTCCGGAGTGTTTGTGAGATGACACTTGGAGTACACCTTTATTTGTGATGACAATGCTGTAATATATAATCAGTATTGTGTGGTTAATTAAAAATGGCCGCCGCAACAAAACGGCTGTTTGCATGTTTTTACGCGTAACATCCAGTATGAGTCAATCAAATAAAATATACAGTTGATGCGAAAAAACACGCGTCACCATGGCAACGTGTATGTCACTTTATAGAGACCTGTATGTCAAACGCATGATAGCGTATGTTCAATTTATGTTTTAATTTACTGTATTTAATAAAAAAATATTGGAATCAAGACACTCCGTTCTTCACTTTCCACCTGAAATCGAGACATTGCGTGTTGAGTGGCGGAACTCATCGAACTCAAATTTAAATATAATCATTCCTCCGAGTGTGTATCGAACCCACAAGCAATCGCTGGGCCAAGATGGTCTCGTTTTAATACATATATATATATATATTATTAATTTCAGTACTAGAGGCTAGTGTGCAATCCAAATTGTCGGAACTGCGCGAGGAGTACGTTATATTGCCGTCCTTGTCTGTCGCGTTCAAATGGATGGGACAGCAATACATGGAAAAGGTATACACTCGTATGTCTACCGTATACCCACTTCGCCCACGGCTGACTACGCCACTGTCCCTGACCACCTGACCTGACCTGGACTAGTGTCATAACTCTCCGGTCTCCACATCTTATTTTTAACATTGAAATATATATATTACCAGTGACCTGCGTAAAGTACATGACTAAATTATTTTGTACATTCGCCTGCCCGCGTTCTCTTTTAAATCATTAACATTTTAAAATTAGTGTAACTTTTTTTTATTAACCGATTGAAATAAAACAAACAGTAAATGTTAAGGAACGTGTACCACAATACAATAGTTAAAATTGCATTGAAGCATGCACAAACAAATAGACAAACAGACACAGAGACAAACGGAAAAGAATATATTGTTTTGGGTTCTATTACTTTGATAAATGCCCCTAATAATATTTTTTTCATATATATTTCATGTACAGACAGCGATTAAGGCGATTTAATACAATTAAAACTTACACTATTACAAATAATAAACATACTAAATATCTATACATATAATAAAAATGTTCAGTTACATTTTTATTATATGTATAGATATTTAATTGTATTAAATCGCCTTTTCAAATTTTTGTTCTAGTTTAATCAGGTTGAAAAAATCATTCGTGGAAAGGAATTATGCTTCAACAGCACTATCGAAAGCCTCCGTCTCTCCAAACTGCCTAACAAAGAAAAATATATAGAGTTACTGAGGGAGACTTTTGAGGATTTCGCACAGAAGACCGAGTATACTGTGGAAGAACAAGTCAGTTATCACTTATTTATTGTTAGCATAATTTTTTTATAACGTCAATTGACACAAGGAATACTAATCAACACCACAAGATGTCGTTGTACTTTAGTGCATGTCAATTGATTTGTAATACTTTCGAAAAAAGATTATAGGGGTCTCTTCCGGTTAATCCACATAAAATCTAAAAAGACCCGGCACTTGGCATCCCATTACGATCGCAAACGCGAATTACGTAGGTAGGGACTACTCATACACGACACTCACACCGCCGTCGACAGAGAAGACGGCGAAGTCCAGCTTATTGAACGGTCCAGTGGTAAGAGATTGTTGGGCCCCTTAGAATAGATCTCTAAATCCATATATATATGTATCCAGTCGCGACTTCACGCCGCGGCTGGTTCGCTTAGTATAGGGTTCCCCTCCCCCGCCCGTTCAACGATGCGAGCCGAGATCCTTGCCCCGCAGGGGGCGCCCTTGCGATCGTTGACGCCTCCCTCGAGCCATACAGTGCTTACACTTTTCACAGGGATCGAGCATCCTCATCCCTCAATACCCCAACCGGGGTCGCTGTCAAGACCATTAGGGTCATCAGCATAAAAACAATGTAGAAAAAAAAAAGTCCTGGTACGAAAAGTATTGATAAATAAGCTTAAGCTATAGAAGTGTAATATTGGATTGATAAGTGTTAATGAAATAATTATAAAAGCCGGAGTCTTTGTCCCTAAATTGTTGGTCTACGCCAACATTCATTACCGTCAGAGCCAGCCACTACAAGTACTACTAGTACCAGAGTCGAGACACTCCTTTCCGCCTGGGATCGAGACGTTGCGTGTTGGAGTGGCGGAACTCAACGCCATTTCTCTTGACTATTAATAAATTTAAATATAATCATGTCGTCAATCAATCATGTGTACCGAGTGGGAATCGAACGCACTACCTTTCTAATGCCTTAGGCATGGACATATCCAGATTTTTATTATTATTTTTATTACAGGTCACTAGTTTGTTTCGACAGAGCACTGATCAAAGGATTTTGAGTATTACAAGATGTAATTGGGAGCCTTGGATTTAATTTGTTTTTTTTATTATTAGTACGTATAAGAAAAAGATAAAAAAAGAATAGAATAGAAGATGTTTCAGGGTTGTTTTTTATAACTTTGTATTGCTTTTTCGTTAGCTTATATATAGTTCAGTTAGTTAGTTAGTTATATATATAATTCAGAGAAAACATTGTATCCTTAACGTGTCATTGAAAGTTTAAAAATTATTACAAGATTTAATAAATAGCATTCTGTTGCCAAATGATTGTTCGTAAAATAATCTTTGGGTAAAATAGACATATTTAGAAAACGTATAAAAGTTTAACCGCAGCAGGACTTGAACCCGCGCCTCTTAAAAACCGCCCAAGCGCTCTGACCGCTAAGCCATGCGTCCTACATCCAGCTGCATCGAAATTCTTATACGCTTATTACAACTTATATTTGTTGTTAGCGTCTCTGTAGAGAGATTTTTCTAAATTTCTGCTACCCAAAGAATATTCTACGAATCTTTGGGTAGCCGAAATTTAGAAAAAAATATTTAGGAAACATGTATAAAATATAAGTTGTAATAAGCGTATAAGAATTTCGACGTAGCCGGATGTAGAACGCATGGCTTAGCGGTCAGTGCACTTGGATTCTTTGCAAGAGGCAAGGCGCGGGTTCGAATCCGTTCAAACTTTTATAAGTTTTCTAATAACATTAATGAAATTCAACAATTGTGTGAGAACAATATGATTATGTTTTTAATGGTTTTTATACTAATTATTGTAATTATAGTAACATAAATTTTCTATAAACTATTAACTTGTGACGTCATTTGTTATTAACATATCTTACTGTATTTTAATAAATATTTGCAATTTATGTTGATTTTTTTTAATATTCCTTTTTTACTTTTTTTAGAAGTGTTAGTTTGTATTTCAATGGTAAAATAAAACTCGGCGTTGAGTTCCGCCACTCAACACGCAATGTCCCGGATTGGGGCGGAAAATGGAGAACGGGGTCTCTTGACACTAGGTTGTTTGCTTAACCTGCTATTTCTCACAAGAGTTTTATAATGTTTGTATTTTTTTTTACGCTATTAATTACTCATTGTCTTTAATACAGGTAGAAAATGAAGAAAGGGGTCACTTATAAATATATTTAGTTTCTTTTTTTATATTTGAATAAAATCTTTTGTCTCTTTATAAAGAGCTTAGTGAGAAAATACTCCGCTCTCCGTTTATAACCAGTATAAAACATATTGTAGACTAGCGACCCGCTCGCGGCTTCGCCTGCGTGAACCACATGACTAAACTCCACAAATCGTCGACCAACTCTCACCAAACCCACAACCAATCGTGTTTTAGTCAGACGATGTCCCACTGCGCCATTGGACACGATGGATAATGACAAAAATTATATATAGTCCTTAGCTTACTCGATGATTGTAGATTGAAATCCATATTAGAGAGAATTTAATAATATATAAGAAAAATATATTAAAATATTGAATACGTATTTTTAGAAAGCGTATAAAAATTTGAACGCAACGGGATTGAACACGTGAACGTGGACGCATGGCTTAGCGGTCTGAACGATTTCTAGGTATACATTTTAAAGAAAATTAACAATATTGAAATATTTTCAAGAGTTATTGGATATAAAAAGTATAATTTTCTTAATGCATACAATTTTTTATCGTTTTTGACCCGAACTTCGGTCTGAAAGTCCAAACGGAAACGTCCAAAGTTTCCCAAACATAAATGCCACATCCAATTTACAATTTCAGTTCGCAATAAAAAAATGAAAACAAAAAGAATACAATTTTCATGATATATATTTCGTTCATTATTAATCCAAGCTATGGCCATACGATATTCTCTATCCAGGGTACATAAGCGGCTACCCGCGTGTAGATCCCGGGCTCGCCTATGAACCCGCACGCCCTGCCGAAGGAAGTTACACCCACCACTGTGTACATACAATTTATCTGCTTGTGCTTCAGCTGGAGAGGGCCGCCGCTGTCGCCCTGGAATTATATATAGATTGAAGTATGACGCCATTGCCTGGTAGTGGGAGAGCGTCTGACTGGTAACGTGAATGAAGAACGGAGTGTCTTGACACTAGGTTCTCTCTGACTACCCTGCTATGAGTAACAAGCTGAAAGTTCTATATTGAGATTAAAGGATTTAGGTTTAAAGTAAATGGATTTGAAGCAATGGAAGATGTAAGAGAACCTTTGCAATCAAGTCCACCAAGGTAAGAGATCAAAATTATGTCGAAACTGCCTTGTTGAAGAAATCTTGAAATAAAATAGGCAATAATTGTTTTTTCAGCTTCACACTTTTTCCCATATAGTAGTAAAGTCAGAGAGAACCTAGTGTCAAGACACTCTTTTCTTCCACTTTCCGCATGAAATTCAGACATTACGTATTGATGGAACTCAACGCTGCGCTTTATCAAGGATTAAGCTGAGGCCAATGTGAGGTCTGACTGTATTCGCGATTGTTGTGGGTTCGATTCCCACTAGGGGGTGTGATTATATTTGATACATTTTATTATCATTATATATTGAAATTAACTCAATTTTGGTGCAGTGAGACAGCGTCTGGCTACACGCGATAGTTGTCTGCACTATGGATTGTAATATATAAGCTATTTTCTTCTCTTCAATCTAATACTCATAGACCTCGTTGAAGGAATCACTTCTCAACTTCCCAAAGTCAGAGGAACGACGAAGTGACCGGAACAGTTTTAGTTTATACTTATACCATAGGTATAAGTATAAACTAAAACTGTTCCGGACTCGGTCTTGTCATAGGACAAGACCGAGAAATGACAAAGCGCGGCGCTTAGTTTCGCCATTCAACACGGTATGTCGAAAGCGGAGCTTGACCGCTATATAGAATTTAGGATATGCTTACCTGACAAGTATCTTTGGACATGTTTTTATCGCCATAACATATTTGAGTCTTTTCATCAAATCCGTTGCGCATTAGCCGCATTGCCGGAAACATGTTGCTGCATTCAGATGTTGGGAATTTTTCTAGGACGACCTGTGAATGATGTATAAAATTCAATCAATGTTAAAACACTTGGTTTACTAGCATGCTATTTCCCGTATAGCTGCTGATAGTAATAGATAGTCTGAGAAGACTTTGTATCAAGACACGCTGGTCTCCACTTTCATTCCACCTGAGTTCAACACATTGCGTGTTGAGCTGAGCTCAACGCCCCGAGAACCTAGTCTGACTGTGTAGTCAGTCAGTCAGACTGAGTAGTCAGACTAGGTTCTCGTAAGCTTTTCCTCAATTACGAGTAATAGAATTGCTAATTAAGGAAAAGCTTGAAAGTACTTGAAGCTGAATTATTTAATATTTAATTGATTCGTTATACACGGAATGTATATTTAATGTACAAAGTACCCTAAATTTGTTTCCCCACAAAAGAGGTAGATCACACACCATCTGCTCCTAAATCAATAAAAAGTGAACGGAGAAATGTGACACTAAAAAAAGTGAAGCATCTAGTTTACCTTTTGTAATTCATCCGCATTAACCCCTCTATTTTGTGTGGCCCCCCAACCAGTAGCGAGAGCAAGTTCATAGACATTAGGACTGCCTATATCCAAACACGCTGGAACAGAGAACTGGTCGAGAAGCATACTGAAATTAAATAAAAATATATTGTATTATTTTTTTAGCATTTTTGTTTTTAAAGTGTGAATAACTTCACACACTTAGGAAATTATAGTTAGTAAAGTTGTAATAAGCGTATAAGAATTTCGACGTAGCTGTATGTAGAACGCATGGCTTAACGGTCAGAGCGCTTGAACGGTTTTCAAGAGGTGCGAGCTCAAATCCCGCTGGTTTCAAGTTTTATGCGTTTTCTTAATATTGTATAAATTATTAGTAGCTGCCCGCAACTTTGTTTGCGTCGACTTACTGACCCCCACGAAAATACCTATCTGAACAACTGTTATAAACTCGCAATTTTCTTATATTTTTCAGTACAGCTGGTCTATTATGGTACTACACAGGTGTTACACTCTTCAAAATAAATTATAGCGTGAGTTCTGCCTAAGCTTAAAAGCTACAAAATAAAATATATTTAATTCAAATAGGTCCAGTAGATTATGGATTTTTCTTATCATATTTAAAGTTAGTTATAAATGTAGCAGGATTTGAAGATAAGATTTGTTTTTTAGATTTCCGTCTTAATTACTAAGCTATACGCTATTATCGCGTCGGCCAAATTCTTGTACAGAATTTTACAATTTATCAATATTTATAAAATCTATACAGTAGAAACCCGCTTATCAGGACTAATTCTTGCCATTGGATATTTTGGGATATTTTTACAAAATCGCCATCAAAACATTTTGGTAGTCCGGATAAAATCGACCTGCTATTGTATTAAAATAATATTTTCTTTGATTTTATAAGTTACTAGAAACCCGCGACTTCGCTCCCGTGAACTATAGCTGTTTCGTATTTTCGGCGGCCTTTTTGTAAAACAATGAAATTACTGGAAATACTAAAGAAAAATTGGGAGAAAAAAGGTAGGCTACACCAAGACCCTAAAGTATTTCTATATAAAATTTTATCACAATCGGTTCAGCGGTCCGGCCGTGATGATGTCACAGACAAACAGACAGGGCTACTTTTGCATTTACAATATTAGTATGCATTACTCACTCTCTGTCCATTTTCAACAGCGCTATGTCATTGTATCTATGTGGCGGGTAATATTCTGGGTGTTTCAAAATACTTTTCACTTTGTACAAGCGTTGGCTGTCTACTGGGTCATTGCGACGCTGGATGCCGATGCGTACAGACGTCACTTTGCCACTGTAATAAAAAAAAAAAAAAAAAAAATTATAGGAAAATAAAACAAAAAGTAAGATATAAGACAGTTTTTATATTAGCACCATCGCTTAGTTCGGAAGTGATATACTTAACGATGTGGACGATGGTCTTGGTGTCGATTCATAGATAGGAAATGTTTAATAATATAATTTAATTTAATAGGTTATGTTGGTAGAAATGCGTAAACACCGAAAGTATCACAAAATCTAGAGAAATTTGACAAATATCTGCTCCTAGTTTAAAGGTGTTCACAAAACAATTACACATACAAAATTTAACAAGCTTCACGCTTTTTTCTACATAGCAGGATAGTCCAAGAGAATCTAGTGTCAAGACACTCCGTTTTTTACTTTCCACCCGAAATCAACACATTGTGTGTTGAAAGGCGGAACTCAACGCCACGCTCTGTCTTAAGTACCAGAGGGGAAAAACGAATTGCCCCAAGTGGGAGTCGAACCCACAACCAATTGCCAGTCTCCCTGAGCCACGATGGTCTCATACATGATACACATAATATATACACAAACTGACAACACGACACTATGAAAGTTGTCAATTACACAAATATCTAATATTGTTTTATGGGAACTGAACACACGACCTCCTGTTAGAAGCCCAACTAGCCATGCCCAACTACTAAGCCTGTAGTTATCTTAAATCTATATACAATGATAATACTTGAAATCTTATCAGCGTCATGTTTTTTACGCAATATAAGGTATTAAGAGAGAAACTAGTGTCAAGACACTCCATTTTCCACTATCCGCCTGAATTTGAGACATTATGACCACTTTATGTAATCAGAGCGGGAAAATGAAAATAATTGCTTCCGAACGGAAATTAAGCCCCAACCGTCGCGCTTACAGTGGGACTGCCCCTCTACGCAGGATGGACTCAAACAAAGATAAGTGCTATCAACAGTCAATGTTAGTCATAGTTAGTACAAATATTCCTCATTTCCGTTGTAACTGATAACATTATGACTTATTGGTGATCTAACTTAGCCGAGAGCGAATAGCTTCTAGGCTAAAATAAAATCTAGACTCAAACACAGATCTATAGAGTTGAGTCTACATTTTCAAAGGATCACCATAATGGCACAATATCAATGTTTTAATTCACAAGCGACGGTCATGGCCAAGATTGCCACTCGAAAGCATTTGTCTTTAAAAATATCGTTTATACTCATAACGGCGTTCAGTTCAGTTACTAAAAATGTAGTGATTCTAAAAAGAGGCTTTTTTGTAATCAAAGTGTTATGAGATACTCGGTTCTAGACATTCTGCCCGAATTACAAACATTGTGTGTGGTTTAACGCCGCGCTTGTCTATCACCGGGGCCAAGAAAGAAATATATTTCAAATATAATAATTTCTTCGAGTGGTGATCAAACCCACCAATCGAACCGAACAATCGACTTGTCTGATGCAAATGTAGAAATTTATTTGCATAATAAAAGTTAATAATTTCCAACGGACGAACGGAGAGTGGAGAACGGAGTGTCTGAACTCTATAAGAAAACAAATAATATTGGATTCACTACTTACAGATTCCTGCTCGACGTACAATGGCCGGCTGTCAATATAAATCTTTCACTCAATATTGTACCACCACAAAGCCATTGAATGGAATTTTCATCATTTCCATAACCTAGGAGGGCCTGAAATAAAAAAAAACAATTAAGTAAATATCCCTAAGGAAGTTGTACAGAGAGCTGAACTCTACTGTCCCTGCATACTTCTTTACCCTCGTCCACAATGAACCTCTTCATACACGCCCCCCGGGGGGACCTCATGGTTCTTACGCGACCTTCCTCCGGTATTATGGATACGGTGTTTTCGAAATTCAACGAAAGTCTTATTTAAATTATAAAGTTCTATTATCACTATTTCTTGCGTCATTTTATATATTTTTTACGATTCCCTCATCACTCATCCTCTCACTGTGTGGACACGTTTTTCCACTGTTTTCACTTTATTTTCTCATTTGTGGAGAAAAGTTAGTAAAAATTACTACGTTTGGAAAAACACTCTAATATGTACCCAAGTATGCCGTATTACATTTTCATTTGAGGCATTGTTAACAATTATATTATTTTTATGTCTGCCATCTGGTAGTCACCTTGGTAGGTGGTGGTAGGTGGTACACAATACCCTTAAAATGGGCTTTTGTCAAAGTTAACGATTTAAGAGGATTTTCTTACCATATGAGGAAACTCAGCATCGGAGGCTGCGACTCCTCCCACTATAAGACCGAGGGCGTCATGCCTACATTTATTTGCCCTCGCCGGCTTCCCGGTGAGGGCTACTCCTCTTTCACAAGGGTACACGAGATTATGTTGATACTCGATGCATTCTGAAAGAGATTAAACTTCGGTTTTAATATATAATTTTACAATTTATTTTAAGAAATTGAATAAAATTTGAACGTAGTAGGTCTGGACCCCGCGCCTCCTGGAGACACTCTAAGGTCTCTGACCGCTAAACCATGCGTTTTACATATGGCTACGTCGAAATTCTTATACGCTTCTTACAACCTATCTTTATAGAGAGGTTTTTACAAATTTCAAAATATATTTTAAATTGAAATAACACAATGTTTAAAATAAAATATATTCTAGTTTCTTCTGTCATGTAAGAGAGAACAAGGAAAAGAAGAAAGGAGCGCATCGTAGAATTTTATCATACATGCAAAAATTTCCAGCAACTCTGCCTACCCAGAAGTAAAAATAAAAAAATCTTGTTAATAACAATAATCTACAGTATAGAATCCCTAAAGATGTTGGTATCACGTCATCCAGACGGGACCTTCACTCTAGAAGCCTAAAATGGGTAATTCTGGTAGAACTTACAGTTCTATGGGAATTAAATATACCAAAAGACCACCGTTTCAATGTAAGCACTAACTTCGAACTTACTATCGGACTGACCAGGGATGATAGGCTTCGAAATTATTTTAAAACTAAAAGATCTTGGCATATCAAGAACTATCACCAGTTCTTTTAAAAGCACTTATTTTACTACTGAGCAGGATGTTTTCATATTTGGTAAGACACCGAGAGGAGCTCGGACAGTGCATTAAACTTGGGTTGCAAGTCTCCGATTTCAGCATTGGTCCGAGCACATCTTTCTGCAATGCGATGGGCCCATGGATTCATGTTTTTCAAGGAGTTTCCTCTCTATATATAAAAGCGAAAGTTCACGTAACGGACAAAGACGAAATTCGCAGGAATTTTGTAGTTTTAAAAGACGTCCGCTCCGTCAACGGATATATCGACAGAGCCGGACTAACAAGGGTCGATAAGTTCTCACAAGTGTATTAGAATAGGACTTTCCTAGTCCTTCATTTCATCAGACGTTCTTCATTACTGCCCAGACGAATTCCTGGGAAATAACTGCTAATATATGTATTATTGTGAGTTATTTAATTTAGTACAATATACTTACTATCCCAGGCTTTTTGTCCAGTTTTTGGTGCCGTCATATTAGAGAACAGCGGTTCACATTTGTCATACTGCTGAGGGACTTTCTCATTTATCACATAGTCATATACAGGCGGTATGTACTCCGTTGTAGTACTGGGCCTAAAAAAGAAATATATTATTAGACTTGTAAAGCTGGACTAAGAGAGTGGGTTCGATATTGAATAATTGTATTAGGTCAGGTCAACGTGGCGCAGTGGGGCAGCGTCTGACTCCCGAAAGAACGACCTCCGCACACACTGTGCAATGTCTTAATTCAGGTGGAAAGTGGAAAACGAGAGATTGTTTTGACACTAGGCAATTCCGTTGTATCAAATTGATAAATAGATACATTGGATGTTTTTTTTTTTAAATTCATAATAAATAAATTTGTTACAAATTTAAGCTGTAAAAATTTGACGCCATTGTGGCGCAGTTTTAGCGTTCTAACTACACTTGATAGTTCTGGATTCATAAATATTCAGAAATAATTATCTAAATTATAATCAAAATATGTCTTGTTTGTAATATAAACAAAAACACCGTAGACTATTATTGAAACAAACAAAAAAGATGAAACGATAAAAGATATACTCCAAGAGCTTGATTCTCGTTAAAATTGTATAAGTTTACTCGCCACTACGTAACACGACAATTGTGGGTTCGAATCCCATTTAGAGAAAGATTATATTTCAATTATTGATACCTCGCTGAGGTGACTTAAAGCGCTACGTTCAGTTCCGTCAGCACGCAAGGGCTGAATTCGGGCGGTAAGTGGAGAACGGAGTGCCTTGACACTAGGATCTTTCTGTCTACAATTATACGGAGAATAAAAAGAAACCTACCGACTTGTACTGGTAGTAGCTACTGGCGGCTGATATGTAGTCAATTGTGCATTATCCAT
Organism: Podotricha telesiphe; assembly: GCA_038994665.1. Classification (NCBI taxonomy): domain Eukaryota; kingdom Metazoa; phylum Arthropoda; class Insecta; order Lepidoptera; family Nymphalidae; genus Podotricha; species Podotricha telesiphe. The sequence goes on from JAOYRR010000453.1 coordinate 272,865, forward strand.
ACAACATACAATGGGGTCTGTAGTTGCAAATGAACATAACTGTAAAGAAAAAATACTAATATCAAATGTTTTTCTATAGATCGCTGTCTGTACATGAAAGATATATTAACATTTGATATTTATTTCATTTCAATCGGTTAATAAAAAAAACAGAAAATTATACATTTACGCAAAGTTTGAAATTTAATTGAGAACGCAGGAGGGCTAAAACAGGAAATAGTTTAGACGCAGGCGAAGCCGCGAGCGGGCCGCTAGTATTCTATAAAACAATAATAATAATAAAATTATATCTTTATGTTATAACACATTATAAATACAATGAATAAATAATCATTGTATGTATAAGTATATAATAGAACTAGCTGTGCCCATATTCGTCCGCGTGGAATTCTAAAATAACTGTACCTTACGGTATATAAACTATCTGCCAGTGAAAGTCCAGTCAAAATCGGTCTAGCGGTCGGATTAGACAGTCAGACAAAAAATGTACAAAAATGTTACTTTGATATATGCACCGTGTATACATACATATGTGTTTAGTCAAAAGCGGTTATTTTAATATTATAAACAAACACTCTAATTTCATTTATTATTTAGTTACTACTGCAGTTCAGCTGAGAAGAGCCGGCTAGAAACTCAACAGTTGCTCTTTTCAAATATAGTTTTACAATAAGTAGCCTCTCGAGTGAGCATCTATAATAATTATCAATAGAATAGTATTCCTGGACCCAATAATATAATTTCCTCAATAATATACAGAGAGTGGGTAGGTTTAAAAATAATTATATATAAGTCAAACTAATAACAATTTTAATTAGATAATTGATCTCTTAATTGACTCACAATTAGTCATTAACTTCGTCTGGCCAAAGTGCAATTTGATAAATATAAGAACTCTTATAGAAGTGTAGAACCCAGTGTCAAAACACTCCGTTGTTCACTTTCCGCCCGAAATCAAGACTATGCGTCTTCATGGAGTGATGGTGCTCATCGCCACGACCTTATAACCTAAGGGTATTAGAGTGGCGAATTTAAAATATTATAAATATAATTGTCCCTCGAGTGGAAATCGAACCCACAACTAATGGCGTTTACAGTCAGACGCTGTACCACTGCGCCATTTGTGGCCAATAGCTTAAATCAAAACTCGCGGAACTCAACGCCGCGCGTGTTATCGAATGCACTATTCCAAAATGAGTGAAACACTATGTTTTAAACTTTTTTTTTGAAGCGTTAATCATACACTTAGGAAATTAATAAACATATTTTTCGAAAACGTATTAAAATTTGAACGAAGCGGGATTAGAACCCGCTACTCTTGGAAACTGCTCAAGTGTTTTGCTTCCAAGAGGTGCGGGTTCGAATTCCGCTGCGTTCACCAGAACGCATAGCGGTCAGAGCGCTTGGACGGTTTCAAAGAGGCGTGGGTTTGAATCCCATTGCATTAAAAAAATTATACGTTTTCTAAAACTATGTTCTTTGCCGACCATTCTGTGTGCGAAATATGCATGCATTTATATATGCATTAAAAAAATATTTTATGATATAAAACTGTATATAAATAATCTTATCCAGCTTCACACTTTTTCCGCATTTTGCGCCTAGTCAATTTCCACGCTTTCCCCCCGATTTCGAAACATTGCGTGGTGGAGCTCAAAAGAGGATATATTAAAAAAAAATCCCGATTGGAAATTGAACCCACATCCTATCGTATACAGACAGACGCTTCACCACTGCGACACGATAACATCAAGTTTTCAAGCAATTAAAATTCACACGGTTTACGAAGTAAATAATAAAATTACATAATTATCCTTTGGTTTTTCCTTTTTAGACTCAATATCCTCAAAGTTGTTTACGTTATATATATATATATATATATACCTAATAAATTTTGCCCCAAACGTCAGAATAGAGAATTGGTGTCATGGTATCACGTCACTTCGTACTCTACACCTGTCTCTCTGTGTCACCTTTATCGGTACTCAGAGAACGGAGTGTCAAACTTCCTCCCTAAATCTTATCCTCGTTCATAGTTATCAGCCCCTTTATATACGCCCTCTGGGGGGTTTTCATGTGAACTGTGTTTTTTGAAGGTACCCTTTGTTGCCAGTCACATTTGCTTCATATATCTTTCTTACAATCCCTTTATCACTTATCCTTTCTTCTCCGATTCGATCAGCTAAGCTGACTCCTCACATTCTACGAAGAGTACACATCTCTACAGCATTGATCTTTCTTTCATTCTTCATCTGACATACCCTAAACCCTGTGTTTCGCCGCCGTTCGGACAGAAAAACACCAAAAGAAATACGCTTTAAAGTATGTCCTCGTGTCCGATCGCCATGGCAACGACATCAGGCTCATTCTATCACAATATTGTATTGTCATCAGATCCGGATATGTGTGCTAATTTCTGGTGAAGTCTTAAAGGTGAAGCCTATAAGGTCTTATAGGTGAAGCCTATAAGGTCTTATAGGTGAAGCCTATAAGGTCTTATAGGTGAAGCCTATAAAAGCGAATAGAAGTGGGAAAGTGTCTTTAATATACTTGCTAAGACTGTAGGATCGGTTTGCTTTTGGGACCATTATTATATTTAAATTAGAAATCTATACTTCGATAAGCCAAATCGCGGTGTTGAGTTTCGCCACTTGACAAGCTATATATGTAACATAAAAAAAAGTGACTTGTCACTATATATCTATCTGTTCTAATATACAATAAGCATATTATATTTAAAAAAAAACAGTGCCACGCTTTTTCTATCATAATTTCCCACTCAAATCTGAGAGCACTTCATGTAGCGAAACTCATCACCCCACTTAATCTTATCACCAGAGTGGTTCACCAAAGTAAAAGAAAAATAATTTAAATATAAACATTCCCCTGAGCTGGAATCGAACACTCAACCAATCACGTGTACACTAAGCCACGATGGTCTCTGTAAACACCAAGAATTGAACCTAACACCTATATATATATACATATAATATTATTTATAACGGTTCATAATAAAACTTGACTCATTCGAAGGTCATTGAATGGGGCAAAAAGTCAACTCCTACCACATCTGGCTAGACAGGGATATCGATACCAAACACTTCGCGATAGAAAGAGAGAGAGATACGCACATTTATCGCAAACATATACTAACAATTCTACTTCGCAGTCATCTGTTTGTATAAATTCCTTGTATATAATATGTTGAATATTATGAAAAAGCAGCTTCAAGTGTATTTTCGCATAGCTGGGGCAAGGCAGAGACAAACTAGTGTCAAGACACTACGTTTTCGCCTAAATATATTGCGTTTTGAATTGCGTAATTTAACACTGCGTTAAGTCTTAAAATAACAGTCGGATACGGTATATGGTAATTTGGGAAACAAGATGTGAACCTGTGATCTATTATACTATACGTTTAAAACTCGTCGAGGTGAAACTCTAAACGTTTTCTGAAGGTCAAAGAAAGTCTTCAAAGTCTGCTAAATTTGATATATTAACAAGAATTAAATACTTTTAGACAGAAAATTATAATATTATTGTAGTTTGAATGGTATGGGTTCGATTCGCACTTGGGGGAACGATTACATTATTTTCATTTCTCTGGGGACAAGTCAAAGCGCAGCGTTTAGTTCATTCACATTTCTATAAAAGTTTTCTGAAAATAAATGGAAATTGCCTAAAAATATAAATGATTAATTGTTAAACTGAAACTATATAAGGTGTACATATAACTTTATAGCTTTCACAGGGCTTCTTCTGACTACATTTCCTTTAAAAAAAATAAAAATATATTATATTTAGTCATTTTCAAGACTAAATATTATTAATAATGTAAATGTTTAATTTGTGGCAGACAGTTTATCTTAGTCGTTACCGCATTGCCAGTTACTTTGCTGCCAAGCACTGGCGTGCCAATATAAACCGATTTGCTCGCGGCCTCGCCCGCCTGCAGCTGTTTCGTATATACAGCGGCCTTTACGTAAAGCAATACAATTCCTGGAAAACTGAAAACTCAAAAATATAGCCTATGCCCATTCCAAGACTCAAGTACTTCTCACAATCTGTTTAATGGTTTGGCCGTGATGACGTCACAGACAGACGGACAGAGTTCTTATTTATAATATTAGTATGGATGAATTATTTTATTTAAATACAAAACGCGCCATGCATCTAATGAAATGTCGCGGCGCCACTCAGTCGAATCATAGTACATTCAGTCTCCATTAGCTAATATACTATTCAGATTTATATATAATGATAAATGCGGCGTTGAGTTACGCCATTCTATCCATGCAACGCTTGTGACAAAGGAGTGACCTTTTAGGTTATATCTACTAACAATAAAGACTTTTTCCAGTTTCTCATTTTTTCCCGCATACTAAATTCAAAAGAACTTAGTGCTAGGACACTAGGCTCTCGACTTTTAGCCGTGATGAGATGTTCCGTGTTGAGTGACGAAACTCAACGTTGCAAATAAAGAATATACTTAAAAAAAATAAAGAAAACAAGTCCTTTAATAAGCATGAGCTTTCCAGAGCGCAGGCGCAGGTAAGATATAGTCTTTTTAAGGTGATTAAACGAGAAACCGGTTTTTAGTTTCGCTCAAAAGTTTCGCATTTTTATTTAAATAATTTTACACCTGTTGTAAAGTCACTGGGAAAACCAAATGTATTTGACTCACAATGTGTTGTAAGCGTTTTATGGCGTCATTATGCTCTATAGTGAACTGGTCTAACCTAAGTTTACATTTTAATACATAACATGGACAGCTTGTTTGCCTTGTGGCTGTAATTTTATTGTCAAGTTCCGTTCTAGAAGATATTGGAAGGATGAAGAACAGGTATTTCTTAATTAATGTATTCGTTTTTGTCTTTTTGCATCTCCTATAATTCTATATTTAGAAAAAATCTTTGAAAGTAGCATTTGAACCGAAATTTGAACCGTTCTAGGTGGATCTTGGAGGTTCTACCCTTAAATTAATGGGGTATTCATAAATATTTTTCCATAAACGTTTCCATAGCGAGGTGCTGTACAAATATAATTGAAACATATTGATAACAGCTATAATTTGGGTCACAACGAGTCAGTTCTAAAGAAAATATATAACAGACGTTCAATTCAGTCTTCACATCTGGACTTAGCGCTATAGAAAGATAAAGAAAAGATAAAGCAACTCCGCTTCGACATTTTATTTATTTAAAAAAACATTTTGTTTCTAAGTTATAAATAAAAACCTGCAAGATGTGTGCACTTCGGACTTTCAATTTTCAATACATTGCATATTGTTAGTTTGACAATATATAATGACTATTGCCTTCATTTGCATAGTTTTCGTTAATATATTATACCCTTATGTATTATTGCAATAATTGAGTCTACATTTTTTTTTTCTAGATCTATCTATATGTATCTAATATATTAGGTAAAATACTTAATATTAATAAATATTTCTCCGGATGGCATTTCAGTCCACAATCATGGTCTGTTATCAAACGGCGTCCACCAAATAATTAACAAAGAATAGACAGTCACATATATAATGCGAATTTTTTTTTCTTTTAATTAAGACTATCTAGAAATTTTAATCATTTTATAACACTAATGGCTAGAAATATTATAATTTTAATCCATTTTAAGTATCGCTTAACGGTCGTTACTCGCATATTAATTGTCTTACCCGTAATAAATTCATATTTAATTACCCATCCTGTGTACGTGTAAAAAAAAAATACGAAATTACTATAAACCTGGAATAACCTATTGGCATTGCCAGAAATTTAAAGTGCAAGCAATAGTGCGACAATTTACGACCTTAAAGTCTACCGGTAACATGCACAATGTAGTGCAGCTACTAAATAACAAACTAGCTGCACCCGTGACTTCGTCCGCGTGGAATTCTTAAATAAAAGTTGCCTATGTTACTCTTTCTTACATCAGCTATGTGACAGGGAAAGTCCAATCAAAACCGGTCCAGTCATTCCAGAGTTTAGCCGGAACAAACAGTCACACAGATAGACAAAAATTGTGAATTTAGTAAATAATGGCTATTTTAATATAACAAACAAACACTCTTATTTTACGAGTATTTATGTATTGTATTGATAATATATGATATACATCTGCATATTTTGTATGAGGGAATATTTCTTGAATATTAAGTAAATGTACGTCAAAAATATATATATATATATATATATAAATATATATATTAATTAATACGTGAATTAAAAGTCATGAAAATAAAAAAATTGTGTTTTACATACGCTGTTGTGTAAACTATTGTGTATATATATGTTGCTAGGGCAACCCGTGAGACAGTTGTTATTAGTATTTTTTTTTTTAATTGCTTCCTCAACTTTCTTTTTATTTCAACTGACACAGATACTTACTTTTGGGGGTTTGCTGTGATTCCTTATATCTTCTATAGCAGTCTTACAATTTCTAATATTTGTGCATACGCCCGTCTTATCGTTATTCATACACAATTCACCTGCAATAAAAAAATTACTTTCCATGAATTGATTGAACACAATTGATAGGAAGTTAAAACATTTTCAGAAAACGTATAGAATTTTTGAACCTGCACTTTTTGGGAACCGTCCAAGTGCTCTGCCCGCTAAGCTATGCGTTCTACATCCGGCTACGTCGGAATTCTTATAAGCTTATTACAACTTATTCTTGTTTTTAGCATCACTAATTTATTCTAGGCACAAACGTTTTGGCAAGACTATGTATTAAATATTCTTCATTTCTAAAGTGTTATTAACAGACAGACTACTTTAAAGCGATCATTGAATTAAGGAAATTGGATAAACATTTTTAGGAAACGTATAAAAAACTGCAAAATGCAGCGGAACTTAAACACGTGGTCGTTACGACAATACCAGTTAATTTGATGCCAATATTTGGCTTATTATAACTGGCTTAAGAAACAAACAAAAATATATATTTTTTAAAGATTTTTTCCGGATGAATTAGACAATTGTTATACCTGACAGCGGCTGTGTTTTAATACGTTTAGTGTGAATAAGGAACGCTCATATAGAAATTTTCTGTTTGCTTTCTATATGTTTCCATCTTACAATCACGTACGTACGAGTGCACGAATTTATATTTAGACTGAACGCGTGAACTATATCTGTTTCGTATTTTCGGCGGCCTTTTCGTAATACAATTAAATTCCTAGAAAACCTAAACAGAATGGAGGAAAAAGCCTATGTTTATCCCAATACCCTCAAGTATCACTTTACAAAGATTTCTCACAATCGGTTCTGCGGTTTGGCCGTGATGACGTCACAGACAGACAGACAGAGCTACTTTCGCATTTATAATATAAGTATCAATAGCACACACATCCGCTGACGCCAGTCTCATAATGTACCTGCGCGAGAGTGTGTGTTTTGGTAAATTTAGAATTTAAATACAATTGAACGATTGTTTGAACGAGCAGGACCATCTGTTAAATTAAAGTTTTTGAGCTATAATATTTATTATTATTATTATTACACTTACAGACGTCCATTATCATTTAATTGATATTAAATCGGTATTAATAATAAAGTGCCTATTATTAGTTGGTGTAATTTGATTAATGGCAATTAAGTACTAATGAATGTTTTTGAGTACAGCTCAAATTTATTTCTTCTTGACAATATTATATGTATAAAGTATGTACAAATTGAAAGGTGACTGACTGACCTACATAAGATATCGATCAATATATGTATATAATATAAACTTCTAGAAGTATAGAAGTATGTTTAAACTTAACAACTAACACTGTTATTATAATAAAAAAAAAATTGACTAGCTGCTCTCGCGACTTTGTCCGCGTAGAATTTTAAAATATAAGTAGCCTAAGTTACTCTTTATTACATCAGCTATCTGCCAGTGAAAGTCCCGCCAAAACCCCATAGACAGACAGACAAAAATTATTATTTTGGTGTATGTACCAGTATTGGTAAGTATACATGTATGAGTTGTAAAGCCAAAAATATATTTAAAGCTGTTTTTGTACAGTTGACAAATGCATGAGTAAGCGCAATGTTCGTGGCTCTTATTCTTATCGGGAGAATATACTTACAGCGTTAAGTACAGTCAATAACTAGTCAACAAGCGGAAACTAGAGAACGTCTCTGGACACTGGGTTTTTTTGGCATACAATTCCATGCGGGAGATGTGTAAAAGAATAACTGTGAACGACCAGTTCTATATACACAATGAACTAATAATGCAGGTTTTGTTAAGGAAAAACTATAACAACTCATTATTTTTATTATATTATCCCTAACCGAACAGATTCAAGACTCACACATAAAAAAAGTAACACTCATACATATGTAGATTAAAAAATAACAAACCTTCATACTGTCCATTCGCTTGCAAGAAATATATGTTTAAAATTAAATTAAATATAAATATTCTATGCGCCATTTCTATAGTTTTGGTCTTTTTCTCCTTTTTCTCTCTTTTTTTCTAGTGTACTCTCTCTCTCTATAAACTCACTGCACTCAACACTAATATCACAATTACATTTTCTAAAGAAAAAACGCGTATATTATATGCAGAAACTTATTCAAAACGAACGAACGTCTGGCCAAGTTAAAGACTGAGTAATAAATGTATGAAGTTATATATAAAGGCAACAGATAACCTATACGCCATATTGGCGCAGTGGAAATTTTTTACTGAGTGCAATAGCAATAGCTGATTCATATATATTATAATTCATATCATATATTGTAGTGCTTTATTTCATTTTCTCACACACTCAGAGGAAACATATAGTCAAGACTCTCCGCTTTCCGCCCGAACTCGAGATTGTATTTTGAGCGTACCCTAAAGCTGCGCTTTGTCTTATATAAGCTGGGAAATAAAACAATTTGAATATAATAATCCTTGCGAGTAGGAATCGAACCCACACCCATTCTCTATTCAGCTACTGTCCTCTTAATTGACAATGTCTTTTATTTAATCTATGAAAATTTGTTTTAATACTTTATAGGATTGTAACTGTTACAAATTGCAATTAATTTCAAAAATTTCGTCATTTATCAGTGTTGCCAGCTTAATTATTAATAATTTGTTATAATTAGTGAGTGAGTCGCTTAGTTTGCAAATAAGATTTAATTTTTACATATAATTACAATAAAAGTAAATTCATATTGAATTTTTTACATAGCAGTATAAGAGAGTGTTAACACTCTTTGTTCTCAGTTTTTTGCCGTAACAGGAATTTCAAGTCTAATAAAAAACAAATATATAATGACCAAATTGACACTGTCGCTATAATTATCATTATCGCCATCACAGTCACTATGACTGTATCTTCCTTTACGGCTATCAGTTATATTATCACACTAACCATTTTTTTTTAACTTGAGGAAACCCGTTACGGATACCCGCCCTATTAAGGACTCGGACGCGGTTATGTGGAACTCCGGACCGGCAGATGTGGGCCGTCCGTTTGCCCACTAAAACTCACGATGCTCCTCCTCTACCCCCACTGGCCAGGGCCACAGGGACTACAATCACACTAACTTAACCTAACCTAACTATGACTGACAATTTTACAATAACAATCGCCGTTACCATCAGGTACCACATCAGCAACATTACTATCTAGAAAACGTATAAAAATTTGAACGCAGCAGGATTTGAACCTGCGCCTCTTGAAAACCATCCAAGCGCTCTGACCGCTTAACCAAATATGTCTTTTCAATTTCCTGCGCGTGCGAAATATAACACTTTAAAAAAATGTTATAAATATTTAATTAATAAATAGCATTCTCTCTTGCCAAACGATTGTTCGTAGAATAATCTTTGGGTAGCAGCAATTTTTAAAAATCTCTCTACAGAGATGCGAACAACAAATATAAGTTGTAATAAGCGTAAAAGAATTTCAACATAGGTAGCTGTAGAACGCATGGTTTAGCGGTCAGAGCGCTTGAACGGTTTTCCAGAAGCGCGGGTTCGAATCCCGCATTCAAATTTTTATACGTTTGTCTTTTTCAATTTCCTAAGTGTGCGAATAATAACACTTTAAAAAATGTTAAAACTATCAGTATAACATTCATTAACACTGACACTGTCAATATCAGCCTCTCTGACAATCACAATTACATCTGTCACTGTCTACATCGTTATCACTCTGACTACTAATAGCGTCATCAGTATCATTGTCATAACACTATTGACGTATTATCGTGTCAGGAACGCTAGTGAGGTCACAAATCAAAATAGCAAAACTCGTAATAAGCTTGTATGAGTTAGAATATTGTAGCTACAGTTTTAATCGTATGCTGTGCAAATGCTATTTTTGACCTATTTGTAAGTTGTCCGATTGGTTTGCGGTACGAATCCAACGTTATTTCCAGGATGACCAACCATCTGCCAGGAACGGAAGATTGTGGCCCTAGCCAGTGGCGGTGGAGGAGCACCGTGAGGTTTTAGTGGTTAAACGGACGGCCCATATTTGCCGGTCCAGAGTCCCACATAACCGCGTCCGAGTCCCCAATCCGGGCGGGTTAAAGGATTTCCTCACGTTAAAAAAAATAAAAAGGATGACCGGCCACACCAGGAAAGTATTTTAATAGTATTGCTGGAAGAGTCTGTTCTAAAATAATTTATTAACTAATAACTTTGCTCATTTATTTCACAAAATAGTGACATATCCCTCCGCTCTCTACACTCCGCCAATTTTTTTTACGCCTGTTCTTTTCACACTTGATTTTGTCTAAATAGACTTTTTCAAACGAACTACTGTTATCTCGAAACAAACCCAAGACTATTGACTTGAGTAATTACGTGGCGTGACAGTGTCTAACTGTGAATGCAATTGGTTGTGGGTTCGAAACCCATTCGGGGGAAAAAACATATATTAAATTAGTTTTACTCCCCCGCGCTGGTGAGACAAAACAAGACGACTTCCGCCTCTCAACACGCAATGTCTCGATTTCGGGCGGAATGTGGAGAACGAAGTGTCTTGACACTAGGTTCTCTGTGAATACTTAATAAATAGATATGAAATGATTGCATAAATATAATAATAATATACATTTAATAAATAAAACCTAAAAAAATATGAATCACGTGGGAAAACAACATTGGTAACATGTGGTAGAAATTATTATGAAATACATTGCTGCTTATTGATATCTACAGAAATAGTGACGACTTTCTCCGTCACTTCAACTTAATGGTAAAACGGTGAGTTCTTATTTTTCTACTTATATTAGGTTGGGCCAAATAAAAAATTAGGTACCTTTTAATATATAACCTACAAATACTCGTCGGGATATTGGTCTATAAGACCAATGACTCATACATATTGATATTTCTCCGGACACACAAAGCTAGTAATTTTTTTTTATTTATTTCCGGATTTCTCGATTCTCGATAAAGATTGATAGAAATCAATGTAAGAGACAAAAAATGTGGAAGTGTTTATCGAAGACGCATCTAATACTGAGTAAAAGGTATTATTACTAAGAACTGTGAGCTCATTGGTGGCGCAGTGGGGCACCATCTGATTTTTATCGTGATTAGTTGTCAATTCGATTCGATTCATTCGGTGTAATTATCACGAATTCATCATTTGCATTACTCCGCTTTAATAAATTAGACAAAGTGTTGAGTTGGGATCTGCCAAGCATCATGTGGTGATATCAGGTGGAAAGTTTAGAACAGAGTGTCTTGACACTAGGTTCTCTCTGACCACCGTGATATGCGGGAAACAATCATAGTTTGAACGCATCAGGACTTGAACCCGCGCCTCTTGAATACCGTTCAAGCGGGCTGATGAATTTTTATACGTTTCCTAAATATATGTTTCCCAATTTCCTAATTGTGTTAAAAACAGTTTAAAAAAATGTTAAAAGAAATAAACTTATATATATAATCATAATTTTTTTAATACATCAAGGAAAACTTTGAAACCTTGTTTTTACGAAAAGTGCAAAAGACCAGACGATTCAATTTATAAAATTAGCACTGTGGATTCCACCATGTATTTGAGGGGACTCCTGCACTCGTGCTCCTAATACTGTCAGTTCTCCAGCCAAAATTAATCCATACTTATTAATATCATAAGTGCGAAAGTAGCTCTGTCTGTCCGTCTGTGACGTCATCACGGCGAAACCAGTGAACCGATTGTGATTAGGTTTTATAGATATAGATAGATGTATAGGCTGCTTTTTCTCCCATTTTGTTTTAGTTTTCCAGGAATTTCATTGTTTTACGATAAGACCGAAATTCCGGAAATACGTTGGAAGACCATAAAGTTGAAATTAATATACAATTGCTATATATTCATCATTAAGCACTTCATTAGTAATAATGACTAAGAGATGGTGTCACTAGTTTTCAAAACTCAAGGTTCCTGTCCAGTTATACAGAATATAGTGTCTAGTGTATGAATCGTAGTGATCTGTCACTACACTTTGTCAACCAATGAAGAATTTAGAAAAAAATATTAGTGTTAAAAAGATACTAGGCATCCTTACGCTTTTTCCCGCATAGCAATGTATTCAGAGAGAACCTAGTGTCAAGACACTCCGTTATCCACTTTCCTTGCGCTTATCCGCTCCACTTATTATATGTTCCTAATTTTACATTGTACAAATATTGTGTTACAAAATCCATATATTGTTAATTCAAATAGGCATTTACAAGCAAACTTCAATTTGTCAGTTAACACACGCATGTCAGTTTTGTCAGTCCTACAACAAGCTATCGTCAGGAAGTCAGTTCAGACCCGCTGAGATATCAATCAATGTAAGAAAATATTACAACGATATTTTGAGTCAGTTGATATTTTGATCAGATTTGTTTGTAATTTTAATATTGTCTTAGTAAGAAATAATTTTAAGACGCGCTTAAACAATTTCCAAGAGACGTGGGTTCGAATCCAGCTGCATTTAAACTTTTTATACGTTTTCTTCAAAAAGTTTTTCATACCCTAAGCGTGTGAATAACACTTCAAGGCTTGATAACATTTATATTTTTTACAGCTTCACGCTTTGTCCCGCACAGCGCTTCCTGCATAGCGAGCGAGAACCTAGTGTCAAGAAATTCCATTCTCAGCGTCCCCTAAGATACGACAGATTGCGTGTTAATTGGCGGAACTCAACACCGCGCTTTATCTTGTACCAGCGCAAAGAAATTAAATAAATTTAAATTTAATCGTTCCTCCGAGGCTTTAAGTACTTAGGCTTTGGTATTTAGGCACTTTAGCGTAATGTATCGTACACGTTTCCAAGGCAACGCCTATTGTACGCATTATATTAACCTTCTCGAATAACTTTTAAGTATAATAAAATTTATTATATTTTCGTAACACAGAGTTCCGTTTTCATAATCTACTAATACTGTATATTGAAACAGTTTCACAAAACCGCAAGGTTTGCCCGCTGCGTTGGACTTGAGGAAAAAACAAAATCTGTTATTCATTATTGATAATTCAACCATCGTGTCGCTGTGGCTGTAGTTCGGGGTTCGAATCCGAAAGAAATACTAACAGCCTCGATAACGCTTTATTCTAAAGCGTATGCGAAACAAATGGTAGTGTGTATTGTTTCTTTATATTATTTATTGTCACACACATATCTAATACTAATAAAATGTATATATAATAATTATAAAAAAAATATTGTTTTAGTTTTCTGCATTTCTTCTCTAAATTAACTTTATGAAGCTGAAATTTCCATACGACTTGTCTTGTATAGCATTTGACCGATCCTTTTATTTGACGTTTTAAGTTTATTTAGATTTTTATAATATTACTAGAGACCCGCTCACTGCTTTACCCGTTTGAACTATAGCTATTTCGTCTCTCAGTGGCCTTTTCGTAAACCAATAAATGATTCCTGGAAAAACTAAAACAATCGCTGCAAAATAGTATATAGTATATGAAATTTCACAGACATACAGACATAATTACTGACACATTTGTAACATGAAATATATATTTACGGGTCAAAGTTAAAACAATTGTTTATGTGAAATCTCAGTATCGGTATCTCTCAATCCTTTTGAATAACAGTAAACAGGAAATAAATACATAGATTTAAAAAGAATGCGTGAAAAAATATACTAGTCTAAATCGTTTTTCCCAGCTTCACGCTTTTTCCCGCATAGCGCTGTAGTCAGTGAGAACCTAGTGTCAAGACACTCCGTTCTCCACCCACCGCCCGAATTCGAGACATTGATATTGATTTTAAGTGGCTGAACTCATCGGCGCGCTTTTGTCTTAGATACTAGAGCGTGTATTGTGTATTCCTTTGTGTGGGAATTTAACCTAGATCTATTGCTTATACTGTCACACAGCAGTTAGTGATCTGCACACTAAATTCAGCTATACTCAAAAAACAATTTAAGTGAAGTAAATACTTTTACCGTAAATTGAAAATATCCACAAAAAACAATTTCCAATGTTGCATTTTTTTTAAAGTTGAACTTTACTAAAAATTATGATATTTAAAAAACAAATACTATTAACTGTATCTATGCAGCTTTCACATATTTCAAGGCACATGGAGAATAAAAATATTATTTTCAACTAGCGACTCGCTCGCGGCATCGCCTTCGTTTTTATGCCTGCCCGCGTTCTCATTTAAATCACAAACTTTGCTCAAATTTGTATTTTAAATTGTTTGTAACTTTTTTGTTTATAAACCAGTTGAAATTAAATGAACACTAAATGTCAAGATAAGTTTTCTTTAATACAATAGTCAAAATTACATTTATTACGGCTTAGCTGTTTCTGAGATTATCGTGCACAAACAAACAGGCAAACAGAAAATAAAATAAAAATTCATTGATCTATTATATTAATAAATTTCCTTCCATATACAGACAGCTATCGTTACATTTCTATTATATATATAGATATTGTATATCGATATGTAATTCACACACTAACTTCTAAATTTCACCGTTTGATTCGAATCCGCGCTTCTTGTATATCGTCTAAAGGCAAAACACATTAAACCTATAGTTCTTTTCGCTCATTTTTGTCGCTATTATCTCTGTAGAGAGATTTTTACAAATCGCTGTCAAAATAGTGTTTTTAAGAATAATATTTATTAGAAAATGCAATTTTTTATTATTATATTTTATAGACAAACCGTTCAAGCTCTTGAACGATTTTCAAGAAGCGTGGGTTCAAATCCCGTTGCGTTCAAAATTTTTATACGTTTTCTAAATATGTCTTTTTCAATTTCCCTAGTGTGCTATTAGCACACTAGGGAAATAAAAAAAATGTAAATATATATATATATATATATATATATATATATATTTTATAGTTTTACATTTAAAAGGACCTTATAGGTTGTTTGAAGTCTTAAGGAAACTTGACATATTATTCAAAATGCAAAGCAAAATTGTAATTGATATTAATATATAATACTTTATCCTACTAACAAATACACAAGTTTATATAATTTTACGGATATTGTAGCGTTGAATCTCGTCACTTTTACATACGGCGTTTAGTTGCGGATAGAGTGAATCATCAAAAAAGACATATTTAGAAAACGTATAAAAATTTCAACGCAGCGGGATTTTAACCCCCGCCTCTTGAAAACCGTTCAAGCACTCTGACCGCTAAGCCTGCGTTCTACAAAAAATTGAACACAGCGGGATTTAAACCCGCGCCTCTTGAAAACCGTTCAACCGCTCTGACCGCTAAGCCATGCGTTCTACATCCAGCTACGTTGAAATTCCTATACGCTTATTACAACATATTTGTTATTCGCATCTCTGTAGAGAGATTTTTCAAATTTTTGCTACCCAAAGATTATTCTACGAACAATCGTTTGGCAAGAGAGAATGCTATTTCAGTAAACATTTTTTAAAGTATTAATCGCACACTTAGTAAATTGAAAAAGATATATTTAGAAAACGTATAAAAATTTGAACGCAGCGGGATTTGAACTCGCGCCTCTTAAAAACCGTTCAAACGCTGTGACCGCTAAGCCTGCGTTCGACGTGCGTGCGTGCGTGAGTGAATCATCACCAGAGTTACTCATCTTACTCCAAAAACATATACGAATTACTGGTTGCTACAGCCACCTTTCTAGGCAGTTTTAAAGCAAATTCGACTGCTAGAAGTCAAGCTTTACGCTCTATCCTTTATTACCTATTTTATACCTATATACCTTGTATATTTATTTACCTATTGGCAATGTCAAGTAACTTCATTCTCCGTTTTCTGCTGGATCTCAAAAATGATTTAAATACAACCAATTTAGTTGCCTTCGTGGCGCAGGGGAACTGCGTTGCCTGTAAACACGATTAGTCGTCAAATCGAATCCCGCTCGGGGAAATGTTCATATTTAAAATAATTTAATTTCCACCACTCAACGCCCAATATCTCTTTTTTTGGATGGAAAATGGAGAACGGAGTGTCTGGACACTAGGTTAGCACTACCCTGCTATGCGGGAAAGAGTGTGAAGCTGCTGCTATCAATTCTCCAAGATCCCACTACCATCGCGTTTTCAGTCGGTCGCTTTACCATTGCGCCACGACGACCTCGGTGTCAGTCAGAAGGGAAATCTAGTGTTTTACATTGATTGATAAATAGATACCAATTTTTTTATTTTGTCAAGTAACGTGTACAAAGAATATAGAGAAAAAAAGTCCCTCCCATAGTGTCTAACAGAAAAAACCGTTCGTTCCGTTCTCCATTTATTACCTGGTATTAAGACATCGCTTGTCTAATTACAGAGCTCTACTAATAATAATAATAAAAACCTTACGTAAATAAAATCAAAAACGTTTCAGGAAATCTGTAATATTTTTTTTAACATTTTTTAAAGTGTTATTCGAACACTTAGGAAATTGAAAAAGACATATTTAGAAAATGTTTACAAATTTGGGTGCCTCTTTTCTGAACGGTTTTCAAGAGGCGCGGGTTCAAATCCAGCTGCTTTCAAATTTTCGTTTTCGTTTTCTAAATAACAATTTCTAAATAAATCAATAAATTCTATATTGTTTTCTAAGCGTTCTTTTTTTTTTTTTTTGGCTGTGTATCTATATAGTTATAGTTAGTGTCGTGGAAAAGGCACAGGTGAAAAAAAAAAGTTTATGAATAAAAATAATGTTATCTTAATTTGAATGCTAATAAAAATGAAACTTTAAGAGTTAAACTTCTTTTTTTCACGATCACGTTTCACGCTCTTCCCCGCATAGGAGGGTAGTCTGAGAGAACCTAGTGTCAAGACACTGTCTGTAACGGAGACATTGCGTCCTTTGTCTTGTCGCTAGAGCAGAAAAATGAAAAGAATTTAAATATATTAGGAATCCCCGATCGGGAACCGAGCCCACAACCACCATGTGCATAATCAGATGGTGCCCCACTGTCGGTAATCATACGACGGTATCGATAAAAGCCTTTTCGACATTTATTCTACATCGATACCTTTTAATCGATAGTTGTTTAACAAAGTACGTCCCTAAATCTAAAGTAATAGTAATCTAAAGTGTAGTAAAATGGAATTTATAACCAAGGCAAGGCACAGTTCTAATGAAGTTGCGGATGGCCTCATGATGGCTTCAGATAATTAAATATATATTACCTAAAACTTTTCCTTATAAAGAAAGATATCATTTATTTGCATATACGAGTATACAGACTTCCTTGTTGTTGAAAAATTTAAATTGAATTGAAATTCCCAACATGTTTTATTTATGTTCTAATATATATTAGTAGTATTGTGTATTGATGTGTAGTGTGTGTGTGTGAAAGCAATGTGTAACAATTAGTAATATATATTACACATTACTCGTTTCCTTCAGCTTCACGCTTCTTCTCAAATACCAAGTAATCAGTGAGAACCTAGTGTCAAGACCGACCTAGTGACGAGACTTTCCGTCTTAGTTCTAGACATTGCGTGTTGTAAGGCGAAACTCAACACCACCGCGCTTTGTTTTGTGCCCCATATAATGGCCTCAAATTCATATACGGTTAATAAAACTTTTGTCGTCAGCATTTTCGTTTAAATATTTTTTTATGAACACTCGTTATTTAAAAACTACACATTATATTTATAGAAGAAGCTGTTGACACAACTGTTTCAAAATAATGTAATATATCATGTACAGGCTCCCGAAATATAAACCAGTATTTATAACAGTTAAATTAGAATGCTATTTAAAATTTTAATATGAAAATTTGTAAAACTGTTTACACGGATGCTAACAACAGAAATAAGTTATTGAAGTGTAGCTGGATACAAACGTATTAACGCCTAATTGGCTACAGCTCTTGGACGATATACAAGAGGCGCGGTTTCAAATCCTGTTACTCGAAAGAAAACCCATATAACTGTAATCGTTGAGCTAGCGTTCGCGCAATGTTTCCCACACATTGCATCATATCTAGAAATCTATACTATAATAAAAACAGTAAAAACATATAACCATGATGAAACCAAGCCTCTACGCCGACAATAGGCTGACGCCAGAGTTATGGAGTTCAGGTCCCATGACAGGACTCCAGCCAGCACGCACGCCGCCTTACCGGAGACGGTCCGGTACCCCCGAATCGCCCGGATGGCCATCACCCTCTACGCCAGTCGCAGCAGAGTGACGTTTTGCCTGTCCAGGGGTCCGACCATACAGGGGCACCGTATTGACCTTACCACTCCGTTGTACAGCCGATGGTTCGTGGCGCTGTACTGTACGGAAATTACCCCGAAAATTCCGCCTCCTATCCAAAACAAGTCCAAGATACTTCATGCTCCGGGCGACATCGATGCGAACGCCGCCGACGACGATGTGGGCATTGGAAGAAGGGCCCTTCCGTGGAGCATGAAAGAAGATTGTCTGGGATATGTTAAGGGCCACCTCTAGGTTCAGTCGTCGCACGTCGCATCCGCCCGACGACTTCCAACCCTTCTATGGTGCTGCATCTCAGCATCCACTTGTATGCGATGTTCCACAGGAGCGTAATCAGCCGGCGCTCACTGGAAAGATCCCCGAGACGTAAGCCCCAATGACACGACGCAGGTATGGAGACACACGATGGTATAAAAGTGCCTCCTTGATGCAGGTCCAGGGTATGGAGTTGAAAGCGTTGACGATGTCTAAAGACACTGCAAAACTCCGTCACCCTGGAAGAAACTACTTTCGACTCCCTTATTACTACTTAAATAAGAGAGAACCTAGTGTCAAGAAACTCCGTCCTGCGACATTGCGTGCCTTTTTAACTGGAGTGGAGAAGTGAAAATAATTTATATAAAATCTCCCCGAGTGGGAATTGAACTCATAACTCACAGTGCCACGAAGCGCTTATTAGGTATTTTTAATAAATTGTTCTTTTTCGGGTCATTCTCCGCCACATACTTAGTTTAATTTAAAAGAAAAGACGAGAGTAAAAAAGAAAATATATAATAATAATAATAAAGTATTATTTATTTAGCAATACCAAGCCATTGGCCAGGCAAGTCAAACAAGCCAAAAACCATTAATACACACCAAAATATATACACATATATAAAAGGAATGACACTGGGGAATGTAGCACCAATAACAGTGAGTATTTTTAAGATGAAACCACTCAAAAGTACTCAAAATATATCGCAGTTTCAAAACAACAGTGGCCTAACTCAAAATCTGTTTTTTTTGACAATCACTATAGAATCTTACTTACAATAGGCTTTTTTAAAAACAAAAACTTATTTTATAAAACGTATAAAAAGGCATATAAAGTGACGGAACTCAAACTCGCGTTTCTTGCAAACCATCTTAGTGAGAACACTGGACATAAGTCCACTAAGCTACACGCTCTACTATCCAGTAAAGTCGAAATTTTTATATTTAATGCTTTTTCCAAAAAAAAAAGTGTTTTAAAAATAGTAAAAACAATTGTTTATTTTATAAGTAAAAAAAAATTTTATTAGGCCTCATTCTTTCTAAACAAGCGATTAGTATGAACAATACAAAAATAAAATTATACCATATATTATATAAAAAACAAACAGTTCAAATAAATATGATAACAATGAATTGTATTCAAAACGGTGTATGACAATGACACTTTTAAAAGTGTCTTTTTGCATTTTTTTTTAAATTGTCATTTACACACTATTTATATATATATATAAATAGGAAATTAAAAAATATTTTTATCAGACGTATAAAAAAATGTGACCGCAGCGGGATTCAAGCCCGTGCCTCTTGGAAACCATCCAAGTGTTCTAACCGCTAAGCCATGCGTTCAATGCAGCTGTTGTGCAAAAGTACGCAAATTTTTTTATAAGTTGTCTTTAAATTAGTTTCAATATATTATGAACTTTTGTTTCAACTTTATTCAATCGAAGAGAACTTAGTCACTCCTTTCTCATCAACGTATTCCTTTAACAAATTCATCGCATTTCATTTACTTAGCAGGGGAAGAACATGTATCTTATGAGATGTGTATTTTTAAAATACATATAAACTATCCCATGAATAAATACTGGATTCGACCCCCAACCGTACTACAATAAACTTCAAAACAGCCATTGAACCATAAATATCAAAATCAAAAAAAAACTTTCAAAATTAAAAAAAATCATAACCATTTACGGTGAAATTAACGTTTATTGCAAACAAAATAGAACAATTTAATAATATTATCCAAAACATCTAATTTGAGCAAATATTCACAGTCATTAAATTCCTTTCTTCATTTAAAACAAATACGTAACAAAGAAATTCCGTATAAGAATTTCGTTCAACGTCAAAAAAAAAAAAACAAAAAATACATTTAGAAGCTATGTGTTAATTGTACTTATACATTTCCAGGATTCGAAGCCGCGCCTCTTGTCCAACGTTCAAACGAAGTAGATAACAACCAAGCTATACGTACCTCATCTTTCAAGTTAAAATTTCTATACAATTGTCATAAATTTTGCTATTTATTCGATACATAAAAAAAATATAATTTGTTCAAACTATGGAAGACAATGTGATATTATGAAAATATATGATTTTACATCAAATTAGTTAAAGTACAAAAATGCTACAAGCACAAGCACGCTTGGAACGGTTCTTTCGTGCAGCCTTTTGTCATGGCAACGGCACTAGGTCCACGCTATGACAATATTGTAATTGTCATTAGATGACAGACACATGTGCTCATTTCGAAGCAAATCCAACGACAAGAAGTCAGTGAAACTACTGCTTTGCGAAATTTTCTTTCATTGATAGACAGATGCAGCTTATATACAAGCGTTTTCCTTTTTGACATTTCGTCGTTTTTGTAAAAAGAAAAAATAAAGAGAATGCTGTTTATTAAATATTTTCTAACATTTTTAAAAAAATTGAACGCAGCGGGATTCGAAACCGCGCCTGTTGAGAGTTTTTATACGTTTTCTAAATATGTCTTTTTCAATTTCTCAAGTGTGCGATTAACACTTTAAAAACAAAAATGTTAAAAAAATATTTAATAAATAGCATTCTCTCTTGCCAAACGATTGTTCGTAGAATCATTTTTGGGTAGCAGAAATTTGTAGAAATTTCATTTTCATATACAGCGTGTATATATATTTGTAAATACTCCAGACATACTTGATTTGTATAAATCGAAAGGCTTATAACGAAAGTGATTTAAATCAAAAACTCAATACTTCTATAACTTTTGATTGTGCTAAAAACTGAAACACAAAAATTAAAAAAGCCTATTCAAAGATCTTATCTTATATACAGCATGTTCTCAAAAATTAAGAATTTTTGATTTAGGTCACTCTCGTATCGCAATATATGTACAGTATATACATTACATACATACATACATTATATTCATACATTATCTACAAAGTACATACAAATTTTTTGAACTTAAAAAAAAAAAAAATTGTCAATCATTACATCATACAAATAAAACATAAAAAACTTAGTGACACCACTCGTTCTCTATTTTAACCACACTTAAACATCAAAGTGGTTACTCAATTCAATTGAATTTACTATTATCGGGTGCCAATAAAAATAATACTCAAGAAAAATACTTGTTGTTTTACAGCGTCTGCGTCAGAGAGAACCGAGTGTCAAGACCCACCGTTCTCCATTTACCGCCCGATATCGAGACATTTCGTGTGAACTCGACTTTACTTTACGCAACTTTACCTTACCTTAGATACCAGAGCGGAAAAATGAAAATATTATTTTATATACAATTGTTCTTCTAAGCGGGACTCGAAGAGTCAGACGCTGTGCCCTCAGAATACTTGATTTTTTTGTGAAATACTTAAATTTGGAGCCATCTCATCATTATTACCATCACAAATTTGTTTTTTAGATAAAAACCACTTGTGTATATTTATAATGCTTTAAAAATATTAAAATAATTAAGAAAATATTTTCATAACATTTAGCTTAATTTATATTTCAATAGAAATAACCAGTAAAAGTTTTTAGGGGAATGCATCCCCAAATAGTCCAGTTCGTGAGTTGATTAAGTCATTTATATACAATCAAGACAACTTAGTCAAAATTCATTACGCACTCCGAACATTATTTTAAAAATTAGAGATAAAAAAAACTCTATCGAAACATTCTCCAAACGACAATCCAGCTCACAGCGGCATATTCCAAAAAGTCAGTCAGTCAGTGATGATGCAATATCATCAGAAAATCAGGCAGCGGACCATCTGAGTCCGGCGACCGGCTCCCACGTTCTGTCAGTTAGACGGCCACACTATGGACTCAATCCAGTCCAAGTAATACGAAACCCGGGTGTACAGTCCGGGGGTGCCAGTGACGCCACACCACTTGCCGTTGCTTGTTATACCTGTCACTAAATACATACAAGTGACGTGAGGGTGCTTGATCTGCGTTGGACCGCCGCTGTCACCCTGTAAATGTAGAGCTTAGTGATGTAAAACGTCCTAGCGTAAGTGACAGTACTCCCCCTCCCACTTATCTTATACTTATTCCTTTTGTTACATCTCTTAAGTCGTAAAAAATCCAAGTGGGGCGGGTTCAAATTCCACTATGTTTCATTGTGACAGTTATAACAATACGTCAATATAAATGTTATAACTGTCTAAATTCCCCTTATAGTTGAGTACATGTCAAACTGAAAAGCGGAGAACGGAGTGACTTGACACTAAATTCTCTCCGTCTATACTGTTCATACTAATATATCAATATTAAATATGGAAAGTAACTCTGTCTGTCTGTCTGTCTGTCTGTGACGTCATCACGGCCAATTGTGATGAAATTTCATATAGATATACTTGAGGGTGTTGGCATGAATACATATATTTAATCCATCGTTTTTTTAGTTTTTTTTTCAGGAATTTCATTGTATTACGAAAAGGCCGCTGAAAATACGACCCAGCTACAGTTCAAGCGAGCGAAGCCGCGAGCGTGTCGGTAGTGTATATAAAAAATATGAACTCGCCCCTTACTTTGCATGTGTCACGATTTTTATGTTTATCCCCGTAGCATATTTGTGTGCGTTTGTCATATCCTTGCTTCAAGTAACGGTCACTCAACGGTGGAAGATTACGCAAGCATTCCTCGTCTGAGAACTTGTCCAAGGTTGTCTGGAAATTAATTAAGTAATTAAACAATATATATATATATATATATATATATATATCATGGCCTTAGCGGCGCAATGAGACAGCGTCCGACTGTAAACATGGCAGGTCGTAGATTCGATTCCCACTCAGGGAAATGACTATATTTAAATATATGTTCATTCCTCTGCTCTCATAAGAGTTCTGTAGAAGTACGGAGTTCTATCACCCAACACACAATATCTCGAATTCAGGTATTGACACTAGGTACTGTCTCCCAATCCGGTTTGCGGGAAAAGCGTGAAGCTGATATTCATTTAAAAAAGTATAAAAATTGAACGTAGCAGGATTTGAACCCGCACCTCTCGGAAGCTGTCCTAGTACTGTCACCAATTATATTATACGAGTACGTGCTTATCGAGTAACGTCGTTCTCAATCTCCGTAGTTTCATAAAATAATTTCAAGATATATTTTTGACATATCTATGCTACTGACGTTTTATACATTCTTGTTATAATATATGACCAATGATATTGTACGATATTAAAGTTACAAAATAATTAAAGGACAAAGGTTATATAAAAAAAATATATGCTTTTCCGCATATCAGAATAAGTAGAGAGAAACTTTAATGTACACTCCCCGTTCTCCACTTTCCCCCCAACATATTCAAGATATAGGTTCTTGGTGCGGAACTTTACTCCTGAAGAGAACGGAAGCACTTGCGACCGATTTCTCTCCGTCATAGAGACAATATAATAGACAATAGATTGCCTTCATTACATTATATATTGAATTGTATAGCTCTCTCCAAAATGAATAATTGCTACATGTGTAGTTTGCTAAACTAAAATTATATTACAAAGTTCAAATATATAAATAAAAAATTCAAGAATATAAATTTCTTAGGTAAAAAAAAATTGAATTTGAACTTTATATCTATAAATGACTTTCTCTAAATACGTGAAAGATATATTTTATACTCCATGGAGTATTAAAATTGGTATAGTTCAAGTATATTCGGAGAAGAAGTGCAGAAAGCCAAGATTTTGTAAGCCAAAAATTGGTATAACAAATACATTAACTTAATATATAATAAACCCAAATTATACACACTTCCATGTTTTAAAATTATTAAAATTTACAACCTTTGAACAAAAAGAAATACCTTCTGTAGAGTATCCAAGAAGTAATTTTCCTTGTGTCTAATTGTACCCCAACCGGTGGCAATGACTTCGACATCATTGATCGGATTGCCATCGTGAAGACACGCTGGTATAGCATATTGATATAATTTCATACTGAAATAAATTGTATACTATGATTATATTAGATAGAGAGATAGAGAATCAGGAGAGATAGGCGGAGAGAGGAGCTCGGATAGGTGGTAGGCATTAATGCTTTTTGTCCATTAATACCCTTGAACCTACACTTGTGTTGAAAGTCCCAGGTGCTGCTCCGAGCACCTCTCAAAGGAGTTTATTCTCCAAGTATTTGCCATTATTGGACTCGAACCAGCAGCTAGCTAACTCAGCGCTAGGAGTACTGAAGTTCAAGTTAGCAGGATTCGGACCCACTGCTTGTGTACACCATACAAGATTCGAAATGTATTTTAAATATTTGTACAGATAAAAACGACTCCCAAAAAAAAAGCCCTACCCTTTTCTACAGAAGGCAAAAACTTACACCCTGTCAGTTTCCAGTAAGGCGATATCGTGGTATTCCGAAGGTGATTTGTAACGTTTGTGTTTGTAAATTTTCTTCACATTGTACGTATTGAAAGGAGTCTGATCTTCTGATTTGTTCAAGATCCCGATCTTCACATAAGACACATTTCCACTGAAAAGAAAAAAGAATTCAGTTCATTTAGTTCAATCATCGAAGTCGAATCCAGTACGGTTTGTTCAATCAAATATTGTAAATATTTTCCTAAAGTGTTATATCGCACACTTAGGAAATTTAAAAAAAAAACGTATTTTAAGACCTCTACGCATGGCTTAGCGGTCAGTGCGCTTGGACGGTTTCGTATACGTTTTCTAAAAATATGCTTTTCAATGAAATCTTAATTGATGAGTGAAAATTAAATTATAATATTATATTATGATGGCAACGAGTCGCACTGGAACTAAGTGTACACACGATGAGTTATCGATTATGGATGGATGTATGAACCCCACTGCTGCGGCGTTGAATTACGCAAATCAGCACGTCATTCAATCTTGATTTCTGACGGAAAGTGAAAAAACGGATACCAAATTATCTCAGACTACAGGATAGTCCTGCTCTGTAGGAAAATAAGACGAAGAACATATTTTATCCGGTATGAACCAGGACACCTTCTTCCTCCATAAAAAAAAAAACAGCCGAAAGTTAAGGTTCAAATAAAAAAACCCACTCACCCAAGAGGAGTGTACGTGCAATGGGCAGCAGTTAGTATGAACCTTTCGCTAATTATGATTCCGCCACACTTATACCGGTCTACTTTCGTATTAAAACCAAGGAGCGCCTGAAAATTAAATATAAAAGATAATCGTAAAAAAAAAAATACTCAAAAATTGCTAATCCAGTAAACGAACTGAACTTCAAGCCGAATGCTGTAGCCGAAAGCTGTACGAGGATAATTTATGTCCTACCGGTTATGACACTTGTCACAGAGAGTGGAGAACAGTGTCTTATCTCATTTCTCTGCCTATTTCGTTTAATGCTGAATATATATGTAAAAAAGGTAACAAAAAGGAACTGTTCAATTAATTTCTGTATATAAAATTATAATATATTTATTATTTTATTTTCTGAATAATCGGTTTTTTTGCTCCCAACAAGATGTCGTGTAAAAGTTAAAATATATATTTGAAAATTTTTAATTAAATTGAAATAACTAGCGACCAGCTCGCGGCTTTGCCTGCGTAAGCTGCATGTCTAAATTATTTTGTTTTGTCGTCCGCCCGCGTTCTCACTTCAATTCAACAAGCTTTGCTTAAATTTATAATTTAAAAGGCTGTAACTGATTTTTATTAATGATTAAATGTTAAGGGACACTTGCCAGAATACAATAGTCAAAATTGCATTTAAATCGGTTAAGCCGTTTCTAAAATTAGCGTGCACAAACAAACAGACAAACTGAAAAATAATTAAAAATCATTGTCATCTAATATTTTTTTTATATATCTTCCATGTACAGACAGCGATCAGTTACATTTTTATTATATATATATATAGATTTCTTGAATAATAAATTATTAAATTATATAATAAAATAAATATTGTTAGATTATATTAGTAATTATTGCGCTAAAAAGAGCTCAAATTTCTTTTAGTTCTTGAGGTACAAGCTGCTTCTATTGTCTCCTGCTGAAAGAAATATACGATCAGACAAATTCATAACATTTTTACCATATGCGGAAACTCTCCGTGATAGGCATTCTCTCCGTTTATTATCAAACTCTCCGGTTTCCACTTGCAACGGTTCAAACGCACCAAGCCTCCGTTCGGCGTAATACTCTCTCGACACGGATACACCAGCTCTTCTTGATATTGTAAACATTCTGGAAAACATATTATAAAATTGACACGACGATTAATATTCAATAGTGGCGGGTTCAAATACGCTATTATTCGCCTCCTATGCACTTATCAACCGTTCAATCAAGATTTGCAAAAGTGGCCGGTTACGATGGTAATACAATACTGTAATAAATAGTATGAATTCCATATCCCTACAAGTGTCCAACTAGAGTGAATTGTTTTCTACATTTCACTCCTTACTGCAAATTTAGTTTATTTATAGCGAGACATTTACAGCATGGGAGCTTGGGATTCGAACTCGGGGAAGTTTTTAATAAAACCGGTATACTTACGGCTGCATCACAATATATCCACAATTGTACATTGTTTGTCCCCAAAAATATATACGATTGTTTAAAAAACAGTGACAGACACGGTATAAGTATATGAGGTAAAAAAAAAACTGATTACTCCTTGTTTTCGCCATTCAAAACGTGAATAAATCATTCATATCACAAGCTATGTGTATGTATAATAAAATTCCACAAATCATTTCAGATTTGCCACTCGAACAATTTAAAATCAAGATTAAATATATATTATTGAGGAAAGTATATTATTCGGTCCAGGAATGCTTTATTAATGAATTGACGATTCGAAAGTGCTTGTAATAAAAAGCCTTATTTGAATAAAGAATATTATGATTTTAATTTTGAAAGAATACGTGTAGTTTTTTGTTCTTAAAACCGCAATATAAAAATAAATAACCTATCACATTTAAACATATATTTATAGTGAGGACAGGATGGTGTTCTACAAAATAATAATATAATATAAAAAGCCTATTCCAACAAAGAATATTTTGATTTGATTTTGATTTAACATAAAAAAATTCATGGACTTCGTATCAAACAAAAAATATATATTTGACGAACGTTTGTTTATATTGTAAGTTAAATTTCCATTTACAGGCTACAGTGCGCTGAAGAGTAGTGCCTCTCAACGCACAGAGCCACTTTAATGGGTGGAAAAGTGAGAACGGAGTGTATTAAGCTTGAGCACTCTCTGACCGCTCTGCCCATACTTGTTGGAAAACACTTACTTCTTACTGAAATTCTTTGTTTTTCCGGTCTAGATATAGTGTGAGGCGGCTGTGGACATTCCCTAGCGTCTTCGAACGAGTCTTTGAAAACTATCGGCTTTTCGTTTTCATTTTTTATGTTATTGTCGTCTTGGTTATGTCTGTAATAAAAAAATATAAATAATTAAAAACAAAAAAAACTAGAAAGATCATTATATTAATGGAAGAATGAAAAAATAGTTTTTTTTTTTTGCAAAAATATGCGGACGTTGGAATGTGTAATTTAGGACAAATAAAGCTTACATAGTAATGTATTAGCATTACACACACACACACGAACGAGCACACATACACACTGATACACACACATTACTACGCTTTTAATACAAAACTTAAAACTTTCAAATATGCTATACGTTCTTATCGAGTCGCGTTGAAACTCTTATGCCGATGTTACAATGGTACAAATTGGTAACTGGCATCTTCAGTCAAGTGCGTTTAAAAAATTAAAAATGCAACTGGAACTGGAACTAAAAGCCCCGCTTCGTCTTATCGCCAGAGTGGAGTAATGAAAAATTCCTCCGAGTGAGGATCGATCTCACAACCAATCAGACGTTAAAGCCACTGCACCACGGCCTCTCTTATATTTCTCTCTTACCAAAGTGAGATAACGATTTAAATTGAAATATTCCGTGGTAGAATCCAACCCACAATTAACCTTTACAGTAAGAACTATCCCAATTGCGCTACGACGGTGACAAATCTGAAACTACAAGCGGAACTTGAACCTACTACCTTGCGATAACGTTCCTCTCCCATCTTAATTTCACTGAAGTTTCTGTCTTTAACTTACTTATGTCCAGGTAGGATAAATCTTGGTTTCAGATCAGGAATTTCTTCTTTATCCTCACAGCAGATCGTCAGTTGGTTGTTTTCGTTCGAACATATCTGGAAGGTGAATTTGAGTTTTCTATATGAATCAAGTGAATAGAACTCAGTGATAAAACACTCCGTTCATTTAGAAATATAGCGAGTGAAATGGCAGCGCCAAATCAAATGGTATATAATTCTATTTCTAGATCGCGATTGTTTTAAATTTAATCTTTCACCCATAGTGTGTGTGTAAGTTTCCCACAAAGTCAAATGATACCAGAATAGTAGAAAATTTAAAACCCACAGAAAATATAGAAAATATATATCAATACACTCCGTTTTCCTCTTATTGCCCATATTGAAGGCATCGTATATTTTTAACATTTGTCAAATTGCTAAATACACACTTAGTTAAATCGAAAAACATATATTTAGAAAACGTATAAAAATTATTTACATTTTTTAAAGTGTTATTCGCAAACTTAGGAAATTAAAAAATACATATTTAGAAAACGTATAAAAATTTGAACGCAGCGGGATTTGAACCGGTGCCTCTTGAAATCCGTTCAAGCGCTCTGACCGCTAACTCTCTTGCCAAACGATTGTTCGTAGCATAATATTTGGGTAGCAGAAATTTGTAAAAATGTCTCTACAGAGATGCTAACAACAAATATAAGTTGAAATAAGCTTATAAGAATTTCGATGTAGCTGAATGTAGAACGCATGGCTTAGCGGTCAGAGCGCTTGAACGGTTGTCAAGGGGCGCGGGTTTAAATCTCGCTGCCTCCAAATTTTTATACGTTTTCTAAATAAACGTATAAAAGTTTGAACGCAACAGAACTTCAACCCACGCCTCTTGGAAACCGTCCAAGGTGGTTGGTGCGTTTTTATACGTTTTCTAAATATATGTTTTTCAAAGACATCGATCGTATGTTGAGCGGCCAATCGAAATGCCGCATTCAGTCTTATAAAAACCCGTACAAATTTTAAGAACGGAGTGTCTCAAAGCTACTTCCTCTCTGGCTACCCACACAAAACATACTCGTATGTGGGAGACACATGATGATAATATTATTTCTCATTGAACCTTTACTAACAAGTTTTATAAGAATATTCTATTTATAATGACGTTGATAAAACACCTCTTGCGTCATAGAAATAAAATGCCAATAATGGGAAACCATGCATACAAAACAAATGGAAAATTTTCCTGTACTTCAAAGTCTTTGAAGGACTATACATATGATAAAAATGTAACTAATCACTGTCTTTACATGGAAGATATATATGAAAAAACATTGCTGAGGGCATTTCTATCAATATAATAGAACGCAAAACAATAGTTTTTGTGCGTCTGTTTATCTGTGCGTTTGTGTAAGCTAATCTCAGAAATGGTTAAACCGATTTAAATAAAAGTTTAGAAATTTAAGCAAAGTTTGTGTTGTAAGTGAGAACGCGGACGCAGACGAAACCACGAGTGGGTCACTAGTTTTTTAAAATATATATATCAAAATCAAAAATCAAAATCAATGTATTCTTTATTTAAATACCACATTGCCATTTACCGTAGTTTCCACTGTTAAACGTATAATTCCAGTTGCCCCGTTTCAGTCCCCTTAGCATTTCCTTATACTCTCTAACGTTCTCAACAAATTTTGTCTCTCTCCGCACAGTAGTCTTTTCTGTGAGTTGTCTGTCAGTCACTCAGTTCATGACGTAAAAGTTTCACAATTACTTTTTTATATACTTATATAAAGAGCTAATTTAAAATAAAAACCATCTGTATAACGGGATTTATTATAATAAAAACTCATAGCTTACCACCAGCTTTTTCTTACTTAAAAGTTCTTTCAAAGCAAAAGGACAATCCAGGATATATTTGCAGGAACCTGGGCGATTTTCGTGATTCAAGCATTCTTCAGATGGCCCTGTAAGTTTAATTAATTATTTTTATATTATAAGCCATGGTGGTTGAGTTTGATAGTTATTGACTCTAGACTCCCCCATCCAGAGAAACTTTATACTCGTATGCTGACTAGCGAACTCAAACTCTTCTGCGGACTTTTAATTATTAAATAAAGAAATTGAATAAGTGGAAAAACAAGAAAAATATAGCCTATGTTCATTCCAACACCCTCAAGTATCTCTATATAAAATTTCATCAAAACCCGTCTAGCGGTTTGGCCGTGATGACGTCACATACAGACAAATTATACTTTCGCATTTATAATATAAAGTATGAATATAATGACAAAACGCAAGGTTGAATTCCGTCAGTCAACACACAATATTTCGAAATCTGGCATAGAGTGGAGAACGGAGTGTTTCGGCACTGAGATCTCTCAGCCTACCACTGCCTGCTAAAGAAGAATAAAATAAACTTACTTTTGATATAGATAATAACGGCTACCAATGTTATGACGGCAAATGAAAGTAGCTGCAGTAAATATTTAAGCTTTGTTTTCTGGGCGCATTTGGTGCATATCTCATCTGATGCTATGAGGTTCTGAAAAAATAATAGACATAAAAATGAGGAGAGTTAAACATAAAAATGAGGAGAGTTCCTTTATACGACGGTTGTGGGTACAATTCCCCACTCGTAAAAAATTACTTTTTTCTCGACTTTAGTAACACATAGCACGGCATTGAGTTCCGCCGTTCCCAGTTGAGTAACGCTGTGTATTTCGAACCCCCGCCTTTTGGTAACCGTCCAAGAACTCTGACCGCTAAGCTTAGTGGCCACTGGCCATGGTACAGGTGACGACACTAAGCAGCCAAGATGACGTGGTCAGGAAGGGGCAAGCTCATCTAACATGGCGGCAGATGTCAGTTGGGTCGTCGAGTATGTTCAAAGAAATCATATTAAGAAGTATATATTACATTATATGATAAGTTTCCCAAGTGGGACGCGAACCCTAAACCCATCGTGTTTACTATAAAACACTGACCCACTGCGATACGGCGGCAATAAATAAAACAGAAAAAACCCGCTTAAGCGTCACGTAGTCTTAGTTTGACATCACAATTTATTAAGCGTCGGGTGGAACGCCGAGAGCAGTGGTTCCTTCTGACAACCCAGCATGTGGAAAAAGGCGTGAATCTAAAAAATACTACTTAAGCTACAAGACGCTTTTTTTTGGATTCAACAAAAAAAATACCTCAGAAGACTGTAAATTTCCTTCTTCGCTGATCAGCTTCTTCCTTGACCTTTGTCTATTCATTTCGCTCTTGATGTTCCTATTTATATTTCCTGAACTCGCACTGTGTCCATCATCTAGTCTTACTCCACACGCTTGATTTCTGTGAGGTTTCATCTGAAAACTATAATTATATAATATAAACCAAATGTTTGCGTACAAAAGTATTGGAGGCCGTCGTAGGTCAAAGGGACAGCGTCTGACTGTAAACGCGATTGGCTTTAGTTTCAATTCCCACTCGAAGGGACTACTATATTTAAAAGGCATATTTTTAGAAAACGTATAAAAATTTGAACGCAGCGGGTCTCGAACTCGCTCCTCTTGGACGGTTTCCAAGAGGCGCGAGTTCGAATCCCGCGGCGTTTAAATATGTTTTTCAATTTCCTACGTGTGTGATTAAGACTTTAAAATGTTAATAATACTATATTTAAATAATTTCTATTTCTCCGTTCTGGTTAAAAAAAGCGCGGCGTTGAGTTACGCTCACCTAATACGCAATGTCTCGATTTCGGGCGGAAAAATTGGGCTCTAAGAATTCCTCATAATTTTGGCATATTTACACACGCTACACTCTCGTTAATTGTGCCTTTGTGACATCACCAGCTATCAACCTCACCACTTGCATACAAATATGCGTATGCCAGAAAGAGACAGCACACGACCGTCAAGTTTTTTAAGCGACTGTAGCTTCGTCATTAACAAACGGTGTCGCTGTGGGACAGTTTTTTACTGTAAACGCGATTGGTTATGGGTTCTAATCCCACTCAAGGTAATGAGTATAATTTAAATTTTTTTATTTCTTCGCTCTTGTAAGATAAAGCTCGGCGTTCAGTTCCGACACTCAGCGTGCTATGTCTCGATGTGAATAAATGAGTGTCTTACACTAGGTTCTCTCTAATAATTTGTTTTCTCTTTTTTGCTATTTACTCTATATATAAAACCGTCATGGTACAGATGGCGTACATCTGTATGAACGCGATGGTAGGGAGGTAAAATGGAGAACAGATCGGTCAATAACTACATTAGAGAAGTAATTTGCGCACTATTGTCGCGTTCGAACGCCGCCGTAATTATAGTACTTAATTGCTTTGGCTTAATGGCGAGCGATGGTTGTGGGTTCGATTCTAGAGGGTATATATTCTCGGGGGTATTGATACACTTAATTATTTCTTAGTAGTATCTTGACACTGTGATCGCTAAACAAGACTCTCTTGGACCCACAAAAAATACGCGTAGCTGAAAACAAGCACCGATTTTGTTCTATAAAAATGAAAAAAAAATGCGTGATAGTATAAAAAAATCTAACCATTTATATATTTAGTTACAGTATTGACAATACCATTTATAAAAATACAGCCTCAGATCGGGGAATGCCCGTGTATTTCCACCGCATAATTTAAACGCGACCAGTTTAAAGTATTGTAATTTACACACAAACGCGAGATTGTAGCATTTACTCATACATAATTCTCGGCAATAACCCTATAAATTATAATAGGCTTATTATTTAATTAGTTTGAATGCCATCGCGTCCGATTGTAACCGCTATTGGTCGTGAGTTCGATTCCCACTCGGGGAAATGATTATATTAAAAAAAAAACATTTCCCAACGTGTTTTGTTTTTTGGTACATAATCTATAATAAATAAATAAAATTGGCGTGTTTGTTTCTTATATCAAAATAACCGCTTTTTACTGTACATATGTATGATTTTTTTACAAGTTTTATTTCCGTCTGTGTTATTGTTCTGGCTAATCACTGGAACAGCTGGACCGATTTCGACGGGGATTTCAATGTCATACAGATGATGTTATAAGGAGTAACTTGGGCAAAAGTACTTTTGATTTAGAATTCCACGCAGTACGCACGAGTAAATACAATAAAAATACATCATTATTATCAAATAAAAATTATTCTGCGGCTATTGTAATAAAATTTAACGCTCGGAATTTTCTCCACCTACAAGCACGTCTTGTATTGCGGCTGATTCAATATTTAACATATTGTTTTTAGCATTGAATTATATTGAATGCAACTGAAATGCACACAGTGCCTCGGTCCTGACGTCACAGATCAACAAATACTTCTATGTAAAACAGACACCGTCTTAGCACAGGTGGTTTACGAGAGCTTGAAAACTAACTTAAACTTTATAAATATATATATATATATATATATATATATATATATATATATATACGTTAAGACGTTTGTTAGTGTCGAAAACTCAAGAACGGCTGGAAAGTTCAAGGAAGTTTTAAGATGTTTTAGTTTAGATAACATAAAGTAAATAGAAAAAAATATATCAGTTCAGTTGTTTAATTATGGCGCTTCGGGCGTGGCAGTAGAGGAAATATATATGTATATATATATTTATCTTATTTTTTCTCATATAAGCTGTGCGTATCTGTCATCTGTCAAACAGAGTGCGTTCGAAAATCAAATATTAAGCAAGGAAAATAGCTTAGACTATGGAACCATAAGTAAAACTCGTATACATGATTTAACGATATATAATTTATGCGTTTAACAGTTTGGCCGGTCATTTAATATTTAAATAGATATTTAAATTAATATTTTATAAGAATAGAAGCTATTTTACGTAGGCTGAGGTGGCATTTGTCTGTCAGTTGATACGATTTCAATAGAGAAGACTGGAAACTTTCTATCATCTGGGACCCAATACTGAAAACTTTGAAGTCTCAAACGTACCACACCAGAGAGCAAGATACAGTCAGCTCTTTCTGCAAGAATCCAGGGTAGTACGCGAGGCGACTAAGAAATCGTTGGCGGTAGTTTTATATAATAATCGTATCAACTGACAGACGAATGCCACCTCAGTGTACAAGCTAGTGTGACCACGGACTACTGTAAACGTCGGGTTTTCTCAAATGTATTTTCCAATTACAATTTCCAATTACTAATAATATACGCGATTAATATGGTTAAAAGTAGTTTCGTTTCAAAAAAGTGTAAAAATCGCGAATCTTATTTTAAGAAAATTTCTAAACGAACTAGAAATTTTTGACAACAAACATGATTTTCATTCTTCAACAAAATACAAATCTACAATGTTTAGGGAAATGACACCGCGTCCAGGAATATTTTTATTTTTTTTTAATTTTGGTCTTTAACTCTGAAGCGGTATGAAGTTCGCCAGATCAGCCAAGTAATATGATTGACGATAATCTATACATATAATAAAAATGTAACTGATCGCTGTCTGTACATGGAAGATATTTATAAAACATATATTAGGTGCATTTATCAATGCAATAAAACATAAAACAATAATTTAAAATTTTCTTTTTTGTTTGTCTGTGCGTTTGTGCACGCTAATCTCAGAAAAGTCTTTACTAATAAAAACGCACTTTTGACTATTGTATGTTGGCGAACTACCATTAACATTTAATGTTTATTTCATTTAAATCGTACATAAATGAAAAAGGTAAAATTATAAATTCAAGCAAAGCTTGTGATTTAAATGAGTGGACGCGAGCGGGTCGCTATTTATAATAAATGTCTCTTTAAACACCAATATAGTATTGTAGGTAGAGAACCTAGTGTTAAATCACTCCGCTCTCCACTTTTCTCCGCTTCAATTTAATATATATTGCGCGTTGAGTTGAGAGGTACTCAACGCCGCGCTTTGCCGTTCAGACAAGAGAAATGATATAAGTAGTACTTCACATAAGTATAGTAAATTGTTTGAAAATATTATTACGCGTTATTTAATTTGTTCTATTAGGTTTTTTAGCCTATTGTGCATTAATTGAGGTCACCGTGGCGCAGTGGGACAGCGTCTGACTGTAAACGCGATTGGTTGTGGGTTCGATTCCCATTCGTGGGAATAATTACATTTAAATAATTTCCACTTTCCCGCCCTGGTGAAAAAGACAAAGAGCGGCCTTGAGTACCGGCGACTCAGCGCGCAATGTCTCGCTTGCGGGCGGAAAGTGCAGAACGGAGTGTCTTGACACTAGGTTCTCTCTGAGTATCCTGCTATTATACCTATATGTCATTTTGACGTATAAACTACTATATTACTAAGACATATTTAGAAATCCGCTTGGCTTAGCGGTCAAAGCACTTGAACGGCGCGGGTTTAATACCGCCGTGGTCAAATTTTTATACGTTTTCTAAATATGTCTTTTTCAATTTCCTTAGTGTGCGAATAAAAAAAAACTATATTACTTCATCCAAGTCCGTTCAGTAGTATTTGCGTAAAAGACTAACAAACTTACATTCAAAAATTTTCGCATTTATAATATTAGTAGGTTTGTGGCAGAGGAGGCAAGTAAAGGCTTAAGGCTTGCGGCAAGAAATATTTTTCTGAAACAATCGACGTCACCGGATGTAGGTATGTATGACTCACGTCGTTATTAGGTAGATGAACCTGTTATTTGTACTAGGTTTTGTGGATGGTTTTTAAAAAATTCAACAATGCTTAAAGGCTATGAGTTCGATTCCATGAAGTTAATTTTTTATATTGAAAATTCACTTACGTGCTGTCTCTAAGGAAATCTATTTTTTAAATTTTATTTTACAATTAGTGTATAATAAAAGATTAAAAACGTGTAAATCTTGTTGAATAGCCAATTTTCTATCCATACTTATTTTCCTTCCAAAATCATAAAAAAGTAGTGTATGCTTTAACTATGCTTTTCTGAACTTCCTTTCCATATAAACTTGTAACTATGCCAAATTCCATACTTTGTCCGCAGCACAGTTTTCGTAAAAAGGCGTCCAAAGTTATTATTTCTTCGTAATACCTAAGTAAGAAAAAATAACTTTGGACGATAACAAAAGTAGATTTAAAAACAAAATAAAATCTCATCCGTGGAGATATTTATACCTATACATACTAATATTATAAAGCTCAAGAGTTTGTTTATCTGGTTGAACTCGCTAGTCTCAGAGATTACTACTGGTTCGAATTCAATAAGTCTTTTTGTGTTGGATAGTCCATATATCGAGGAAAGCTATGGGCTATATAACATGACGGCACAATCAATAGGACCGGAGCAGCAATGAAAAATATTGCAAAAACAGGAAAATTATTCCACTGTTGCAAGCTTCCGTCGCTTACGCTGCTTAAACGGACAAAGTTACGTAAATAACATGTACAACGGAAATGTGCCCCACTAAAAGTTTTAAAAAAAAGTCCAGGACAGCATATGTCTATCATTTAAGCTCGACTTAGTATAACCTTTTTTATGGTAAAGAAAATTTGTTCCAAAACAATGTATTATTTGCGAAGGTGTTTTTATAAACACGAAATTAATCATTATCCAAGCAAAAATACGTTATTTATCAAAATAATTTAATTTTAAACAAAATTTCCTTTCATATTATTTGATTTCAATGAACACACTCGGAGATAACTTAGATTAAAAATAAGTCCGCAACAAAATTGTGATCGAGTGTGCGCAAGACCGAGCGTCTTGGGTGGGGAGGGTGCGGGCCGTTGGCTCTGCGAGGTACTAGTTTATAAAGCGGAAGTCAAAGTCGAATATTTTTATTCAAAATAAGTTAATTTACATGCTTAACTTTTTGAACGTTAAACAATTTACCACCGGTTCACTAAAGTTAAAGCCTCATACCTGAGAGGAACTGGCGCAAGAAACTAGGCTGGATTTCTATTTTTTCAATACAATAGCTTACAGATTTATTAGTGACAATGATACCTTTGAAATAGGCTGGAGCGAACATTTCATTACCAAGGCTTGTTATAATTTATAAAATCGTTAATTAGGTAATAACCTTTTACACACAAACGTCTTTTCACAACTTTTTTATATTTTCGGACGTTTTCTGGAATCCTATTGTAAAAGTTTACACATTGTCCCATAAAAGAATTACGAGTTCTATACAATAGAGTTACAGACGCGGTAAGATTAAGCCTATTTCTAGTATTAATATTATGTACATCACCGATTTCGGTAAATCATTTATATTTTTCTTTAAATACATTACATTATCAAATATACATTGAGAGGCATCTATCAATATATTAATTTCCTTAAATGTATGACTTAAGGGGCTTTCTTTCGGGCCTATGTCATAATAGATTGCACAATACAAATAATGTAATACAAACGTTTTCCCGGTCTTGTAAAAACATATGGTATATTATGTGAAGATTGCCCACGCCAAGTGAAGGACAAACTGTTTTAACTCTCTGTATTCTCCGCAAATTACAATATTAGCAATCCAAATGAAAATAAACATACTCTTAATTGAAATAGACAGTCAAGAGTCAGTTAACATATATATACATGTCAGTATTGTCAGTCCTACAACAAGCCGAACAGCGAGGAAGACAGTTAATCTGGGGAGAGCCAGAAGACATCGTTTCTGAGGAGAGCCTCTGAGAAACTCAACAGTAGCTTATTTCAAATATAATTAAAAGTTTAGTCAAAAGTTCACAGTCAAAGTCACGACATTCCTTCAGGTCAATTACATAGTATTTACTATACAAAGCTTCAAAGCTTATCTCTAACATGTAAATAGCCATATATATTACTTGATAAGCTGATAATAACATATCGCTATCTAAATATACGATAATGACTTTACAAGACTTACAGCGAAATTGAATTGTCCGTTTCACGCATAGCAGGGTATATATAGTCAGAGAGAATCTCTTGACACTGAAGACACTCCGTTCTCCACTTTCCGCCCAGAATCGTGTCATTGGGCTTTGTCTTAGGTACCAGAGTGGAGAAATTACCAAAATCAATCGAGTTTACAGACAGACGTTGTCCCTATATATACTAATACTATAAAGAGTTAAGCGTTTGTGAGTTTGTATGTTTGAGGCAGGATATGTCCGAAACTAGCGAACTGATTTCCAAAATTCTTTGACCGTTAAAAAGCTACATTATCACCGATTGCTTATGTCGATATGTCGCCGCTATTACAATTCACTTTACATTAGTAATTAGTAATTATTTAAATTAATAAAAATAAATACTGATTTGATAGTAAATAAACACAATTTATTAAACTTCTTTTTTATTTTTAAACTTTTACTCGCACACTTAGTGAATTGAACGGTTTATGAAAGAGGCGGCGGCTCAAATCCTGCTGCGTCCAAATTTTTGTAAAAATTCTTCAAAGTTTTCTAAAAATTCTATTTGTGTTCATATAATAAAAATATAAAGATACTATATAAAAAAGTATGAAAATTTTGAACGAAGCGGGATTTGAACCCGCGCGTCTTGAAAACCGTTCAAGCGCTCTGACTGCTTAGCCATGCGTTCTACATCCGCCTACGTCGAAATTCTTATACGCTTATTACAACTCATATTTGTTGTTAGCATCTCTGTAGAGAGATTTTTACAAATTTCGGCTACCCAAAGATTATTCTACGAACAATCGTTTGGCAAGAGAGAATTGTATTTCTTAAATATTTTCCCGCTCCGGCGCTCGATCACGCTGCGCTCAAAATTTTTATAAAAATTTTATACGTTTTCTAAATATGTCTTTTTTCAATTTTCTAAGTGTGCGATTAACACTTTAATAAATATAAAAGATTGTTTTGTATTTATATTTATTTAAATGTTAAATTAAAAGTCAATAAAGTGGTGTGAATAGTGAAAAAGCTTGATTATTTCGAAAAATAGTTGTGTGATTGATATTTGCTCATGGAGATTTTATGAAAATGTCGCCGATAATACGAACAGCTATAAACAGCTATAATTGACGTGGACGAAGCCGCGAGCGGGTTACTAGTCTATTATAAAACTCGCAATTTATAATATTAATTATATAAGTGTATATATATATATATATATTATATAATTAATGCAAAAGTAGCTCTGTATGTCAGTCTGTGATATCATCACGGCCGAAACCGCTGGACCGACTGTGGTGACATTTTATATAGAGATATT
Source organism: Podotricha telesiphe (assembly GCA_038994665.1). NCBI lineage: Eukaryota > Metazoa > Arthropoda > Insecta > Lepidoptera > Nymphalidae > Podotricha > Podotricha telesiphe. Next base: position 312,936 of record JAOYRR010000453.1, read on the forward strand.
ATATTTTGTCCCAATTTTTTTTCAGTTTTTCCATGAACATCATGGTTTTAGGGAAAGGCCGCCGAAAGTACGAAACGGCTACAATTGACGTCGGGCGAAGCCGCGAGCGGGTCGCTAGTGAGTATATAAAAAATAATTGAATACAGAAACTGCACAATAAAAGGACAATTTAAAAGGCCTATTTTTCATTGTAATCAATTTATAAGAAACCATGATGACTTAATATCCAAAGGAAATAGTTTGTTTTTCAGTGAACTGACTCATATACCTACCTAATATGTATGTATTTGTATGGAATTCAACTCGACTATGGAATTGACGTTCTGGCATGATTTATGAATTGCAAGGCCACCGTGGCGCAGTGTGTAAGCGGTGTCTACTGGCACGACGGTCTTGGGTTCGAATACCACTCGGCGCAAAAATTACATTAAAATGATTTTTATATGTCCGCTCTGGTAAAACAAAAGGCGACGTTGAGTTTAGCGCATATATATATATATATATATATATATATATATATAATGAACATGCAGTATTTTGATTTCGGGCTGAAACTGTAGAGCGGAGTATCTAGAAACTTCGTTTTCCTTGCCCATTTCGTTATATGGGACAAAAACATTGTAGATATGATTTTTTTTGAACCGACAATGATTCCTTCAAAATAATGGACTGGATCGAGCATTTCATTCCCAAAGCCCAAAGTGTGGTATTACTTAGAAAGTCGTTAATTAGGTGAGATAACCTTTAACACACAGACGTCTTCCACAACTTTATTAAATTGTGATATAGAACATTTTCAGACGTTTTCTGGGATCATATTGTAAAACTGTACTAATTATCCCATAAAAGAATTACGAGTTCTATACAATAGAGTTACGCCTGTAAGTTTAAACCTATTTCTAGTATTAATATTATGTACATCACCGATTTTGGTAAAATCTATATCTAAAAATATTTTTCTTTACATACAAGATTACATTATCGAATATGTATTGAGACTGCAACTGTCAATGTATGTTTTTTTTTCACCTTATTACCTTTCCTAAGGGTCTAAGTTATAAATTACGCGAACAGCTTGCTTCTGCAAGACTAATATTGAGGTAATTGCATCACGCTAAATTATACACCGCCATAAGACATAAATTCTATAAAAAGTTGATAAATTATTTTTGAAATCTATTAATTTGTATAAAATAAATACGAGTATGAAAATAAAATGTTTTGAAAAATCTTGTTTGTTTTATTGTTTCCGTTTCTTTTAAATATCGGTGAAAAAATATCGCAGCCTCCTCAGAATTTGCAAATATATTTGTTTAATTTGTCATATCAATGAATAATAAAGACTAACACTAACAGTCTGATAAATGATAAGAGTAGAAAATTTATTATATAGTTTGAATATTGTAGTCTAATCTTTTTTAAAAAAAATCTGATATCATGTTTGATATTATATATATTTTTTTCCAGCTTCACGCTTTATCGAGGGAAACTCCGTCCTCCTTTAGGACCGCACTTGGTCTTGTCACCAGCGAAATGTCCACCGAATGGGAATCGAACTCACATGCATCGTGCAGTGACTGTCGCTGCCACACTGCTGCCTTATTACGAAATATTTTAAGTGCTCCCAAAGTTATTGGCACATTCAGAGACGCGGGTCGTTACTACGCTATACGATGTTCTTCATACAAAACGGGAGATAACAAAACACGACATGTGAAAAATAAGATTTTACATAGAAAAAATATAACAAAAAAAATTAAAAAAAAACTAATATGAACGCTTGGCGGCCGCATAACATTATTAAGCGGATATACCTTTCATATTTAATAAATTATAATGTAATATTTTACCATTTTTAAAAGCGTTATTCACACACTTTAGAAATTAAATTAAATTGAACGCAGCGAGATACGAACTCGCGCCTCTTGAAAACCAAGGTACACTACAACCTTATATAACATTATTCATCTTGTATGTATAGAGCTTAAGCTTTAAATTTATTATTACATATCAAAGTTATCTTTCTCCCGTAGAAATCATATATAAATCATCATCTGAATATAAACGCTGTCCGGTGTGGGTTCAGGGGAATGAAAATATTTAAAATACTAGCCTACCGCTTACGGCTTCGCCCGCCTAAACTACATTTACCTGGAGGTGTCCAAATTTTTATTCTTTTCTTATTATCCGATTTTTAGTATGAAAAGAGCGACATGAAGTACCGAAATAAAAAAAAATACATAACAAATCTGATCGACGTCAGTTGCCGTCGTATTGAATAATGGGTACTCCAACCCGTACAAGTATTTCGACGCAGCTGCATAGTGCTCGGACGGTTAACAAGTGGAGCGGCTTCGAATCAAGCTTCGTCCAAAAAAATTATACGTATTCTAAAATATAAAAACTAATCCCAATGTTATTTTTAAACGTTGACTTGTTCTTCATTTTGAACATATTTTAAGTCTTCAATATTTTTTTATGAACCGTTTGTTTTTAGCACATATATATTGGCTTGAAGATCACAAAAACTCAGTCTCATAATTTAAATTCAAGTTTCACATGTAATAAACACAGCTTATCTATTCATTCATAAGGGTATTATTACTTCTAAGATTTAATGTCGGGCATTTTTCGAATGTCCTGTCAGATTCGAAGATTGAATCCACTACTACGTTTACAAAACGGACGCGATACCACTGCGCCAAGAAAACTATTCTAAAAGTATCTTAAAAATGTTAATTTCGTGTTAAACCAGAAATACAAACCTCCCATAGTGGCGCAGTGGTTAGCGTTTCACTGTAAACGCGATATGTTGTGGGTTCGTTCCCACTCGGGGTATTCCCCCGAATTGTATTGAAATAGCATTCTCTCTCGCCAAACGATTGTCCGTAGAATAATCTTTGGACAGCAGAAATTTGTAAAAATCTCTCTACAGAGACGCTAAAAACAAAAATAAGTTGTAATAAGCGTATAAGAATTTCGATGTAGCCGGATGTAGAACGCATGGCTTAGCGGTCAGAGCACTTGAACAGTTTGCAAGAGGCGGACAGGTTCGAATACCACTGCATTACAAATTTTCTACGATTTCTAATATATTTTTCAATTATTAACTTACGCTCTGGCAAGAAGACAAAGCGTGGCTTTGAGTGAACACGCAATTTTTCGATTTCGCTGAGAACGGAGTGTCTGACACTAGGTCTAGGTCTAGGTCTACGTCTGACACTAGGTCTTTATCAATTAAATTTTTTAACATAAAATAACCGAACTCCCTGTTGTTGTAAAATAATTATTTAAAATAAATGAAAATTATCCAAAAAACGTAGTATAAAATTCAAACAAACAGGTTCATTTACCTAATAACAATGTGAATCATATCCGGTGACACCGTTCACTACAGACAAAAATCTAACCGCACATCAGCCTGCATTCCGATTTCTTTGCAATAATATTACACAACTAATGGATGCCCGCAACTTCGTTTGCTCGTTCTTCATGACAGTTCCTCACAAAAATGAACACACTTCACACTTAACACACTTCTTTTAAGGCGTAATTTCCTTATATAGCTGGTATTTGAAGCCTAAGTCCCGTTTAAACTTAAAAGCTATACTACAAAAAAGGTTTCATTCATATCCGTCCAGTAGTTCCGAAGATGTGCGCTTACACACACACATATATATATATATAGTGTGTGTGTGTTTATATATAATCATAAAAATAATGAAAAATACATATTTAGAACGGTTTTCAAGAGTTCAAAATCGCGGGTTCAAATCCCGCAGCGTTCAAATTTTTATACGTTTTCTTAATATGTCTTTTTCCGTTACACATGATTACGACGGAGGCTTTCAACAGCTTTCTATTTTTTCTATTTTTGCATCATTTTTCATTGCTGCTCCGGTCCTTCATCGTACCGTGATGTCATATTGCCTATATAGCCTTCCTCGATAAATGGACTATGCAACACAAAAAGACTTATTGAATTCGAACCAGTAACCAATGAGGTTAGGCGAGTTCAACCAAACAAACAAACTATTCAGCTTTATAATATTAGTATAGATTTTATACTATAAAAAGGTTTTCCTCAATATCTAATGGCACAAGTCAATACAGTCTTTACGTGAAGCCGAAATTCCTTTACGTCAGTTGCCGACACTCATTTTCGAAATGCTATGCGAGTCAAGTCATCAGATAGATCCTAGTTTCAAGACACTCCGTTCTCCACTTTCAGCTCGAATACCCAACGACACGTTTTGTTTACGCCTGTTGTGAACGCACGACCAATCGCGGTTACAATTAGACTCTGCGCCACGGCGCTACGACGGCCTCAATGGTTTCATATTTATAGTATACAAGTTTGCATCTGTGTAGAACTTGTTCCCAGACGCACGATACAAATGTATTAACAAAAACTTATTACTACAAAAAACTATTTTACTATATAATATAGTAGTAGCAAAACATCAAATATTTATTAAAAAAAAAAACAAATTCATGTATAGATAGAGACAGATAGAGACAACCTAGCAATATCGAAACTCGAAATTTTCTCCATCCGTTTTGAAAACGAACCACTGTGTCCTTAGTGGCAAAATAAAATGTTTTTTGTTATTCATTCACATAGTTAGGAAATTGAAAAACATATTTAGAAAACGTATAAAAATTTGAACGCAGCGGGATTTGAACCCGCGCCTCTTGAAAACCGTTCAAGCGCTCTTATCGCTATCATGCGTTCTATATTCAGCTACGTCGAAATTCTTATACGCTTATTACAACTTATATTTGTTGTTAGCATCTCTGTAGAGAGATTCTTACAAATTTCCGCTACCCAAAGATTATTCTACGGACAATCGTTTGGCAAGAGAGAATGCTATTAATTAAATATTTTTTATACATGTTTATAACTATATATTTTTCAATTTAAACCTAATAACTTCCCCGTGTTGAGATCGAACCTACAACTATTGCGTTTACAATACGACCCTGATCCACTGCGACACAAAAGCACATTTATATCATAATTCATACGAAAATAATTTAAATATTAATCACATACTTGAAGGTCGTTAGTTAGTACCGGGTCGTTTTGTATTTAGTCTCAATTACCTGGTCTGGTGAGGCCTCAAAAACCTCTAACTACCCCGCTATAAGCGGTGATATATTCTATAGAAAAACTATATTTTTTGTTATCAGCTTTACGCTTTATCAGCTTTAACTTCAGCAGGGCATACAGAGAGAACCTAGTGTCAAGACACTCCGTTCTCCACTCTTTGTATGAATCCTAGATGGTGCATGTTGAATGAACGAACACAGCACTTTCTCTTGTCAAAACGGAGAAATGAAAATATAATCTTCGACTCCCCCGAGTGAATTTCGAACCCACAGCGACATATAGCCGACTTCACTGACAGATGTCTAAGGATGATGTAGTAAGGAATTTTATTTATAGAATTCCACGCGTAAGAAGTCGCAGACACAGCTAGTATATTATAAATATACATATTAGTTAGTCAAGTTCTGGTAAACTATTTGCACTAAGACGGTGTTTTTTTTGCATAGATATACTTGTTGACCTGTGACGTCACGACCGAGGCATGTGCATTTCAGGTGCATTCAATATAATTCAATACTAAAAACAATATGTTAAATATTGAATCACCCGCAATACAAGCCATGCTTGTAGGTAATGGGTAGGTAACACATCGCTGAGTTAAAATTCCGAGAAAATTCAAAGTGTTCAATAGCCCCGGAATTTGATAATAATTATGTATTATAATGGAATTTTAATGGCGTGGAATTCTAAATTAAAAGTACTGTTGCCCAAGTGATTCCTTATAATATCATCTATCTGACATTTACAGCCCCGTCAAAAACGGTCCAGCCGTGATATAAGCCAGAACAAACAAACACACACACAGACAGACAGAATAATAGTAATAAAATGTTATTTTGTTATGTGTACCGTGTATTTTAAACCGGTTATTTTAATATAACAAATAAACACGCCAACTGTATATATTTATTACAGATAACCAAAAAAAAAACGAAGGGAAATGATTTCTTTTAACATAACCATTTCCCCGAGTGGAAATTGAACTCACGATTCAATCGCGGTAACAATGGGACGCGATGGCGATGGCTACAATCTCACGTTTGTGCATAAATTACAATACTCTAAACCGGTCGCGTTCGGATTGCGGACAGTTAAGCAGGGTGTTGTGGAAATACGCGGGGATTTCCGGAAATGGAATTGTTCAGTGGAACACCATCCTATCCTCACTAGAACTAAATGTTTAAATGGGATAGGTTATTAATTTTTATATTATATCTAGTGTATATTGTCGTTTTTAAGAAAAAAAACTACACGTATTGTTTAAAAATCAAAATCAAAATATTCTTTATTCAAATAAGGCTATTATTTATTACAAGCACTTTCTAAACGTCAATTAACATTAAATGTCACTATTGTCAGTCATACCGGCAGCGGTAGCTACCACCGGCTCGGAGGTCAGTTTTGCAGAGAAGAAAGAGCCTGCGAGAAACTCAACAGTTGCTCTTTTCAAGTACAAAAGTTTCAATTTTATCATTTAATACATTGGTAGCTAACCTGCGCCAAACTCGAAATCATATTACTTATTTTGTAACATTTAACATTTAAGTGTTACACTAAGGAAATTGAAAAAGACATATTTAGAAAACGTATAAAAATTTGAACGCAGCTTTCAAGAACGGATTTCAAGAGGCGCGGGTTCAAATCCCGCTGCGTTCAAATTTTTATACGTTTTCTAAATATGTCTTATATAGATTTCACTTTTAAGCCCCGGACCAGAACAAGTGCGGCGTTGAGTTCCGCCACTCAACACACAATGTCTTAATATCGGACAGAAAGTGGCAAACGGAGTGTAAAGTGACAAGTTCTCTCTGACCAAGTTACCCTGCTATGCGGGAAACTGCGTAAAGCTGCTAAAAGAAATTGTAATATACTTTATTATATTTAAACACATATACAGCTCATCTTGGTAGGCTCCTTTTTCCGCTTTCCGTCTGAGTTCATTATGCGTATTAAGTGGTGGAAGTCAATGCGCCATGTCCTTCCAGAACATTCCAGAGAAATGAAAATAATTTAAGTAGCTCTTACGAGTCTAACAACCACCGTATATATACAGTCAATCGTATTTTGACAATCATATAAAATTCGAGTGTCTGTTTGTAATTAAATTAAATAACCGCATTTTACTAAATACACAGTATACTCGGACCAAAATAACAAAATTAGTATAAATAGCGATTTTGTCTATCTATCTGTTTATTTGTTCCTTCTAACCTTAGGAACGGCTAAACCGATTTAAACGGCACTTTCACTGGCATATAGCTGATATAATAAGAAATAAGTTAGACTACTTTTATATTAGAATTCTACTTGGACAAAATCGCGGGCACAGCTTAATTAAATATTTGGAGAACATAATACATGCAGGGTCAGTGGTCGGCCAGTTCTCAGGCAAGGCGGGGAGTCTGAATAGTTATTACATAATTTAACAAATATTTCAATAAATATGCAAAGTCAAGATTACACCTTGAAAATTAATTGGGAACTTACAAAAAATAATAATTATCTGTGGGTATTTACAATGTATTGTTTCTAATAAATTATTCGTTGAAGACTAAAAGCTTAAAAACCCTAACATCTCTTATTTTTTTGTTGAGATTGTCACTTATAAATCTATGCGGCATAAAGCGTCAAGTAAAAAATATCTTTATTTACATATTATTTATAATTATAATAAAGATATTTTGCAGGCGAGGTGGTGGGTTCGATTCCCAGTCGGAAGAGTTATTATATTTAAAATGTTCTCATTTCTTCGCTCCGGTACCTAAGACAAAGCGTTTGAGTTACGACACTCCTCGCGCAACGTCTCGATTTCGGGCCGAAAGTGGAGAACGAAGTGTCTTGACACTGGGTTCTCTCTGATATCCCTGCTATGCGGGAATAAGCGTGAAGCATTACCTATTAGTTCATGGAACTTGACGCTTTACTTCGTCCTTACCAGGTCTTAGGCACCCGCGCACGGTATACATAAATTAGAACCACTAGAAGAATTGAATACAAAAATTAGAACTACTAGAAGAATTAAATACATAAATTAGTATCACTAGAAGAATTGAAATTGTATTAATTTGAAACAAAAATAAATATCTGAAACCAGAAAAATACGGAAACAAAACTATCCGGGCAAATTAATGACATTGATAGATAAATAGCAGTGTAGCTATATAAAAACGATTCAACAAATATAAGGAATTTCTTTATTCAAACAGTTTCACCCTTTTTCCCGCATATCAGGGTAGGCACCGACGCCGTCGAGGTTCACGGTTCCGAGACTCCAATCGAGCGTATATCCGTACACATTAAAAAAAAAAAGAAGCTTAGGGAGAGAATATTTGTTGTTCACTTGACAGCCACTTCGTCAAGAGCTCAACGTGCCGCGTTTGGTCTTGGCACCGGAGCCGAGAAATTGATATTAATAAGCTTGAAGCTGAATGGCAACAAAATTGAACGCAAGTCCAAGTCCAAGTCCAAGTCCAGGCCCTGTAAACAATTAAGCTACGCGAAACATCCTTATCGAGCCCCTTCATAAATCTTATACGCTTGTTAAAACACATTTTTGTTGCTAGCACCTCTGTATGTGTTTTTTAAGATCTTTAAATGGGCGATAAGTAGAAAAAAGAGAAGTATATCGCTATTTTCAATTTGTTAAATCAGTTTTTTTACATACGTGAAAAAAAATCCAAAAATAGAGACACTCCGGTCTTCAAGCCCAAATTTACCGCCACTGAGTTGAGTGACTCAACACAACACTGCCCTTTGTATTAGGCGCGAGAGCGGGAATTGAAAATAATTTAAATCCGAGTAGAAATCGAACCCACAACCAATCGCGTTTACATTCAGCAGCTGGACCGCTGCGAGACGATGGCTTAAAAATTTAAAAGCACTTATAATCATTATTACGACTTTAAGAAAATCCGACATATCAACCTTATACACGCATCTCTACAAACCATTTATAATATCGTTATTTTATCAGTCCGGTTCATTTAAACACAGTACTTGATGTTCAGACCTAGCAACACGCAATGCCAATAAATATAAAGAGTGACTAAACACTACATACACTGAGCCTTATTAGCTAAATTGATATTTGTTAAAAAATATATATATACTAAAAGCATCTGATATGAAAAGCATGAGCTTTCAAGCTTTCAAAATGTTTAAATACGTCAACAAAATGGTGCACTTGACCAAATTCGAGTTCGAAAATCATTTTTGATAACTTCAATCAGTGCTGTCAATGACATAAGGATCTCTGCCGAAAGTTTTCGATCTCGCGTGAACCCCTTAATGTACTAAACTATAAATACATAGCCTTTTACTACTTGGACCCCAAAATTCACGTGTACCCAAGGACCACGAAATATTCAAATGCGGCTTTGGTATTATTCAATTTCAATAAAAAAAAATTATAACTACACCAAACTACCGCACAATTTGTCAAATTCTTATCTCTATGTGCTCTACATTACCTTAGTGATATACGAATTGTAGTGTTTATATTGAAATAGTAATATACTTAAATTTGGTTTTTGATTAACAACACTGATATATATAGGGATTAAACTCTCTCATATTATTAAACTGTGTTTAATTAAAAATTTAAGCACCGGTTTGAAAAAGATTTAGCTCTTATCAATATAATATAATTTGTGTTATTTAGATAAAAAAAAACATTACTTACGCAAACTAGTGTCTGATGAATGCAGAGTGTCATGTAGTGTTTACGCAGAAAACGGTCATTGAATCACTAAGAAAAATCACTAAAATAAATCACGATTTAACACCACGCGCGCCAAAAGTTTCACTGATACTGATTGCTAAACTGTCGTAATCATAATGTAGATAATAAATATTGACAGATACAAAATTGCAATAACACATTTAAATGCACAGAAAAAATATTAATACAGATTTAATTTAAAAAAAAATTACGATTTCGAATTATCCCGCGCCAATAACATGTCAGTTTCACTAAAATCGATTTAGCCTAACTTTTTTTTTCTTTACTATTTTTTTTTATATTAAATTGAAGTTACAATTTGAAACACTGCCACGATTCATAAACGGCTTCGTACGAATGGCGAATACTTGTGGTATAATTATAGACACTTCTGTTTCGCACATGTCCAGTTTATAAAGTTTTCCTCAATCCATACTAGTATTATAATTAAATCAAGGCATATCAAAGTTACGCTTTAAAACCACTCTGTATATCAATTTAGTTGTAGTGGCAAAATAAAGAAGTGATACATCACTACTTATTATATAGGTAATGGTGTAATCAAAGTTTCTATAAGCAAGTGTTTTTTAACCAAAACAAATTAATAGTGACCAAGTTATTTAAGTGTAATTTAAAAAAAGAACAGGTTTGGGGCAGTGGGAGCTCGTTTGACTGATAACAGTGGTTGTGTGTTCGATTCCCGCTTAGGGGAAAGTTATTTAATTAAATTAAGTTTTACCACAGTTTTACTTTTTTTAAAGTAATTTCTCAAGTTCAGGTGAGAAGTGAAGAATAGTGTCTTGGCCCTAGGATTCCTTAGACATTCTGTGCGGGTAAAAGTCGTGAAGCTTTTGCCATTTTAAGCTTCCATGCTTTTTCATTTCAGAAAGAACCTAGTGACCTGACACTCCGTTCCACTCTGTCCTAGGTACCAGAGCGAATAATGAATATATATATATATATATATATATATATATATATATATATATTATGATTATTAAATATAATCATTCCCCCGAGGAAATCGAACCCACAACCTTGAAACATGTTAAGGCTTTTATGACTTTAAACTTTTTTAAATATACTATAAAGCATGATATGAATTTGAAAGCTTATGTACGATGAGTATTAGTGTCTTACTAGTAATTTAATTTATTAATAGTGTAATTTCAGTTCGAGTTTTTTAATAAATTTATTTGTGGACTTCTTATTTGAGTCTCGTTTCGTGATAAAATTTAGCTCTGCTCCTCCTCCGTTCGTGTACTTGTGTCCCCTGTAATAATATAAAACAAATATTTAAAGGGTTTTATTATTATGAATAGAACGAAAAATATTAAATTGAGATCAAATTAACAACAGTAAAGCTTTTATAATTTTCAAACTTAGAATTTATTGTATTATGCCTAAAATACCTTTATATTTATTTGAATTTTCGTAATAACGTTTGGCAAGGCACTTTATATGACTTTAAAACTTTTTATGCCATAATTTAGCTATTCTTAGACATATTTAGAGAAAACGTATAAAAATTTGACGCAGCGGGATTTGAACGCGCGATTTTGAAAGTAATAAACGTATAAGAATTTCGATGTAGCTGGATGTGAGAGCGCTTGAACGGTTTTCAAGAGGCGCAGGTTCAAATCCCGCTGCGTTCAAATTTATATACGTTTTCTAAATATGTCTTTTTCAATTTCCTTAGTGTGCGAATAACACTTAAAAATTTTTTTTAAAAAATATTAGCTATTTTTTACCAATACCAAAGCGTAGTTAAAATTTTCGATATATAGTTATAGTTTTTGCATATATATATTTTTTCGATATATATTTTTCTGTACTTTGTATGTCCCCAGACAATAAAAAGAACTGTTCTTTTAGTAAACTATTAACAAAAATTAAATATAAACAAACAAAATTGTTTTGATACTACCCATGCGAATATACCTTAAAAATAATAAATCGGGACACCATTAAACCGTATATTATAAAAATTCTAGTGAACAAAACATAAAACGAATTTAGCTAATAAAATACACTAATTGATATTTTCATTTACATTTAAATAACTCAGCTAATATACAAAATAAGAAACAACAAAAAAGAAACGTCTAGAACATCTCGAATTCGGTAATAACACCAAGCAAGGGACACATGACTTCTAGTACGCGAGTCGATTTATTTAAAAGAATTGTATACTTGCATCTAATTGTTTTCTGAGTCAAATTGACTGTCGTGGAATACAAAAACCAGTCCTAATAGTTTTTGTCAAATGGAGTTTCTTATTGCGCTAAGACAACAATAAAGGAATTCCCTCCGGTTCATAAATATACCCTAAATCTTTAATTTATTAATCTAAATACAGCAAGTAACGTGTTGACTCTCAGAACTCTCTCACACACTCAGATAATTAGAATAATTTAAATATAATTATTCCCCTTAATGAGAATGGAACCCACAACCACGCGTTATAACCAGACGTCGTCCCGCTTAACCACGATAACCACGATGAGTATTTTATATATAAACAATTTGCTATCATAACAAATACCTATCCAACGGATGCGTTATCAGACGTGATAAAACTGAGTTAACGCCTATTTTATCAAAATATACACATAGAGACAAAAATCCGTATAAATCTGGAACTTTGTAAATAAACTATAGACTATAGGCTAATAGACTTATATTAGTGTATTGTACATCAAATTATGGGAAATAAAAATAATTTAAATATAATCATTCCCCCGAGTGGGAATCGAACCTGCAACCATCGTGCTTAAAGTATAGTTACTAAAATACGTTATATCTAATAATTTCATCGACTAATTATTTATAATGTGGGTCTTTTCCATAATATTATTGGGGATTTTACGTGGGATTTTTCCAATAAATTTCAATATTTTTACTTATTATGTAAAATAAAATATTTAAGTTATTTGTTAGGCCATATGGCGCAGTGGTAATAAACGCGATTGGTTGTAACATATTCCCACTCAGGAGAATTATATTTAAATTATTTTTATTTTAATAATTATTTTATATATATATATTTAAATTATTTTCGAATTCCCGCTCTAATAAGGCAAAGAGCGGCGTAGAGTTCTACCACTCAGCACGTCTAATATCTCGAATTCGGGCGGAAAGTGGAGAACGCAGTGTCTTGACACTAGGTTCTCTCTAACTACCCGACAATAAGGCTAACAGCGTGAAGCTGTATATTACATGATAATCTAAAGTCGACTTTTTTGCTATTAAAATATGAATCAATTTTCTATAAATAAAAATGTGACAACAAAGTTTCTGAAAACAAAACTATTAAAATGTTTTCAAAGCTTTTAATAATTCATACGCATTTGAAATCTTAATTTATGTACAGAAATGCGAAAATCCGAAAATGCGAATACACACCTACTTACACATATCCATAATTATTTGTATGTATTTTTTATATCTTAAAGTGTTAAAACACACACTTAGGAATTTGAAAAACATATTTAGAAAACGTATAAAAATTTGAACGCAGCGGGATTCGAACCCGCGCCTCTTGGAAACTGTCCAAGCGCTCTTACCGCTAAGCCATGCGTTCTACATCCAGCTGCGTCGAAATTCTTACACGCTTATTACAACTTATATTTGTAGCATCTCTGTAGAGAGATTTCCAAGAGGTGCAGGTTCGAATACCGTCTTCAAATTTTTTTACGTTTTCAAAATGGTTTTTTTAAAAGCTTAAGCCGTTATTTCAGGCATCCTGCTAGGATTTTCCAATAAACATATAATACATATAAATTATTCTAAACTTTCTTTCTAATCGCAGAGAAATGAAAATAATTAACATATAATATTTTTAATTAACATATAATGATTCCTTCGATCGGACACACGGACCATCGCGCTTAATATCAGACATTGTCCCACTGCGCTATGATGGCCTAATTTTTTTTAATATTATAATCTGACACCAGTACTAATATTCAATCGTCTTACTTTCTAGCTTAGCCTTCTCCCTAGAGCTTTTCATAGAATGCTTGTCTAGACCAAGTGGTAATATTCTTCTAACAATGTCATCTTATTTCGTTTTTTTTTATTTAGAGAGAAATGGGAACATTCGCAACAAACACTTGATAATAAAAATAATATCTAAATGTTTATTTGGGGTTTTACGTCGCGCTAAAAAAATTATCTAATCCGTTTAATAAACATTTTATATATTTTTAAAGTGTTATTCATTCAAACACTTAGTGTAATTAAATACCCGGGAGTCGAACTCGAGTCTCTTGTTTACCGTCCAAGCAAATTCCAATTCAAATGATGTTATTCAAAATAAGAAGTTAGATGCTTAATTTTTTGAACCTCAAATAATTTATTACCGGTTCACTAAACTTAATGCCTCAGACCTGAATAGAACCGGCTCAAAAACCTCAGCAAGACCACTTTTTTTTTCAATCAATTATATATATATCTATTAGTGAGTGAAAATTGTTAATTAGGTAAATAACCTGTAACACAAACGTCTTTTCACAACTTTTTTAAACTGTGATATAGAGCATTTTTGGACGTTTTCTGGGATCCTATTGTAAAAGCGTACACATTGTCCCATAAAAGAATTACGAGTTCTATACAATCGAGTTACAGGCGCGGTAAGTTTAAACCTAATTTCTAGTATTAACATTATGTACATCATCGATTTTGGTAAAATCATTTATATTTTACTTTACATACATAACATTATTAAATATATATTGAGACGCAAATGTCAATATATTTGTTTCCTTAAATGTACGCCTTAAGGATTCTTTCGGGCCTAAGTTATAGATTGCACGAATAGCTCGCTTCTGCAAGTCAAAAATCGAATTGATTGCAGCTGCAGTACCCCAATATATACTCGTAATGCCATAGGACATAAGACTATGAAAGTAGCTAAAGTAAACAAGGCGAGCCGTTTCCACGTCAGTTAATAATCATTTTTTTTAACTGTGAAGGCTGCTGAGCTAAGTCTATTCGCCAATCCATCAATATGAGGTCCCCACTGTAAATTGTAGTCAATGGTGATACCGAGAAATACCGTAGAATCAACAGGATCTACGACTTCACCATTCAAGTGTACATTGGCTTTAACAATTTTCGTATTTGGTGTTCTAAAAATTATACATTTAGTTTTTACTATTCAATAGTAGATTATTAGCACTAAACCAATGTACTATTTTAGAAAGAGCATTGTTTACATAGTCATATATGTTTTGCTGTGTTTTAGTTTTAAAATTCAATGAATTATCATCAGCAAACGTTACTATCTCATGGCTCCTTCCAACAAAATATGGTAAATCATTCAAATATATTAAAAAGAGGAAAGGACCGAGTATGGACCCCTGTGGGACCCCCATGCTGACTAATGACCCAGTAGATTTCTTGCCATTCATATCAATTTTCCGAACCCTGTTAGTTAAATAAGCTGTAATAAATAATACCTAAATGGTGTAGTTTCCTGACCAATGTTGATTCCAGCACTCAAATGCCTTAGACAAGTCACAGAACATGCCACATCTTCCCTAGCCTGATAAATACTCTTTAAGAATCCGATACCAGCGTCGGTAGTACAGCGACCTTTAGCGAATACCATACTGTTTGTCATGCATTAGTTTATTGAAAAGAAATATCTTTCTATTTTGAATACTTGGCTGACTTTGACTTTAATAGGAGATGTAGTTCGCAATTTCATTTGAGTGGAATATAAAACATAATATTCCGTTATTTCCCCCTCCTGAATTTTTAGAAATCTCCTCTCAGTCCTAGCCTCCCCTAAACCCCCTAAGGAACCTACATGCCAAATTTCTACACCCAGTCAATATATCTATAGAAGATATTAATTAATCTATATATATCTATACACATATAATAAAAATATAACTGACCGTTGTCTGCATATGGGAGATATACGAGGAAAAATATTATTGGGGGCATGTATCAATCAATGTAATAGAATTCAAAATAATGCTTTTTATTTTTTCCCCTTGTTTGTCTGTTTTATACGTTTTCTAAATATTTCTTTATCAATTTCCTAAGTGTGCGAATAGTACTTTACAAAATGTTAAAAATCGTCTTAACCGATTTAAATGCAATTTTAACATTTGTGTTCTTTTAATCCCAATCGGTTCATAAATATAGAAGGTAAGAATAATTAAAATTATCTTCGTCGAAATTGCTATTTTTAGCAGTTATTTTTATAACTGTTTATTAATTTGGCTGTAACTTTACTCAATTCACTGTATAGATATTGTCTGTAAATGATAATTATTTTCATAATTCAACTGAATCATTAAATTTAAGCAAAGTTTGTTGTTTAAGTGAGAACGGAGCGGGCGAAGAAACGGAATAGTTATAACCGTGAAGTTTACGCAGGCGAAGCCGCGGTCGGGCTCTAGCTAATAAATATATTCAGAAAATTTTAAACAAATACCAGCATAACATTGTTTCTTTGGAAATTAAAACAAATTATTTAATTAGGTATGAGATGGTGTTGTTTTTGGTCCATTTGGGGCCAAGTGAAGTCAGGGGCCACGTGTACCCTATAAATGAATACTAATGATAATATGTGAACTAAATGTTATTTTAACTTATATTGATTGATTATTATAAAATATAACGGCTTTATGAGCTGATACCTTATATGACTGACAATACTGACGTTCGATTTTTTATTGACGATTCAAAAATACTTGTAATGGTCTATTTGAATGGAGAATATGTTAATTTATTTTGACAGATAATTAATTGACTGCCTAATGAGAAATGAAGAAAAAAATTTAATAAAACTACTGTATTATGTTAAAAAAATATTTTTATTATTCCACAATCACTTGTATATCATTTTGAAATTTTTCTTTATCTGAAAATATTAAAAAGTTAAACAACACCCTCGTTACACTTAAACGGAACTAAGCAAGTGAAAAAAAATTGTAGGGGAATTTTTTCGTGATTACAGAGAGAATGTAGTAAATGGTCACTCTTTTCGTTTTTTCCTCCTGATATAAGGGACATTGTATGTTGAGTGTCTCAACACTTTGGACATAGTGAAACTATTTTCTTCTATACTTCTATTTGTTCATGGGTATGTAGACCACATCAACGTTTAAAATCAGCCTTGGTGTGTTCAAACGTACACAACTATCATTCATAGAAAGAAAAATCCTCCACTGAAATTTACAACATATGTCCGTGTGTACCACAGGAAAGGAACCAGGACCTTTCCTTTCAGTAATTAGTAATTCTTAATAATCCTAAATGGCGTTTAAACTTTCATGTACCTCCTTGCCTTTAATGTTATCTTTTTTAGACATTACATTCCCAGGCTTCCCCCATTTTAAAGACGTAAGTGTGTGTGTGTGTGTTTGTGTCTCTGTGTGTCTAGACGTTATTGTAAGTACCAAGTAACTTTTAAATTAGTGGCGTATTTTTTTTAACCATGCAATGTACAATGCCTTTAAAATGAGCAAAAGGTGGAAAACGGAGTGTTTTAACACTTACCGGGCAAACAGTCTGCGTCACACGGACATATGGAGGACACATCCGGACTTGTTATACGGATGTTAGCGTATGAATGCTTTAGTACTATTTTCTCTTTGTCACATCCACATTTGCGGCACGAAGATTTGGGCAGAGCTTCTTTTTTACTGTGTATACCTGGTTTTGAGTTTTATATTATTTGTATCTATACATATTATAATAAAAATGTAACTGATGAACTGTCTGTACATGGAAGATATATAAGAAAAATATTAATTGGGTATTTTTTCATTCTTTTTTTGTTGGTCTGTTTGTTCGTGCATGCTAATCTCAAAAACGACTAAACCGATTTAAATGCAATTTTGACCGTTTTATTTTAGTAAGCTTTTGTTGCTTACCAAAATAAAATATAAATTGTTTGCTTGTTTGTCTATAAATAAAAAAGTTACAACAAATTCAAATCAAATTTAGGTGAAGTTTGCGTTTTAAGTGAGAACACGGACGGGTGAAAATTCGAAATATTTCGAAGCCGTGCGCTATTCTACAATATATAGAGAGCACCTAGTGTGTGTAATATACCAAAAAGGATCTTCGGGGAGAAAGATGACACTTGCCATGTAGGTGGAGAAGGAGGTGGAGACCATTAAGAGTGGATTTCTTACGAAAACGAAGTGGCGTTTACTAAAAAACGTATAAACCACATGTGTCCAAGAGCTCTGTCATGCTCTAAGATGGCACTAGGTCTTCACTTTCATCCTATTTAAAGACAATTTATACATCAACTTAACGCTTTTTCCCACATAGCAATGTGGGCAGAGGGCTCAAGTATCAAGACATTCGGATTTCCACTATTTTATGGTAACTTACAGATTTAATTCAGCTTTCACGAATCTTGACTCTCCAGCATTAAAAGTGTGGGCTAGGTAACCTCCGATTTCTGCCCATTTTAGAAATATTGCATTACTGTTTTAATAAACATAAAAACTAACAAATCGCTAAAAAACCAACCTTTAGATTGTCTATTCAAGGACATTGGAAAATTTCGCAATTTGCCACCGAAAGACTTCTTCCCAACTGACTTGAATATTTTCTTAACTGATGCTCCAAAACTTCGCCGTTTCCCGTTGGAATATAACAGCGGGCATATACATTCATTCGCAGGTCCTGCGCCCTCTTTTATTTTTTGTAACGATTCCTCGTCTAATTTCTTTATTTTTGTGTAACTTGTCATTTCTATTACATTATTACTGTTGTATCTAGAAAAAAAAACTATTTTAAATAAAAAAATATTCAAATGTCATCGAGGCGAAGATTCTGAGTTCAAATACCATTAAGGGATAGGGATATCGTATCGTAGAATCGTTGCCTTAGCAACTTATATGTCATTTTATACAAAAAGTGTATGTCAAACACAATATGGTAGTGTGTAATATTTATTTTATTATTTAATATATTTCTGCCTCAGTCTTTCCATATACGGTACGATACCAGGTTTCATATTCCTCCAGCCCCAAAACCAATGATTTTTTTTTTAAATGGGTTTGGAAAATTGCATATTAATATGTAAATTTTAGTTTCTCCACTCTGGCTGTACGTGCAAGTGGTATCCTGGTTTATTTATCAAAAATGGCAGAAAATAAAGAACATATATTTAATAGATCCTATTTCCTAATATTTGTGTGTGAGTGGGTGTGCTTGTAAAATGTATTTTGATTTTAACATATTGGATTCATAAGAAGGCAACGATATGGCAAGCCTTCATGTCGCAGTGATAAAACGCGATGGTTGTGGGTTCGTACCCCACTTGGGTCAATGATTATATTTAAATCATTTATCAATTTCCACAACTTATAAAGAACGGAGTGCCTTGGCACTAGAACCTCTGCGCTTAAAAATATTTAAAAAACATGCAGTCTAGATATATACATACATATATCAAAACAAAAATATTAGTTGTATTGTAGTTTTGTGTTTTTATATACCTTTAAAATTGAAAATTTATTTTCTCGCAAATACGCAGTCATTTTTGATTTGAAATCAATTCTATATCAGTACTATTATGTTCCCATTGTTATTTTTTTTAATTATATAAAGAAAAACACGAACTTTACAAAGATCTAGATTTATAGAGCAAATGGACATAAATGACATGTAATGAATGAATGACAAGACAATATTGAAGCATAAACGTCAAAATGTTTAAAATTGCCATTACAAATATAATATAATAAAAATTGTCATTTTCCAAAACAATAACAATTGTTTTGATTGTTTATATATTAGTAGAGTTAAATTTGGCATACTGTAAGAAAGCCTATAGTTTGTATAATAATGTATTAGAAATACATAAAATCACCATACCAGGTGTTTGACATACACTTTTGTATAAAGTGTCATTTTTGACACTTTTGTATAAGTGACTCGTGTATTTTTCGCGTCATTGGCTCTGCTTGGGTATTATAAAAAATATCATAACGTAATAAGGATGCCTGACTGAAAGCTGTGATTGTGAGTTCAACATCACTGGGTGAAATTATATATATATAAAAAACTAGCGACCCGCCCGCGGCTACGCCCATGTGAACTATTTCAGCGGCTTTTAGTAAAACAAAGAAATTCCTGGAAAAACTAAATAGAGATGGGAGAAAAAATTAGCTTACGTTCATCGCAAGACCCCCAATTACTTCTATATAAAATTTCATCACAATCACATCGACGTCACAGACACACAGACAGTCAAAACACATTGTTCTCCACTTTCTATTCTTATTTAGATATGAATGGGAATTGAACCCACTACCAATTGCTTTTACAGTCAGGCGCTGTCACACTGCGACACAGTACCCTTATGATTTTTAAAAAAATATATAAGCAAAAGCCCTTTTATTTTATTTTTTCTCTTTCTCTTTTTTTTCTCTATTTATATTTAAAGCTAAGCCACAAATTTGTATACAAGTTATTTTATAACATTATTACACTAGTGATTCTATTCTATCCAAAAATATTTTCGTTTCTCTACTCTGATACCTTAGACAAAGCTCAGTTCAAACAATCAACACTCAATTTCTCGATTTCGGACAGAAAGAGTAGAACGGAGTGTCTTTACACTAGGTACAACTAACCTGACGTGCGGGAAAAAAGCATGAAGCTAAACAAAATCGATACAATAGTATGCAAAGGTGTCTGTGTAAAAGAGCTGGGGAACTCTCCCCTAGATTTTTAGTATTATGAAGAACTGGAAAAATATTTGTACAAAATATTCAACTTAGTATCTCATCTCAATTTGGCCTTTCAATTGTTTACTAGCGACCCGCTCGCGGCTTCGCCTGCGTAATCCACTAAACTTTTTCATTTATATGCCCGCTCGCGCTCTCAAATAAATCACAAGCTTTGTCTAAATTTATAATTCAAATTATTGTTTGTAGCTTTTTTATTTAAGAAACAAATGAAATAAACACTAAATACTAAGGGAATTTTACCGCACTAAAGTCAGTGAAGCCTTTTCTGAGATTAGCGTGCACAAGTGAACAGACAAACAGACATACAAAAAACAATTAAAATCATTGATAAACACATATTAAGAAAACATATAAAAATTTTAACGCAACGGAATTTGAACCACGTTTTAATTTCCCAATTTTTTTTTAATTTCAAGTACAAACATAGATCAGTTACATTTTTATTATATGTATAGGTTATCATGGATCATATATTACTTGTGTACATCCTGTCATTAGCACTTGAAGCTCTCTATACCGATTTCAGAAGTCTTGTTGGCCCGACAGATGTCTCTGCCAAGGCGCGGCGTTGAGTTCCGTCAACACGCAATTTCTCTAAGGTGAAAGTAGAAAAAGAAGTGACGTGACACTACTCTCTTTAGTGTCTAGTAATACGAAAATATAATAATAAATAGTAATTGTTGAGATAACTCAATAGTCTTGAGGTCAGTCAGGTTGAGCGGGTCGTTGATAGCGGTTGTGGTTACCTCTCTTTGTAATAATATTATATATATATAGATATATATATATATGTACATGTTTAATTTTGTATCTTTTATATATATATATATAACTAAATTATCTGGTAAGTTAATTCTTTTCAAATTTTTGGCTAATTTTGAAGTGTGTTTTCAAAGAGAATAGCAGTGTTGAAAATATTACATTTATTTTAATACAGTGAAACAATGTTTGACGCGATGGTTGTGGGTTCAATACACAGTCTGGGAATTTTTAATTTTTCAATAAGGCTGAGGCGCTTACGGCGCGACGCTAACCTAACCATCACTTGAAGCAAGAACGGAGTGCCTAAATTGTCTCATTGCCACCATTGTATATAGAAACAATGAAATTAATAAAATAAATTAAAATATGAAAAACAATCAATTTTTCTAAAGCTAAATAAATATATTTACATTGAAATTTAAAAACGGCTTATCATATGTTTTGTTAAAAGTTACTGACGTATATTAAAACTGGTTTCCGAAGGTCTTCTTGAGGAAATTCCACGTTTTATATAAAAAGCTTAACTAGTTGTTGCCTATAACTTCGTCTGCGTTGATTATGAAAAGTAACATCTCGTTTTATTGCGTTCTAGTAAGTATTTCGGGGCACCCTTCCCACTTTTCTACGCCCCACAGGCTCAGCCGTCCTTTGTCTTTCATTCGCTTAGTAACGGTATATATATGTATCAAAATATATGAAACAAATGAGATTAGTGTCTGTGTGTAATATTAAAATGATCGCTTTTAACTAAATCACACAGAGAGTAGAGATATTTGAAATGCGTAACGTATGGCTTAGCGGTCAGAGCGCTTGGGCGGTTTCTAAGAGGCGCGGGTTCGAGTCCTTGAATTTTTTAATACATTTTCTAATAATGATTTGTCATATCCTTATTGTGTGCATAACACTTTAAAAATATTAAAATACTTAGAACTACAGAATAAATCAAAATAAAAGATCTAGATCTAGAGATCTAAAGAATCTTTTTTTATTGAGTAATTTTTTTAGAAAGTTGAAATGTATATAATTCTGTATATATATGTATATCAATTATATTATAAAATCTTGTCTTTACAGATTTTTGACAACAAAACTCATCATGTTGAGGTAATTTGTATACTATTTGTAAAAGATAGAGCCATTGTGTCGCAGTGAGACGGTAAAACTGTAAATGTATTTGATTGTGGATTCGAATCTCACTTGAAAAAATAATCATATCAAATTGTATTTATTTCCTCAATCTGGTAAAAAACAAGGTTGGTGTTGAATTGCGAATTCAGGCGGGAGAGGAAGGAAAGGAATGGAGAACGGAGTGTCTTTTTACTAGGTTCTCTCTAAGCCACCACGTTGTGTGGAAAGAAGTGGCTGATATATTTATTGAAAGAGTTTCGGTTCAAATACAAAGTGGAATCAAAAATTGTTAGGTCTAGCAAACTAATTTGAACCAGCATCTAAAGTTCATGAATGACGACAGTCAATACGTAATCTAATTTAAACTATTTGAGTGATATTATGTTAGGATAAGAAATATTCTTTTTTTTTTTTAAATATTCTTCTTGATATTCTTCTTTTCTTTGTATATTTTGTGGAGGACGTAGCAAGCATTCCTTTCTCCACTTTTCCAAGAAACAGACGTTTCATATTGAATAGAGGAACCTGTTAGTCACGCGATTAAGCAAAAATATATTAATAATCATGTGGCCATTATTAGTGTGGTAATTGAACCCGTACCCAATTGCATATAAAGTTGCAGTCCCACTGCGTAACGATGCGCTTTATCCCTTTACCCAGCAATGCGGCATAAAGCGTGAACTGAAATAGAATATATATATATATATATAATACAAATGTAATTGATCCCTGTCTGTACATGGAAGATATATGAAAAAATATATTATTTTGTGTACGCTAATCTCAGAAACGCCTAAACCGATTTAAATGTAATTTTTATTATTGTATTGTAGTTAATTTTCCTTAACATTTAGTATTTATTTAATTTCAATCGGTTCATTAACATTAAAGTTACACCCATTTAAATTATAAATGTATGCAGTTTGTGATTTAAGTGCGAGAACACGAAATAGTTTAGTCATGTAGTTTACGCAGGCGAAACGAGATACGTTTATATATATATATATATATATATATATATATATATATATATATATATATATATAAATGAATTTTATTTCAGGACGATACTAATAACTTTGTTATTACTTCATAATTTTGAAAATGGAGCTACTCAGGATGATGACGATGACGAAAAGTCTGGTGTATTGGATACTATATTCGATGCTCAAGAAGGTCAGTCAGACTACAGAGAGAGAGAGAGTACGGTATAGGACCTGGGTACGGATAAAGATATAGGAAAAATACCATTAGGAACACCTACCCCAATCATTATTTTTTGGTCCTTAGTTACATGCCTATAAACGTAATTTTTTAAAGAGTGGCGTGATGATGCTCAACGGAGCTAATGTTATTCTAAGTCCGGCAAAGATACCTCTGGTCGCAAGTAGGGGTTTGACTCCCGAACGAGCGTCTTTTGGGCTCACAATTCTTCTGGGGCGAGCTATTCTATCACCACCTAACGTGACGTGATCAGATCTCTGAAATAATCTGAAATAAATTTATTTCAGATTATCCCCTAGTTTTAGATAAATTTCATTACGAATATAACATTTTTGAGAAATGTAAGCAAATATCGGCCTTTCTTTTTTAACGTGCCTGTCATTAACAGGTGTCATTTAGATTCGGACTTTATCCGACATTTTCCGAAACTTTTATTTTGGTATTAGGTAACTGTCTAGGGTTTTAAATTGGACGGAAAGATAATGGAATTTCTTAACAATTATCTTAGTCCATTTTTTATTATTGTACCCTTTCACCCTTATTTATATATTATATTTATATTTAAATATAAGAATATCATTAAATATACTTATTGTTGCGATTATTTTGTTACTAACTGGTATTATATTGGCTTAAGCTTCACATCTCGTACAAAGCCTTGTGTTACTAGGAACGGGAACTAAAGTTCTTCTTTTACAGCAACAGAGAACGGCCTGAATTTGAAACATTGTGTGTTAAGTGGCGGAACTCAAAGCCGTACTTTGTCTTACAAGAGTGGGGAAATGAGAATAATTTAAATATAACCATTCCCTCGAATGGGGATTGACGCAACTACTAATTGCGTTTCAAGTCAATTGCCAAGATGGCCATATGGATGTTCTATGTATACGCCGTGGCCAACTACTTCCTGATATGACCAGTGATTTCATTCAATTAATCATTTCATGAAATGATTTTATTATTTCAGCCACAAACTGCAATAGCATAGATGGCGATATAGCGATTGGAGGCGGTTGTTATGAATGTTATATATGCAACGACTATGGCTCCAGGTTACAGAAAGGAAAAAGTAAAAATGATTACAAAATTCGGTAAGAGAGAGTTTTCTTTTTATCTTAAAGCATTTCCTGCGTAGGAGTGGAGTCAGAGAGAAGCTAATTATAATAACCAAAGTCTTAATACACGCCTTGCCACATCTTATTTTCCTGTCCTAAGTTAATTCATCCAATTCATCCGTAATAAGTCCTTCCCCAAAAGGTTCCCCATCCCCGTAATGTTCAATGTTTGTGTTTAGTCCTTTATGTATTTTTTTATTTAAATATATATAATGTATAAAAAAATCAAAATATAATTTAAACCCTTAGCTATATATTATTCATTACTAACCCTTAATGTCGTGTAGTATCTGTTATATTGTTTGTGTATGTGTTTTGTTATAGGTGAATGTCTCCATATTGTTATTAGATCTCTTTTTTAATATGCAATCAAGTATGGAGAACACACGATGATTGATCAACCATCGTGTGTTCTCCACACAACGTGTCATTGGCGGAGTTACTTAGACTCTACTGGTGACTTCGAAGTACTATAATTAAAGAACTGAACTGTCTTAATACACTCTTTATGCCACCTTTTACCTATAATCTTTTACATACCGAATAGTATGTAAGTTTGTATCTGAAACTTGAACCCTGCACCTTTTAACGTATACCTTTTTACTTTTTATATAGTTTTAAATGTTTGTTTTTACCCTAACTTGGGCTAGACCCGTGTTAAGTTATAATGATCGTAGCTGTCGAAGATATTTCTCGAATAAAACGATAATAGTAACAAAAATGTTTATTGCAAAAAAAACCAACGGACATTGACATTTGACATTTTCCCTTAATGCGGCGTTATTATGGAAGTGATAAGGCAACCATTTATTGAAATTAAACTTATAAAAAACAAACCTTAATCGACGGAAACAGTGCAAGAAGCATACATATACGAATATATACTTATATACATACATACATATAAATATACATACATACATATAAATATACATAAATACATATAAATATACATAAATACATATAAATATACATAAATACACATAAATATACATAAATACATAGATAACTTATATATACGTTCATGTTATGTTCAGTATGTGTGTGTGTATATACATATACACACACACATACTAGGTTTTTTTTTTCACACACACACACACACACACACACACACACACACAAACGCGCACACACAATTCGGACGTAAAGCAGAAAACGTAGTGCGTTGGTTGACATTGTAGTGTATTGAGGCTCTCTAAATTGATCTATGAGAAAAAATGGAAATAATCTCTATCTAAAATAAACAAAAGGCGGAGTACGGAGTCTTTCATCACTAATAAATAGATATATATATGTGTGTAATAATAAAAAGATATATATGTAATTAAAACTAATTTCTTTAAATTTCACAGGTTGTTCGACATGACGTGTAAACCAACTGAATTCTGCTGTTACTCCCAAAAAGAGTCAGTAGCCAGGTACGTTGCCATATTGCCTTTTTTTTTTGACTGACTGACTAACAGACAACTCACAGAAACTACTGATAGAAGAAAGCTAATATTATCCTTGTGGATTATCGTTCGTAAGTACGTGTGAACTCACTCTCAAAATTCGGAAAAATTGGGAAAAGACGGAAATTTATAGACGATGCAAGTGAAGTCGCGGGATACACTACTTGTTCTCTATATAATGGTATACATGCCAAACATTTTTGGTCACAGCTTAAAGTTTTTCAAAAATATAGCTGGAGTAGTAAGAGAGGACGCACCGCCTGAAATCGAGATTGAGATGAGTTGAGTGATGGAACTCAACGGTGCAGTTTCTCTAACCAGAGCGACTTCATAAAATATTATAAATTTAATAAGAATCAGTCCTCCGAGGAATAGAATCCACAACTAATCCCATTTATAATCGGTTGATGTCCCACTGCGCCACACAGTCTAGCTTGAACCCATAAAAGTAATGATCATATATGAGTGTATTTAACATATTTCTTCATATTTTCAGGTATTCACAATCAAGCTGTGGTAATAGTAATCCCGATGGTGTTCCCAGAAATACCAGAAGCTCCTTAAAATCTGTTCTGTCAGGGGAGTATCCGTGGAGAACATGGATATTCAGGTATATGTCTATTTGATGTATTACGCGCTCGTTGATACTTATTTTTTATTGTTAGCATCTCTTAGACGAAGTTTAAGAAGCGCAGGTTCGAATCCCGCTGTGTTCCTATTTTTTTACATTCGAAATGCTTGAGAATATTATATAATATTATAAAAAGATAGGTGAAATAAGTAAATAGAATTATAATTATGGCTGTACTAAGGTTACTAAGTATGCCATTTTTTTTCTCTATGCTCATTTCGTTTCAAGAACTTTTTTCTAAAAAACAATCTTATAATTATTGCCCAAAACTGTCACGTTCAATAATGAAACCCCCGAAATGTCATTATAAAAATTATTTTTATTCATGCATTTATCTATCTGTTTTGAGGTCATTAGTGGTGGTTTTGACAGCATCTGACTCTAAACGTGACTGGCTGTGGGTTTGATTCCCGCTCGGGGTTGGCTTAAAAATGTTTTTATTTCTCCACTCTGGTGCCTAAGACAAAGTGCAGCGTTGAGTTCCGCCACTTAACACGCAATGTCTCGAGTTCGGGCATAAAACGGAATATCTTGACGCTAGGTTCTCTTTGACTACCCTGATATACAGGAAATATCGTTTAGCTGTAATCTGTTTGTCTGTGTGTGCTAATATCTAAGACGTCTGAAATTTAATTTTTAACATGAACTTGCAATCACTTTTTTATAATAGTCATTTCATTTCTTAAATTGTCATTTTTTCCCTATGCGAAAGTAAAGTGCGGCGTTCAGTTAC
This sequence comes from Podotricha telesiphe, assembly GCA_038994665.1. Taxonomy (NCBI): domain Eukaryota; kingdom Metazoa; phylum Arthropoda; class Insecta; order Lepidoptera; family Nymphalidae; genus Podotricha; species Podotricha telesiphe. The sequence goes on from JAOYRR010000453.1 coordinate 340,552, forward strand.
GCCACCAAACACGCAATTTCCCAATTTTGCGCGTAACGTGGGGTTCTTTTCACAAAATTTCCTCTGACTATTCTGGAATGCAGGGAAAAAGCATGAAGCTGGAAATAATTGTTTTTTTTTCAATTTCATTTACAGCAAATCAAACTTGAACAGCCCAATCTGCGCTGGAGTATATATAGACACAAATACCAGGGCCATAGTAACTTCAGCTAATTGTGTAGACGACTATACTGATACCGACCTAATGGTGGGATTTACTAGACATCGAGGCTCCTTACATGTCAGAGGCCTAGTCTTCCATGACTATTATGACAGAAGTAAGTTTAGTAAGTTAGTTAGTTAGTTAGGTAAGTTTTCTCCTAATTACATAATTTGCCATCCCGCTTAAATGGGGGACAGTGTATGCCTGTAAAATGGTTGCTAACGGCAAACGGGCGGACTGGTTGTAGTTTCGATTCGCACTCGTGGAAAGATTATATTTAAATCATTTTCAGTTCCACACACTGGTAAGACAAAGCGTGGCTTAAATTCTACCTTTTGAAATGTCGGTCTTGGGCGAAAAGTGGGGAACGGCGTGCCTTGACACTCTCTTGAGGTTATCTCTGCCTCCCTATTACATGATATATGCTTGAAGTTAATGTATAATATTTTTTTTCCCCCATCATGGCACCACGTGTAATTGATCGATAGGGAGTTCGATTACTACTCATGGAAATACATATTTAATTTATTTTCGTTTCACCGGTCTGGTAAAACAAAGCGCGGCGTTGAGTTCCGCCACCAAGCACGCAATGTCTCGAAATTATAACACACCTTGAGAACGAAATGTTCGCTCCAGTCTATTTAAAAGTAATCATTGCAATCTATAAAATTGGTGAATATTAATTTGCTTAAAAAGCAGAGCTGGAACTTAAGTGCATCGGTGGTCAAAAACTATATTTGACAACATAATATTTGCTTTTGACAATAATTTGATTGACTTTTCAGAAACTCGATATAACGATATAGCGATCGTTATTCTATCATTCAACGACAACTTGCCACCTTGGGCCGATGTAGCCTGTATGCCATCTTCTCGACCACTCTTTGCTTCACCGTGTATAGCAGTCTCCAAAGACGATAATTATGTTAGTAAAATGTTTAAACTGGTGTAAGGAGAGGGAAGTGTCTTAACGCCCAGTTGCACAAAGCCCAGTGGGCTTTGTCTGCCTACACATTCTACTATGTGGGAAGAACTGCAGAATAAAGTGAATTCAATACTGCACAATCCTCATTTTCAAAAGCCGTGACGCAGTGGGACAGTGTATAATTGTTATTGGTTGTGGGTTCCATTACTTTCGGGGGTATGATTATATGGAAATTATTTTAATATTTCCACTCTGGTAAGAGACAAAGCAAGTCGTCGAAAACAGAGTGTATTGACAAATTATTTCGGTCTCAAAGCGTGAAGCTGACAAAAATGAATAAACGTCTAAATTCGACGGATTTTCACGGAGCGAATCCGAATCCTGTTACAAAACAACTATATGTAAATTTTTGTGCCATTGATGAAACACCAATTTCTTGTGACACATGTACATTATGGGTTCTGTAATTAAGACCAAGTACAATATTTCAACAACCTCCGTGTAGCTTGTAATTTTTGTTGATATGTTCGTTTGGGTCAAATCCTTCTTGCAAGTTAAAATAGATTTTTTATTTATCGAGGACTTTTTCTTTATGTAGGACTTTAAAGTCGTGGTGTATTTTTATGATAAGCATAACCCAAGACGAGACAGTGTCTGATTGTAAACGCGACTGGTTGTGGTATTCGATACAAACTCGGAGGAATTTTCATTTCCATTTCCCCACTCTGTTAAGACATGAGCTCCAGCACTGAACCCACAATGTCTTGAACTCGGAAGAATGAAGTACGGAGTGTTTCGGTTCTTTCTGACCACCTATGGCAATGGAAAAAGCGTGAAGCTGGCTGCCAGTACAGATATAGTAACGACAGAAAAAAATTATGACAAGCGGATAAAAACTTTGAAATGTCTGGATTAGAACGTATGGCTTATTGGCCAGAGCGCTTAATAGGTTTCCAAGAGGCGCGGGTTCGAGTACCGCTATATTAAATTTTTATTCGCTGTATATTAATGTTATAACATGCTTTTTTTCTTAACATTTCAGTTGAACACCATCATTCCAAAACAAACGCGCTGTTTTGATAATGAAAGAATAAATGAATCTTTGCTATGTGCAGTGGCACCACAATATGACTATGAACCCGAATTCAGTGGTGGCTTATTTTGCGAGATAGAAACAGTATGTATAAAAAAATAGTACACCGTATGGTCTGCAATCGTAACAGAAGCTATCGGATATCCGAAATATATAAACATCCTTACCGTAACCGTACCCTGTGTAAAAGTTTCGGATAATTTCGGATATGCGTGGAATCTGAATTGAGAGTGAATAGAGCTCTTAATGAACTTAATTTACTTACATCAAAAATGCAATATCCATATATTTAGAAGACGTACAAAAATTTGAATGCAGCGGCAAATTTTTACACGTTTTCTAAATGTATATTTTTCCTAATTTCTTTCAACACTATCATTTTTTTTTAAAAAAAATGTAATATCCGTTACCGAAATTATCCAAAACTAACGGATAAACCGATCTTTTTTAATATTCGTAACTGATACCGATACCGAACTATTTCGGTTATTATTCGTATATCCAGAACCGGAATGTTACATCCGTAGCATTCCTACATGAAGGACTACGTGTTGCACTGTGACAGTGTCTGATTTAAGAGCTTATCCCTATGAAATCCTATTTAAACAAAAAGACACAAAATTAAATATTATTTATATATGAAATATTCCGCCTTATACTATGAATGTGGTTTGTCATTTGTTTACCCTGCTATACAGAATGTATCGTAAGCTTAAAAACAATATTTTTATTTCAGTCCATGAGGAATGTCAGTTTTGTTCTATACGGTATCTACCTACATACTGACAACCGTGGTGTCCCAGTATACACAAATATTTCTAACTACGCCGACTGGATCGACTTGAGCATACGACCATATTTGTATGATAGAGTATATTAAAGAGGAGAGTGGACTGGGAATGAAAAACTTTGGACCATTTTTACGACAATTATGCGGGCGCAGAATTATGAAATTGGACCTGAATATGGAAATAATACATTAAATATATGTGTAGTTTAGAGTGTTATCGAAACACTTGTTCATTGGGGGCGATGGGTCCTATGATAAGGGTTCAAGTTTTAATATGTTTTTTTATTTTTTAATTTAGTTCTTTATACTGCAATAAAAAATCACGTAAAATGGCAAGCCACGGAAGTTTTATAATTAAAATTCTTTTATTCAGGGTACTATATGTAAATACCTTATTGCCAAATTGACTAAATTCGAATTCTTCGCCGTCTGACGCATAAGTGACTAACCATCTGATTGGCCCACACTATAAACAACCTCAAGTCTCTCTTTGGACCCAATTCACGCAGCATAGGCCGTTATGTTTTTAAAATAGTACTTCCGTAAGAATTTTTTTTTTGTTAAAACATATATAATAACATATATATATATATATATATATATATATATATACATATATATGTATATATATATATATACACATATATGTATATATATATGATAAACTGTGTTTACCATAAAAATGTCAAAATGATAAAATGGTTAGTTTGGCCCTTATACATAGGACCGACCCATCGATATATTAACAAATGAAGAAAACCCTCCAACCCCTTTTGCTTTTTGGTATGACATTTGGCATAATTATAGTATATAATTAAAAAAAACAACACAATACCACTTTTGTCTATAATAAGGCATTAAATAAATATTACACACACTGCCATGTGTTTGAAATATTTGTCTTGATTTGACTTTGTTTTGTCTTATAATTAAATTGTTTTAATTTATTTTGTGTTGCTAAATAATTTGACTGTAGTTGACTGACTGTAATTGATATAAATTAATGGTATCTAATGTTATATAATATTTTCTACCGTCGATTAATCTTTCTTCTTACTCACACTTGTGGTTAAAATTGGTCTATTGTTATTAAGATAGAGTTAAGCGTTTAAAAAAATCTTTTTTAGCATATATGTGAATAACACTTTAAAAATAATCTTTGTATAGTGGAATCTTGTGAAAAATCTCTTTACAGATATATTAATAATAAACAAAAAAAATACAATAAGAGTATTATAATTTCGACGTAGCTGGATAGAATGTATGGCTCAATGGTCATAGCGCGTGGACGGTTTCCAAGTCCGGTCCGAAGTCTTGAGACGTTCAAATATTAAACGTTTTCTAAAAATGTTTCTCTTATCCTAATCCTATAAAGAATAAAACGATGATACAGCTTATAAGTTATATCTATAAAATACACCAGATATCATAGACATTCCGGTTAAAAAATGTTGAAGTGAGCTGAAAGATGTTGATTTTTTTTGTCACTGGCAAATGCAATTTAAGAGCGGATGATATTGTGGGACTCATCTGTGAACCCAGTACTATCCACTAAAACTGTAAAATTGGTGTAAGGAGTGTCTTGACACTAGGTTCTCTTTACCTATGAAAGGAACTAAAAAGAAAAACTAATCATTATATACAAAAATACCCACTGCATCCTTTTATATTCGAAGTAAGTAAACTAATTTTTTTGACAATGGCCATAAAAAAATCTAGTCATTGTGGCGCAGTGGGAAACTGTTTAAGTAATCGCGATTGATTGTGAGTTTGAATCCAGTCCCATTCCAACATATTTTTACTTCTCAACCCAAGGTACCCAAGACAAAGCGCTTACGCGTCCGCCACAACCAGCAATATATTTCGTACGGAAAGTGAAGAGTGGAGAGTTTGTCACTAGACACTCTCCGCCTTTTATCCGCTATGCGGGTTTTGCTTTCCTGATACAAGTACGGAAAGGCGTCGATTACTGTAAATTGGCAATTATTAGAAATGGTCCAATTATGCTTATACTTTGTATGTTCTAGAGAGCGTTTACGCATTACAACAAGCGATAATGATTTATTCCACTTTAACTAAAAGCTATCACGTGAAATGAGTTTTTTTGGGTGAAAATATCAAAATTCACATATTTCTTTACTTTGATACTAATTGTTAGACAGACAGAATCTAGTGTTAAGACACTCTGGCCTCCACTTTTGATTTTAAAACATCTTTCCAAACCTATAATTTATTTGGAAGCAAGGCGTGTTTCGTATTGCCGCATCAATAATACAAATTATTCCACATATTAATGTAGGAATATCCAATTTAATGCCTAAAATTAGCCCTGGATGACCAGTATTAAAACCCGCGCCTCTTGAAACCGTTCAAGGGTCCAAATCCCGCTGCATTTAAATTTTTATGCGTTTTCTAAATATGTCTTTTTCAATTTCCTAAGTGTGCGATTTACATTTTAAAAAATGAAAAAAAAAAATATTATGTATTTGCTGTACCCGCGTCTTTTTCTGCCTAGAATTCTAAAATAAAAATAGCTTAAGTTACTCTTTATTACATCAGCTTATTGCCAGTGAATGTAACGTCAAAATCGATCCAGCCGTTCCAGCGATTAGCCGGTATATAGCCAAATGGTATAGCCAAACAGACATTCCAATTTTACTTGTATACATTTCAAACGTATTCCTTTTAGGTTTTTTATATAATTTATATTATTATTTTAAATAAAAATTGACTTGCGTATACAAATACGCAATGGTTGCAGGTTCGATTCCCACACGGGGGACTGATTATATTTAAATAATTTTCTCTGGTGACAAAACAAAGCGCGGTGTTGAGCTCCGCCACTTGACACACAATGTCTCAGATTCAGGTCAAAAGTTGAGAATGGAATATTTTCACACTAAAGTTAAACGTAAATTACCCCAAATGAAATCAAACCCACAACCTTCGCATGTGCAATTTGCAACTGTGCCATAATAGTTACACTGGTTTTATTCTTTCTATAGTTTAAGAATTTGTAAGGAAACTATAGGAAATTTTCTATTACTTGTGGTTTTTTTTAAATTGAAAATATCTTAGATGTCTTAAACACTGACCAGGCAAAGTTAATTTCCTTTAAAAGTATTAAAACGAAAGATTGTTTTTCCAGCTTTCCCCTTTTCGATTTCTATACATTGCGTGTCTGTAAACGCGGCTGGTTGTGAGTTCGATCCCCACTCGGGGCTATGATTATATTTTTTAACAAATTTTAAAGCGTTAATCGCACACTTAGAAAATTGAAAAATGCATATTTAGAAAACATCTAAAAACTTGAACGCAGCGGGATGTGGACCCGCGCCTCTTGAACGGTTTTCAAGAGGTGCGAGTTCAAATTCCGCTGCATTCCAATTTTTATATGTTTTCTAGTTATAATTAATTATATTTAAATTATTTTCATTTCTCCGCACTGGTGGCTCTGGCTCAACATGCGATGCATGCGAAAGTTTAGAACGGAGAGATTTGACATTAATTTTGAAGATTATTGATATTGATAAGATTTGAAGAAAAGTACAAATTAAATTTAAATATTTTTAACTCTATACTCAAATAGCTAATTAGATATTCAAAGAAAGGCAGATCTAAAGGAAACAGTAATTGGAACGTGAAGGCATTATCGCTGTAAATAAAAGGAGTAGCTTCATTTGTATCTTGGAACTTGTAATCGAATTTGACAATTTTAAGACCCACTCCTCTATTTTCTATTAAACGGATATAAACATATAATAAAAATGTAACTGATCGCCGTCTGTACATACATGGAAGATATATGAAACAAAATATTATTGGGACATTTTCTTTTTTATTTGCTTGTGTGTTCTCACACGCTTATCTCAGAAATATCTTGACCGATTTAAATGCAGTTTTGTATTTGACTATTGTTGTAAAAGAAACAATAGTTTAAATTTTAGTCTTGTTGTTTACGCAAGTGAAACCGCGCTAGTTTGTAATACACCTTTACGTCTATTGACAATAGCTAGAATTGTATAAAAAAAATGTTTGTTTCTGTAACGATATTTCTTGTATAGCAGGGCAGAAAGACTTAGTCAAAACACTCCGTTCTCCATTTTTCGCCCGAATTTAACACATTCCGTTTTGAGTAGCGAACACCCTTTCTTTTTATTATAATCATTCATCCGAATGGAAATCAAACCCACAACCAATCACTCTTACAGACAGACACTGTACCACTACGCCACGACCGCCTTCACACAATAAGAAAAAACATTTTAGAAAGCTTATATATATTTGAAGGGAGCAACACTCGAATCTGCGCCTCTCCGAAGCCATCCAAGCAATCTGACCGCTAAGCCATACGTTCTATATCCAGTTACATAGAAAATAGCAGCAAAAATAAGGGTAAAAGGTAAAGCTATAAAAGAAGTGTGTTAAAAACACTTTTAAAATATTAAAAAAGGATTACATTTTTACCAAGTGGGATTCGAACTGCCATCACATTTGATACACGTCAATTGCTCCACAGTGGCGTCGAGTATATTATCAGTTAGTAGTTAGATGAAAGTTAGACGCAGTTAAATCTAGATTTTAAGACTCTTTTTTACTTAAATCAAAAACAAAGTTGTTATTTTGATAGTTTTGTTTTTCTTTCTTTTAAGTGCATTCTAAATGGGTTCTCTTATCGTAACTATTGATTTTTTTACTGCACTTGTTCTAGCTTAGACACTCCGCCGCCTAGTGTTTAGTCACTCCTTTTGTCCTTTAAAGACTTATTGAATTGCGAGACCTAATGCCGCATTTCGTCTAATATGAAGTAGAATTTTAATTTTTTTTGTAGTATATTTCCCTAAATGAAATCGCCTATTATGCGCATACTGACTCGACTCACACAACTGATCGTGACAGTTCTAAGTTCAAATCCCACTTGAACATATATTTATTTAAATTTAACAAATAAATTTTGGTAAATTATTTGAAATTCAAAAAATGAAGCATGTTTCTTCTTATTTTAAATAAAATTAATTGATGTTAACTTTTAGTCAAACATTAAATAGCGTCTATGCTTGTGATAACCACAGAGAAAGTGATTAGTCACTCCGTCCTCAATTGTCTTTTTTAGTCTTAGTCGAAATAAATCTATTTAACTAATTTTCATTTTTCCGCTCTAGTTGGACAAAACGCGGCGTCGAGTACTGCCACTTAAAAATAATTGGCTCATAAAGCGGAGTATGTGTGTCTGGACACTAGGTTCTCTAAATATTTATTTAACTCTTTATAACACAAGGTAACAATATAGACTAATTACAATTTTGGTGTATCACCACAGGTGATCTCTTCCAGGCAACCCTTACCCAGAAAAACCAGAAGACCAAAAATTAGGTCATTGTACAAATGATATACAAAAACGTTTGCTATGTGAGATAAGCTTACTTAAAATTGACATATTATATATTACATAGATATTACTAGAATGCTTAGCGAAAACAAAAAATAACCCTCAACATAGCAGGTAATGGAACTCACAACCATCGCATTTGTTTTCTTGATGTATTACACCATACAAATTCGTTTCGGAATAAATTATGCAGAATATTGTTACAAAAATTTCAATAAAGATGTAATGGGTATGAAAATATCGTATTAAATGTTACTGTCGAAGCCCGAACTGCGCTAAATCCTAAGATATTTCTTAGTAAAATTTAATGTTTACCAATTTTAATGGCAAAAGTCCGGATCGCTTCTAATATAACGTTACTCCTTAATGAGTTTTACGGAAATATATTTCGAAATGTATAATGATCGACATATATTGACATAAGTTTCCAAGAGGCGCGGGTTTGAGTCTCGCTGTGTTACAATCTACAACTTGGGCCCTAAAGATTCCTTAAGTCAATTAAATAAATATATTGACATTTGCGTCTCAACATATATTTGAAATCTTAGGATTTACCGTAGTACAGGTTTTACGGTAACATATATACGTTAGATTAACTTGCTATATAGAAATCTGAAACGCTATATTTCTAGACGGGCGGAGACAGCGGAGACAATTTTAAAATATAAGTTATCACTGGATAAAGAGGTCATAGGTTCGGTTTCGAGTTGAAAGTATGGTCAGAGGTGATTATATAAATCTATATAAATCTTACAGAGACCTTTGTAGTCATTTTTTATTATTTGATATGCTTGAAAATTTGCACACCTATTCCCACCGGATGTTTTTTTGTAAGTAATAATAATTAAATATATATTTTTTAACATTTTTAAAGTGTTATTCGCACACTAAGGAAATTGAAAAATACATATTTAGAAAAGGTATACAAATTTGAACGCAGCGGGATTATATATTTGTTGTTAGCAACATCAAATATAAATTGTAGTAATCGTATAAGAATTTCAACGTAGCTGGATGTAGAACGCATGGCTTAGCGGTCAGAGCGCTTGAACGGGTTTCAAGAGGCGCGGATTCAAATTCCGCTGCGTTTTTATACGTTTTCTAAATATGTGTTTTGCAATAATTATATATATATCAAAATTTCAACTTAACGGTAGTCAGAGAGAATCTAGTGTCAAGACTCGTTCTCCATTTTCCTATTGAATTCGGAATTATGCGTGTTGGGTGGTGAAACTCAACGCAGCGCTTTATCAGGTTCACCAGAGCGAAGAAATGAAATGAATTTAAATACAGTTATCCCCCGAGTTGGATCCGAACTAACACCCACTGCGACACGACGGTCTTGCTGCTATTAATAATTGTCTATAAGTAAATATTCGTTCAATCAGATTATTAAATAACATATTTTATATTTAAAACCAACAAGTAATCATAGTACACGGTTTAGAAAAGTTGTTTCAAAACAATTTTTATAAGTTTTCTAGATTGTATTCGCTATGTATTAGATTTCGTTTTGTTATTTTATTAAGAGATATACCACTAGCTGTTAGCTACTGACTTTGTATATTGTAACCTAAAATGTAGAGCTTAGTGTCAAAACACTCCGTTTTCGATCCCAAATATAAACAAACATTATCCCATGTGTTAATCGATACTACTCAGTTAAAATTTATAAAACTCACTAGTACAGATATACAAGCAAGCATCCAAACACACACACACCACGCACGCCCACACAAGCACACACAGACACACAAGCACACACAGACACGCAAAAACATTATGTTATAAAGTGGAGAACGGAGTGTTTTGACTGTAAGGTTCTGTTTGTATAAGGAAATAAGCCAAACTTTAGTAAGTACTATTGCCGTCATTGTTTTTAACGATATAGGTATTTTAGGTCGGACAGCGTTGTTACATATCTTTCTACTTTTTTTTTCCATTCTATGGACAAGGCAAATGAGCGTTCAGGCACCTGATGGTGAGTGATCACCGCCCCAAGACCCTAAATAACACCAGTGGAGCTACCGGGCTGTTGCCGGCCTTTAAGGTGGAAATAGACGCGCTTTTTAAAGGTACCACTGTCGAATCGACCTGGAAACACTGCCGCTGGTAGGCCATTGCACAGTTGAGTGGCACGTTTAGGGAAGTTGCTACAAAACCGCACAGTAATAGAATGGAGAATAGTGTTTTGACACTAGACTTTCTCTCCTGGCTATGCACGAAAAAGTGAAGTGTGAAACTGAGAAAAAAGCTTTTTAAAAGCTAAAGCAGTTTTGACTACCAGTCATTGTGTGTTTGCACTTTGTCTCGTCACCAGAGCCATAAAATGAAAACAATTGAAATATACTCCCTTTTATTAACATGTAAACCAATTTAAAATTTGAATTCTGAGTGGGGGTCGAACCCACAACCATCACCAGTCAAACACTGACACACTGTGCCACGATGATTTTATTTTTCATTTAATTAAAATTATCGATTACTACTAAGTTCTTGGCGTCGCCATTATATTTGTATACATTTTTATATATCTATATATATATGAATAAATATTTAATATACGTATATTTAGGAAAGTTTCGGAAAGTGTTTATTTTTGATGGAATTGCAGTAATAAGAGTGTTTCGTCCAAGTGCGTGTACTGAAACACAGCGGGATTCTAGAACTTGAGAGGCATGGAGCTGTTTCTGTTTGTAAAATTTAAAATACATTATTTTTCACCACATTTATAAAAGGATTAAAATTGTTGGATTCGAATCCGTATATTTTGAATACTGTATGAACACTTTGACAATTAAGCTATACGGTCTATAGAAGAAATTCATATTGTACTTTAATACAGAATGCACATGTAAATGCAAGTTTTATTAAATTAAAAATATGCTTCTCTCCTAGGTCTGGTTACATATATCGGTCTTGGTAAAAAATATTAACATTGGGTTTTCCTGCCTCTCGGCGGTCGTAAGTCGAGGTTCAAGTCCCTTGCGACTGGCGATAGCCTCATAGAAATTAGACTATTGAAAAAAAGGAACAAATCCGGAAGTAAGTTAACAAAAGTATGTTTTATTACACATAGATTAGTGTTTCTCTTTATAGATTTCTTAAATATCAGAATACGTTACATAATTTATATTTAAAAGTTTCATTAACAATGGCGACTCTACGCGTTTCATTTATTTGACCCCGCCCGCCCAAGATCCTTATATATAGAGAGATTTTCGTCGTTGACTGCACTCTAAGTTCAGCTCTGGCCTGAGGTAAGTCAAACTTCATACATTTTATAGAAAATAGATTAAAACAAATGATTGTTAACACAATGATTGTAGGTTCGATTCCGTTTGAAGAATGTTTATGGACATTTTTTTTCGTTATGAATGGAACATTTTGAAACTTTTATATATATATATATATCAGGAAGTCCAGAACTGGCGACGTGCTTCTATGCTATGCGGGAAAAAGCAAAAAGCTTAATATATATCAAGTCTGAATTTAAACATACTAGGCGTTAAGGTACGCCAGATTCCATCTACCATTTGTTAGGTAAAAAAATAGGAATTTAGCGGCTCTATATTCTTTTTTTGCCTTTTAATAATGGGCAGAGGGTCGAATCTGAGTCACAATAGTGATTGTAATTTCCGATTCGCTCGCAGTAAAACAAACCTCAGCGCCATTACATACTCAAACCCGCTATGCCATTGAGATTTAAGTACAAAAGAGACGAAACGTTAAAAATGCATTATTTAAATTAAATTATCCAATAAACAATAACTAATTAGTATTTAATGCGTTTAAAATAGACTTAACCACATGTCTATTGCATATTTTTGCATATTTTTTTTATTTAACTTTAGAGCGGGAAAACGTCTATATGGATATATATATGTATATATATAATAAAATTGTAACTGATCGCTGTCTGTGTATGGAATATATTTATAAGGAAAAAATATATTATTTCAGGGGCTTTTATCGGCACACTAAAAACAATATTTTTTTCCTGGTTTCTCGTCTGTTTGTCTATGCGTGTTTGAAATCACAGATTTGAATGTAGTTTTATATATTGTATATTTGCAAAATTCCCTCACCATTTAGTGCTTATTTTATTTTAATTGCTTCACAAATAAAAAAGCTGTATTATTTTAAATATTTTACAAATTGCGAAATAGGAAACGTAATCAAAGAATAAAAATGAAAAGGGTGTATTGTTTCGACAAACTTGACGGTACAAATAATAATTCTTCAAAATTCTTATACGCTTATTACGACTTATTTTTGTTATTAGGAACTCTGTAGCGAGATTTCCAAACAAATAAAAAAAAATTACACGTTTCCCAAATAAGCTTTTCAGTTTTCTATGTGTGCGATTAACACTTTGAAATTCAAAGTAAAAAAAAATATTTAAAACACATTGTTAGATTATTTTTTTATTGGCTTCACGCTCTTTCCCGCATAGCGAGTAGTCAGACAGAGAAGTCAATATATTCCGTTCTCCACTTTGCACCCGAATACGAGCTGCTGATGATGACGAGAGACGACCGCTTTATATCAGAGCGGAGAAATATAATCATTCCATTGAATGGGAATCGAATCCACAACCAATTGTGTTTACAGACAGACGCTGACACACTACGCCACTACGGCTTCATAATTATTTACTACATTTAATGTACATTTTCCTTTTAAGACCTTTCTCTCATTTAACTCATGATGTAAAAGTCTTTGTAATGTTTTAAAAGGGACAGATGTCAAGTTTATCATATGTAGTATAGTCGTGATGTATTTAAAACTAGCGACTTCCTTGTCTTAGTTTTTAAATGGTTGTAACTTTTTTGTTTATGTAACCGATTGAAATTAAATAAACACTAAATTTTAAGGAAAGTTTATTAAAATACAATAGTCAAAACTGCGTTAAAATCGCTTCAGCCGTTTCTGAGATAAGCGTGCACAAACGCACAGACAAACTGAAAATCAATGTTTTGGGTTCTACTACATTGATAAATGCTTCCAATAATATATTTATTTATATATCTTCCATGTACAGACAATGATTAGTTACATTTTTATTATATGTATAGATGAGGCCATTGTGGCGCAGTGGGGTAGCGTCGGACAGTGAATGAAAATGGTTGTAGGTTCGATACACACTCTGGGGATTTATATTTAGAATATTTTCATTTATTCGCTGTGGTACGTAAGACATAGCGCGGGGTTTAGTTCCGCCACAGAAAAGAGTGTCTTGACACTAGGTTGTCTCTGACTACCCTGCTGTGCGGGAAAAAACGTGAAGCTGAAAGAATTTTACTGTAAAGACGATGGTTGTGGGTTCAATACCCATTTGAGGGAAGAATCATGTAAAATTTTATACTATATTTCGCCTTTAAACTTTGAAATTAGATGAAAGTGGAGAATGGAGATAACTAGAGTCTTGCTGTAATTGTTTCAAAATTAGCACACGAATCCGAATCCGATGATTATACAATATTGAAAAACATATTTAGAAAACGTATAACAATTTTTAACGCAGCGAAATTCGAACCGGCGACTCTTGAAAACCGTCGAAGCATGAACGCATGGTTAAGCGGTCAGAGCGCCTGTACGGTTTCCAAGAGGCGCGGTTTCGAATCCCGCTGCATTCAAAATTTTATACGTTTTCTAAATATTTTTCATTTTTCTAAGCGACTCTTAAAAAAATGTTAAAAAAACTATACAATAATGTGACAGCATGAGCCTGAAGTCGTTGCCATGACGACCGGGCAGAAGGAAACGATTTAAGTTTGTGCATTACAGTTTTTTTTTTTAATCAGTTTAGTAATAAAAGCTGCTTTAAAAGTTTCATTAACAATTTTATTATCCTTACGTATATCAGTATGTAGGTGTTTAGGCTATATGGTGATACGACTTATGACGGTTGTAGGTTCGATATATTTTCTTTTTGGCGCAAGTTATAATATTTTTAATGAAACTATTTGTACATTTGGAGGCCATTATGCCGCAGTGGGTTAGCGTCTGACTGTAAAATCTGTTGTAGGTTCGATTCCCACTCGGGGAATGGTTATATTTTAATTTTTCCACTCTGGGTACCTAAAACACTCAACACTCGTATGTACCTATTTGGAGCGGAAAGTAAAACTATAGCTATGCGGGAAAAAGCGTAAAGTTGTAATGTTTTTTTTTATTTCGGTTATTTATATTCTTGTTTTTAAATTAAAAACAGATGCCTATGCCAGTTCAAATATTGCCATTGTGGAACGTGCCAGGTTTGGACACTGTAGTTACAGGCACAAATCTTATATTAAATAATTGTATGTGTTACTGTAAGAGCTTGTACAAAGGAATATACTAAGATTTTTCAAAAAAAAATTAAGATTTACCAACTTGAATGGTAAAAGTCATTTGCCGTGTCTCTTAGAAGTGCAACTTAAGTTTTACTGAGGTTTAAGCTTGGAATTAATAAAAAAGAAAGAACAATGCTAAAAGCCCGTTACCATTAAATTAGGTAAAACTGTAACTGAAAAATTTACTTTCAGGCTTTTACAGTAACTCGTGATGTCATTATTTTAAAATATTTTAATACGCAATGTCTCGTATTGGGGCAGAAAGTGATGGACTCTCTGACTCTGTCTGTCTGTCTGATATATATATATATATATATATATATAGCAGTATATATATATACCTATAGTAATATGGCTTAACTATGGTACCTCAAAATATAATAGACGTTACTCAAAAAAGCCCGTTCTTATGGAAGAATCTTGGATTCGGTTTTTATTAGCATTTTTAGTAAAACCAGACTTAGCTCAACATTTCTATACATAAATACAACATCTCGTTTCAAATGATTAAGCAATTCTAAGTTTTATTTATGATAAAAATCAAAGGATTGAAAAATACGTATTTAGAAAACGTATAAAAATTTGAACGCAACAGCCATGGCTTAGAGGTCAGAGCGCTTGAAGGTTTTCAAGGGCGCGGGTTCAAATCTCGCTGCGTTCAAATTTTTATACGTTTTCTAAATATTTTTCATTTCCTAAATGTGTGCTAGTAACACTTTAAAAATGTTAAAAACAATTAAAGTTATTTAAGTTTGTTTTATAAATATTTATTGTTTATTTTTTTCTTTTATACTGCCCTTACTCACTTTCAAAGGTTGGCTGGAAGAAATCTCTTATAGAGATATGAGTCCTTCTTTTATATTTAACTCTTTTGTTTTCACTTTTGTATTACTGCGAAAGTATACGAAAAATTTGTGTTATGCTCTCTAATTTCTGTAACGATATCTCGCAACTAAATAAAAAAAAGAACTACAATTCAAATATCATTTTTTTTTTTCCTTAAGAATTCGAATCTACGATGGTGTTTACATAAGACGCTGTACCACTGCGACACCAAAGCCTAAAGTATTTTCATACGTGTACCCCGGCGACCCTCGCGGCTTCGCCTGCGTAATTACACGACCGCCAGCCCAGTTCTCTCTCAAATCACAAACTGTAAAATGTATAATTTAAATGATTGTAACTTTTTATTTTACGTAACGATTGAAATGAAATAAACACAAAATGTTAAGGGAACTTTACTAAAATACAATTGTAAAAACTGCATTTAAATCGGTTTAGCCGTTTCTGAGATTAGTGTGCACAAGCGCACAAACAAACAGAACAGAAAATTAAAAAATCATTGCCTTCTATATACTCCCAATAAAAATTTTTTCATATATCTTCCATGTACAGACAGTGACAGTTACATTTTTATTATATTATATATATATATATATATATATATATATATATATATATATATATATATAGTGTATGTATGTATGTCTAATAGACTGCCCTTCGAACTATTTACAAGTACTCGTACAAAAGAGTTGTCCAAATTAGGAAATTATGGCATGTTTTTACGACAGTAATTTTCAAACATTACTTGCTACTGTTATTACACACTTATTGTTTTATTCGTTTATAGATATACGAATCAAGAGAAATAGGTCCTAGGTTCAAGATTAGAATATATATTTAAGTACACATAAGTGGGTTAATTTAGGTTAGAATTTAAAAAGGAATATAACGTATATATATATATATTCCTTTAAATTACAAATCCTAAATTTTTAATATATGTTTTTTAGCCATCATCATAAACCATCCGCTTGATTTGAATGGAATTTAGAATGAATATAATTGAAGATCCTGGGTCCAGCGTAGGCAACTATTTTTTTTTCTAAAATCAACCCCTGAAGGCTTGAAATAGGGGATGAAAGTTTGTATGTCAAATCTAAACCGCTTCATCAAATTCAATGATGTTTCTCAGGGCGGTAGTTATTGACGCAAGGTCAAACATAGGCTACCAATTTTATCATAAGCCAACCCCTGGCCTGCTCAAGCGTATATATATATATATAAATCTTTTCCGTCATCAGTAACGGACTGACAGACAATGTACAATCAAAACTACGGGATGTAAGAAGGGCGTAAGTTTGGTGTGTTTGGTCCATGGGTAGTATATGGAACCCTAGGAACTTAAAACAAAGTTACGGGCTACAACTAGTTCATACATTTAATAATGTAACGATTATTAGGGACTATTTAATAAGCTTCCGATGAAATTTAGATTTGAATCGATTCGTAAATAAAACACGTTTTAAATTTATAATTTATAAGTTTAAAGAAAGTTTGTGAATTAAGTGGGAACGTAGGCGGGTAAATTAATAAAATAGGGGAAGCCGCTAGCGGGTCGCTAGTTTTAAATATATTTTGATAGCTATGATCTAGAGTTCCAAGTTAGTAGTTCTTTGCTTTTTTTATGTCGCCGGTGCGTTATTCACTATTGCACACACACCCACACACCCTACACACACACCCTACACACACTCCCTCTAACGACATTTGAGTTGATTAGTTACCTATAGTTCTACCCATCGTATAAAGTTCTAAGTCAAACAAAACCATTGTCTGATCCACAATGTCTGATTAGAAACGAAGTTTAAGTCTGGATTAAACAAGGGTCTAAGTCATATAATTTCAATCGAAATAAAAAGATACTTGTTTCATTTTTTGAACGTCAAATAATTTACCAACATTTATTAAAAACTTTTAAAGTGTTAATCGCGAACTTAGGAAATTAAAAAATTAATATTTAGAAAACGTATGAAAAATTGAACGCAGCCGGAGTTGAACAATATGGGTATGGATAAGAGAGATTTATATAAATTTTTGTTACCCATAGGTAGCAAAAATTTGTAAAATTCTCTCTATAGAGATGCTAAAAACAAATATAAGTTGTAATAAGCGTATAAGAATTTCGATGCAGCTGGATGTAGAACGCGAATGGCTCAGCGGTCAAAGCACTTGAACGGTTTTTAAGAGGCGCCGGTTCAAATCCCGCTGCGTAAAATTTTTATAATAATGATTACTAAAGTGAATGCCTCAGAACTGAGAAGACACGTCGCTAAACTGTGCAGGCCTCTTTTCTAGAACTTGAACACCATTCAATACTCGGATTCGGATTCGGTCGGAAAGAGTAGCGGGACTCGAACCAACGAGCTCGGGTTTCCGAGACGCGCAGATTCGAATCCCGCTCCGTTAAAATTCTATAAGTTTTCTAAAAAAATATTATCATTTCTTCTTTTCCATGCCGCAATTGTTATATTACGTTCCGTCACTGAGTCACCCGTAACTGAACGGAAAGTGGAGAACGGAGTGTCTTGACACTAACAACTCAATACCTGCTATGTGTTAAGCCAAAAAAGTAGCAATTGAATTTAGCTGAAATACAAGTATTATTAAAGTTCCTTTCACCAGTTTAGTTTAGTTGTTGACTCTTAAAGTTACTTCTAATGAAGTTTCAAGTTTCAGCATCCTTCGGTACTCTTCAATTGAATTTTAACATTTAGATACAATAATACTAGCTTCGGAAAGTAAATTAAATCGTGTTTGAAATATATAATGGTATAGATGAGACAGACAGAAAACGCCGGTCGTAGGTTCGATTTTCATTGGAAGAAAGCTTTTATTTAAATAATTTTCATTCAGCGTTAGGGATTTTACTGGTAAAATTTTGGTTTAGCTCTACTTAAAATGAAACTACCCACATTTATTGAACGATTTTATGATTTATTTCGATGGGCAAACCCTTAATATATAGTAGTATTAATTAAAATAATATAAAGTAAAATAATATACGGCTAAGCTTAAAGAAATATATATTAAAATAAATATTACGATTTCTATACTATCCAATAAGTGACCTCCAGCAGTGCACTGCGGGAGTCTTTAGATGCATTTTGTGTTTTGATGTTATTTTTTATGTCTATTACTAAGGGTTTAGCTTTGTGATTTAAAATTCTAATAAAAATTTTACAGCGTCTGATTGTAATTCGATGGTTTGGAGTTCGATTCCACTTAGAGCAATGGTTACATTTAATTTTTCATTTCTCTGCTCTAATAAGACAACGTGCGGCAATCGATTTTAGGTGGCAAGTTTAGACCGGAGTGTCTTGACACTAGGTTCTCTCTGACTGCCTTGCTTTGCGCAGAAAAGTGTGAAGCTGCCAGGTACACCAAAAAACACTTTAGAGCGAGTTCTTTTAGATTTTAAACCATTTTATGTTCATTATTTTTGATTTTAACGAGGCTATCGTGGCGCAGTGGTACAGCGTCTGACTGCAAACGCTATTGTGGGTTCGATATCTACTCGGGAGAATGATTACGTTTATTTTACAAAGCACGGTGTCAAAAGTAGAAAATGGAATGTTTTGACCCTAGGTCCTCTCTGGGTTCCCTAAAAAAAAGATATATACATACATATTGTCTAGAATATATGCACATAAAACCAGACTTACCTAGAATATAGCACAGTCTTGTGTGCGAGTAAGTATTCCGGCACGTGTATTTCACTCACGAGAAAGAACCTTATGTTATGATACTTTGTTTTCTTTAAACTCTCCGTTCTCCACCTTCTACCTAATTTATAGTCATCACATGTTGAGTATCGAAATCCATCCACCCTCAAAATGATAATATTTTTTAATTCCACAACTTGACATCGAACCCACAGCCATTGTGCTTACAATCAGACACTTCACCATCAGGTTCTTGTTTCTTCATACATTCACTTACACACGGAATCGTAACAGAAAATATTCGTATATATTATATCTTTTTCAGATTGTTGACGACGAGACTTTCAACAGCTGCCACAATGGTCGTCCGAATCTCGCTTTTGGTAATCTTCGCGGTTTTGTTCCTTCAATGCTGCTACGGGGCCGCCGTAAGTATTTCATTTCCTCTCTCTCTCTCTCCGTTTTTCATTTCCCGCACCTTCTTACCGGGAAAATTAAAAATGATGATTTTATCAAACAGTACAGTAACTTAACTTACCAATCAGTTATTTTTTTTTAGTTATTAAAGTAACATTTTCCAATCAGTCTGAATAAAACTTTTAAGTCTTAATATGCATGTCTTGCATTGCGCGTCGTAAATAATAATCTAAGTTTCAAGCCTCATTCAGAATAGGCATTTTGGTCTATAAAACTGACTAGCTAGTGCAGACGTGGACAATTTAAAAAAAAAAGTTTTTTTTAAAGAATGTAAGAAAATACAAAATAAAAAAATATATAACTTAAATTAATCATGAAATAACAAAACAGTTTGAAAATAAAAGAGGTAACTTTAGGTCCTTATAGTTTCGTAATATTTTCGATTCCATTTCTGTGATAGAGTTTGCCAAAATGCAAAAATATATTTTTTTGTTTAGCTGTTAGATTTAAAATGATGTAACATATTTAGAAAGCGTATAAAAATTTTAATTCCGCAGGATTCGGACAAGCGCTTCTTGGTAACAAAAATAAGTTAATAAGCGTGTAAGAATTTCGACGCAGTCGGATGTAGAACGCATCGCTTAGAAGCAAGAGTGCTTGTACGGTTTCCCAGAGGCGCGGCTTCGAATCCCGCTGCGCTTATATTTGTATACGTTTTCTAAATATATCTTGTTCAATTTCCTAAGTGTGTGAATAACACTTTAAAAAATATATATTACACAAATATTGTATCCTTTATTCAATTACATTTTAAACCTCGTAGGTTTTATAAAAAAAAACAATTTTGATTTTTAACTTTATATATATATTTAAAATTCATTGCGACAACGTTGAGACGCTTACAATGAGTTGTAAGCGCTATTGCTCATGGGTTCAATTCCCCAGCAGAAAAATAATTATTTTATTTAAATAATTTTCATATCTTCGCTAGTGCCTTGATGCTAGTTTCAATAATGTTTTGTTTTGTTATTTTTCTTTTTAATAGATTTCTCTTAATTTCCTTACAGATACCAAGGTCATATGACCCTCGATTGAGTGAAGATGTGATCCTCACCCCAAAGAAACGACCCTTCTGCAATGCTTTTACTGGTACCAAATATTAATTATAATTTACTTTACACTAGACTTTTCAAATGTTTTGAAAACAGTCCTTTTCCCCCACTTTAACTTCATGAAAGAGGGTAAGTAAATTAAAAAAACAGTCATAGAGACTGCCGATTTAAGTGAAAACTTATAGCTTGTAATTTGAGTATTCAAATCTAAATAGCATTTATTTAAATTTTTTATATAGTTATATATACGACATACGACTATTGGAATAAAGTTATATTCGACATAAGGCGTTTAGAGACGATGACGCAAGTTCCATGATTTCACAAAAAAAGTGTTCGACGCTCTTATTGAAGTTTCCACTTCAAAAATCTGTTGTTTTTAGATTATTTGTTTTTTGAAAAAAACTATTATCTATTACTATTACTACAACTAAATACTATAATATTTAGACAGCATACAAACATTTGAACGCAGCTAACTTCGAAGCCGCGCCTCTTGGAAACCTTATTTAACAAAAGAAACTAGCAATCAAATTCATTCATCTTTTAATGAAACCTAGTGTCAAGACACTCCGTTCTACACTTTCCACCGAAAACTACCAGTGCGGAGAAATTAAAATATTTAAATAAAATTATTATACCTAGTGGATATCGAACCCACAACCAATAGTCAGACGCCGTCACACTGCGCGATAGCCTTGTGTAAATATTTCATGTGAGTTTTTAACGAAAGAAATAAAAAGTAACTGTAAAAACAATGTATATATATATTTTAATTGATCAATTGACAACAAGAATTGGATTGATCGCGTATATTTTGGATTGGATTCGAAAATTCATTTTAGAAAACTTATCGTTTCATTTTTAAATGTATTAAAACCGTATAAATCATATTTATTAATATATTACAGGATGCGGTCGTAAGCGCTCCCAAGCAACACCCGGCATGCCAGCTCAGGAATTGTTCAGACAGAGACAGGTGACGTAATATGCTTTAAAAATATTGAAATTTTACAATTTAGAGAACCTAGTGTCCAGACACTTCGTCTTATACGTTCCCCCCGAATTTATATATTGCTAAAACTACTTCTTGTGCAAAAACAATTAGTATATCAAGGTGATTTCCTTATCTATATTTGTTAAGCAAAAATTGTACGTTTTAGGTAAATTTATATTCGTTTTATAATATCTTAATATATATTTTTTATAATTTTAATTTTTTTTAATAACTAAATTATTGTGTCTATTACACATTATATTTGGTTACTCATATGTATGTTTATTTTTTTAATGTGTAATTTTTTTTTAATATTTATATATGAGCTTAAAATATATATATATATATATATATATATATTATATTTTATATCCTATTGTGCACCGACTAATGTCACTTTATACAACTCCTATATCCAAAGGTTGCCTGGAAGAGATCACTTTAAGCAATAAGACTCCCTTATTACACTTTTGGTTCTATTTCTTTGTAAATAATATTTAGCTTTGTATTTAAATTATAATTAATATATTTGTTTTTGTATTTATATAGAGAAAGAGTGCAGAATGCAGAATTTGTTTTATAATAACGCATAAAGTACACTTTAGAGTAATAAATTACACTTAACACACACTTACATGTGTTTGTTTAAAATGATACAAGCGCTGCTATGGCAACGCGTCTTTACGCATCAACAGCACCTACTAGTATATTTAAATGCATGATTTGGAAAAAAAATATGAAGCTTTATGATTTTTAATAACTTCTAGTAATTAAGATAATATGTTACTAACTAATCTTGTTCTGGATACTAAATGCGACTAGAATAATTATGTATAGAAGTATACATATATAGAAGTATACATATATAGAAGGATATACAGATTATTATTATTGTATAGACCAAGGCTGTCCAATCCCACGTCCCGCCAATGTCTCGCCAATGAATTCGAATTGGTAAGACATTAAGGTGTGGTGTGGCGCGCAGAAGGTCTTAAATGCAAAATTTGCGCCCACTTCCATTTACAGTGTGGACATTATTAGACAGCCTTGGACCACTTGGATAGTATTGTATAGTGTTATAAAAACTATAGAAAATAAACTTTTGACTGTAGTTTTAAATTATACCTGTGGGTTAAATCCCAATTTGGGGAGTGATTATATTTGAATAATCGCCAATCTCCGCTCTGGTAGGTGCGGTGTTGAGTTCCACATATAATATCTTAACATATAATATCTTAACATAATAAAATATCTGATATGATGATATAAAGAATCATTTTATTTTTTAGTTCATAGATGAAGACGCTGTACCTCTGGTGGATATGGAACCCGTGATCGATGACTTCTCACGCCAAGTCATATCTGATGCTAAGCTATGGGGGCTTTTACGAGATGAGATTTCAAGACGCCGACCGATGGACTACCAATAAAACCATGGCTGAATCACTAAATACCTGTACTGGAATTGCGAAAAGTTATTTTTTTATATTAAAAATATATTTTAAGCCAATACCACACCAGTACCAAACCAGTACAATAAATTATAATAAGTAAATTAATTTGTACACATTTTATTACATACATTAGAAAGAGACAGATCAATCATAATTGGTTATGTTAGAAGAAGGCAGCATTACTTTCTTTTTTTATATGAAAAAATGACTTTTCCCCAGCAATCTGTCATAATTGACATCTCGTAGCGTTCTAAAAGACAAAGTTGTTTGACGTTTATGTAATTACGCGCGAATTTATCACAGATAAATAAGCGATTAATGGAAAAATATGCGCTAATTTATTAATTATTATAATTAAGTTTAAATTCTAATTCTAGGAGGTGACACTTTTGTATATATTTTCGCTATTTTTATCTATAGGATAAGGTTTTTGTATAAGTTCAAGAAATATATAACTTCGTTGGTTTTCTATTGTTTTTAAAATCTTTCACTTCACAGCCTAAGAGCTACATTAGTTACTAAACTTTAGAAATAAGAGATAAATATTAAAATAAAAAAAGTAAGCAAACATTTCTTCGATTTTTTTTTTAAACAAAAGCCTTAATTACTTAATTTATTATATGATAAATATATTTTTGTAGTAAAACGTAAAGAAATAACAATATTGCAAAATTTGAACCTGCGTCTCTCGTATACTACCCAAATGGTCCAAGGCTGTTCAACTGTAAATGGAAGTGGGCATACATTTTGGATCCAAGACCGTCTGCGGGCCGCATCATAAATTAATGTTGGTAAAAAATAAACCCAATTCTATTTCGTTGGCGGGTCACACAGTGGGTACGCTGAGCTTGTACAAGGGGTCTACGCAATTATAAGAATAATTCAAATTCAATTTCAAATACAAAATATCCTTTATTCAAATTAACATAAAGCCGGTGATACCGGCTCGGAAGGCAGTTCTGCTGAGAAGAGCCGGCGAGAAAGTCAACAGTTGCTCTTTTCAAATACAAAAGTTACAATTTTATCATTTAATACAGTGGTAGCTAACCTGCGCCAAACCCAAATCATACTACTTCCACACTTTTTTATTTTTTAAATATTCTTCTACAGAGTAATAAGCTTTACTTTTTCATATTATATTTAAGGCGGCTTAAAATTTCTGGAGTGGCAAATCTAACATAAGTTGTGGAATCTTATTATATATGCGTATATTCAGGCCCATAAAAGACTTATGTACTTTTTGGAGGCGATAACTTACGGTCGGACAAAGAAAATCCTATAATATATAAACTGCTAAGTATTTTTAAAATTTTTTTAAAGTGGTATTCGCAAACTTAGGAAATTGAAGAAGATATTTAGAAAACGTATAAAAATTTTGAACGCAGCGGGATTTGAACCCGCGCCTCTTTAACGGTTTTCAAGACGCGTGTGTTTATGACCTAAGTGTTTCAAACCAATCTTTATAAACATAAAATATTTTTTATTTTCTCTTACAACCCTTGGTATTAATGAATATTTCACAAAATGAATCAACTAATGGCGGACAGAAAAAAAGCTATTGTGAGAGACTGGTTTAATATCTGACCTGTAACAATTCGGTTTTTGACAAATTTCCGATAACCAAACAACAAGAAATAACTAGTATATTGTTAGAAAACGTTTCAAATTTTTAACGCAGCTGGATTTAAACGCGTGCCTCTTGGAAACCGTCCAAGCGCTTTGACCGCTAAGCCATTCAAAGTATTCAATGTGTATTTTTTTTTTAAATCGTGTGGCAGCGCTTCTGTAATCGTGATGATTTTAAGTTTAAAGTTGTAAAATATATATTTTTAATTTGGGTTTTTGTAGAGGCAAAAAGCTTATTTAATCTATTCAGTAGTGTATCTAAATTTAATTAAACTGAACGGAGTGACTAGACACTAATGTCAATGTCAAAAGAAATTTGGTAATAAAAGAAAACCATTATAGCTTCGATTTTTTTTTATTTTAATTTTAACTTACCGATCATAAAACTAATTTTTACCTCACTAAGGCACCATAAAATTGATTATATTTAAAAAGAAATGTGATTTTTGTAGCTTCACGCCTTTTCCCGCATAGCAGGTTAGGCAGGGAGAACTTAGTGTCAAGACCCTCCGTTCTCCGGGATGTTTAATATTTATCTATGAAGCTATTCTATTCAATTTCTCTTTATATACCTTCCACTCATTCGGCCATACAATATCCATAATAAAGTCCATATATTCCGATACTTTAGTAAAAACACCAGCGCCCTTCCCGCAAGATAGACCATATGAAACTACACCTTCAATGGAATACGATCGATTCAGATTTGTAAATGATGCCATTAAGGGGCCTCCACTGTCACCCTGAAAAATAATAATGTAAAAAAAAATAGTGTAAATAGTGTAAAAAAAAAGTTTCGTGCAAGAAAAATATAATAATAATATTGTTTTTTTTTAGCGTTTTTTTTAATGTTATTCCCATACTAAGGAAATTGAAAAAGACATATTTAGAAAAGGTATAAAAATTTGAAAGCATTCTCTCTTGCGAAACGATTGTTCGTAGCATAATTTTAGGGTAGCAGAAATTTGTAAAAATCTCTCTACAGAGATGCTAACAACAAATATAAGTTGTAATAATCGTAAAAAAAAAGTCGTATAAGATTTTAAAATAAATTGTTTAGAAGAGAAGAGCTCGTATAGTGAATGCACCATTAAGGAGCCATATACATGGCTCCTTAATCATACACTTGTGTCGCGAGTCCCAAGCACTCCAGCGAGCTCCTGCCCTGGTGAATATATGAAACGCTAAGGTATCCGAGCCCAGTTCCTTACCTTACAGGCATCGCTGTCGCTATTGCTAGCTGTTCCACGAGTACAAATCATTATTTCAGGTTTGAATGACATCCCGTACATTCTTTTGCAATTTCCAACACCGTCGCGGACACGTGTCTGTAAATATGCAGATTTTTAGTCTTTCTTTTTTATTTAATTCTTATTGGATTGTCTGTCTTGTACCCTTGTGAATTCATACCGAAAATAACTATGTCTGTCTATATATCTGTCTGTCTGTGACCACATTAAGACTAAGCCGTTGCATCAATTATGATTAATTAATAAATTGATATAAGTATATAGAGATATATATTTATATAAACTTGAGATTCTTGACATACATATCATATGCCTTTTCATCTATTTTTTTTAGAATATTTGTAATTTTACGAAAATGCCGCCGAAATACGAGCGATGCCGCGATCAAGTCGCTAGTGTTATCATATTTGCCTTGTCAAGTATGTATTTGCCAATCTCCACCGTTGCGTGCGGTGTTCGCCTTAGTACATTATTATTAAGAAATAAATATTAAAAAACTATTGTTTGATTTCTTTTTAATTTAACACTGGTGAATCAAATTAATTAACAAATATCCAGTGACCAAAATTTTGTTTTAAAAAACCCCTACACAAATAATAAAACAGCTCTAAAAGTCTATTGTTTTCCTTGAAAAAGAACTGAAGCCATCAAGGAGCTGGGATACGCACAATCCGAAAAACCTCATATTTATACACTTTTCTTCGTCTGATCTAGGTAGCTTAAATAAGACGTAGAGTTTCACCACTTAACACACAATATTTGGGTGGAAACTGGAGTCGGTTCAGTTCATAGTTATGAGTATAAAAAATATATATACATTAAAAAGAAAAGTATTCAATATTTTGAAATGAAACTAATATAATCGGATTTATCGTGTATATTGTGGTGTTCAAAAAGACATCACAACCAATCAACTAGCAACCACGTGGTCGTAGGCTACCTGTAGGTGGGTTCATGGAAGATTGTAGTCCCCGTGGCCCTGGCCAGTGGCGGTGGAGGAGGAGCACCGTGAGGGTTTATTGGGTAAACGGACGGCCCATATCTGCCGGTCCGGAGTCCGAGTCCCCGATCGGGCGGGTATCCGTAAAGGATTTCCTCACGATAAAAAAAAAAAAAGCTACCTGTAGGTAGTCTGTGGTCACAGGTCTACGAAAATATACGCGATTAATCAATCGGCTTAAAATAATTTCATTCCAAAATGTGTAAAAATTGCGAAAACCAAAGATATTATTACTCAACATTTGTTTTAATTTCCGCTCTGCAAGAAAATATCGGCAACAATATATATTGGCAGATTCAGCTGAACCTATCGTACCTAGGCATCCAGTAACAATTTCTACAAAATTTCGTGCAATACAAGCCCGAATTACGATACTTAAATTTCTAAAAAAACTTAAGAGTTACGAACTAAAAATAGACATATATATTTTAATTGTTTGTTTTGCTAGATTTTTTTTAATATGGTAACATTTTACTCATTAATGTAATGTGTTTTTCAGATGACGCGACATTGGCGAAGTTATTGGTGATCAAATGGCGCGTTCGAAATACAAAATACTAAAGAAACCAAATCGATTATGCGTTCCAGCTCCAAAAAATATGTAAATAATAAAAATACATACATATAAGAGAACTGAAGAATTGTCTGCAGTTTCAGTCGCACCCCATCCAGCAACTGTGTAAATTAGGTCAATTTTTCTGTCTGGAACTGGCAAGCACGCTGGGCGTATAAATTCATTGAATTGAACCCTAAAACAAAGAAAGTAATGTGGATATAACTTTTTGCCAACAGTGGTGCTACTGGCTACAATTAAACCAATAAGTCACAATAGGACAGCGTCTGGCTGTAAACACGATAGTTGTGCGTTCAATCGCCTACCAGTTACATTTAAATAATTTTCATTTTACCGCTCGAGTACGTACGTAAGACGTAATGTCTCCATTTTGGACAGGAAATTGAGAATAGAGTGTTTTGACACTAGGTCCCTCAGCTTGAACAGTGGAATAGAGCGTACCTTTCAAACAATTCCACCAGTGCAATATCATGATCTTTTACATCCCTGTTGTTGTCAACGTAAAATTTGTACCCATATCGTTTTATAATGTTGCACAACAAGCCTCCTTTAATATTTTTTTTATTCAGAGTTCCCAACAAGGCGTATCGCGCTACACCTCTGTAAAAAGATTTAAGTTTAAATCACTAAAGTGGTAAGCTGGGTCATGGTTAAAGTTGAAATTTGCTGAAATTTTCTGATATTACTTCATTAGAATATATAATATTTTTTCAATTCAAATGAATAAAGCAAGACAAAAATCTTCAAGAATAATAAAAATGAACTCATTAAAAATTACACTTTTGGATCATTTTGACATCTGATTTAACGAAGGCATTACAGACAATTAGTATTTGGTATTTGGGCAAACATTGCGAAATTCGATCCGTTTTAAAAAAGTGGCCAAATAAGCCAAGAACTGAATAGTAGAACACCGCCTCTGTGAATGATCAAAACTTGCAAAACCGAAACTTCACAGGGAATTTGGATAATTTTCAATGTGTGCAATTGCACTTTAAAATATAAAAAAAAACTGGCGACCAATTTAATTTTTACTTTTAAAAAAAAATTGTTTTTAACTATTCTATTAATAAGTGAAGGAAAGACTTTCAATTACTGTTTGAAAAAAATTGAGCCGAATACGGTGGTTAAGGCATGACTACAGTTTTGTTTTTGGCTCCTGAGCGATGTCCAAGCGACGTTGTTTTTGCTAAGAAATCAGCAATTTCGGTAGAATCTTCGCTGCTGCACGTTTCATGTCTAAAACATCCGTAAAAATTGCTTGGCATGTGCCGAACGATATGCCAACATCATCAGCAACCTCTCTAATAGTGTTTCGACGATTATCCAAAATCATTTGCGTCACTGCTTCAATGCTTTCATTACTTTTTGACGTGCTGGGGCGACCAGGACGAGCATCGTAATTGATATCTTCTCGGCCTTCCTTTAAACGGTTATACCTTAATTGAACTTGTGTTCTGCTCATTAAACACTCGCCAAACGCCACAGGCAACATTTCAAATGGCCTTGCACATTTCATTTCATTTTTTACACAAAATTTAATACAGTTTCTTTGATCCATTTTTGCGAATAGTAAAAAAACGGAGAGCACACCAAAACACTACTACCATTCTTATCTGTCAAAAACTAATTGACAATCCAAAATGGCTAATATTGTCAACATATATGAAAGACATGTGTACCAACATAACAGGGAAAAAACGCGAAATACAAACGTACTTAACTATAAGAAAAATTTGAAAATAACAATTATTTTTAGATCACACCTCGTATAATTGTGTTATCTTGCTTGCCTCTTGCTATGTGCGGGAAATGTGTACAATAAAATAGAAAAATACATACCCTTTAGTTTGTATAACAACGTGAGCAGCTGTCAGTATAAACTTATCACTTATCAAAGAACCTCCGCCGATCCATTTTATGTCAGTACTGTCATTAGGAGAATCTGTGCTGCCTATAACAGCCTGGAAGTGTTAATAGATAAAAAACAATATTTATAAGTGCTGTTTCCATACATATTATTTTAGCTCCACGTAATAAAGACAGCCGAAGCAAGTGCTGATGTTATAGTCAAAATTAAGAAGAACTCTCTTGCACATGCTTTTGAGCCGCCATCTGGTTAAGTTAAGGCAAGATGATTAAGGCCACGTAAAGGCATGAGGACCCCCCGGAAATATATGTAAAGGTTGCTTACAGTGGACGAAAAAAGGAAGTATCCAGGTACCATAATATTTGGCGCCTCGTCATCTCTGACAACCCCGCTAGTGAAAAAACTAGTAATAATATTTCATAAAATATTATTTAATAAATAGCAATTTCGCATTCCAAATTCTTGAAAATAATCTTTGGGTGTTGTAAATTCAGAAAATCTCCCTTTAGAGATGCTATCACCAGAAATGAGTTATAGTTCCAAATGAATATATAGTTTAATAAAGACAATTAATGTTTTAGAGCATATAAACATTCGATAAAAATCGAGTCCGGTAACAAGTTCTTTGATTTTCACGATTATTACACATTTTGGAATGAAACTATTTTAACCGGATTAATCGCATATAATTTTGGTATTCGAAAATACATTTTAGAACCTGACGTTTTGAACACTTTACAGTGGTCCGTCCAAAGGATGATCCGCGAGCATATTGAAATACAAAAACATTCGTTTTATTTTTTAATAATTTAAGCTTAATTGTATTCAGCGAAGAAGCGATCATTCCCAAAACAAGTATCCTAGATTAATTTCTGGAATGTTTCTGCACATTGAATATATTTACAAAAAACTAATTTAAGGGGATGAAAAAACGGTAATTAAATGTAAATCTTTGATTCTTTTAAATGTTAGTCCTTCTGTTTGTCTGTTATACGCGCACATATTTGCTGGTTAGGTTTAATGGTTTCTTTTTATGGGACCATGTATACGCAGGGCAGGACTAGGGTACAATTCATTTTGAACATTGCAACACTTGATGCACAATAATAATATATCAAAAAAAGAACATATTTAGGAAACGTATAAAAATTTTGAACGCAACTGGCTTTGAACCCACGCCTCTTGAACGCCAACGCAGTTACGAGCGTCAACTATTTGTTTAATATAAATAGTGTGTCGTTAGTCATTTAATATATGTGAGGAAAAACGTGTCACAGAATTTTCTTTGCCAAAAGCAAAGATATATAGATAAATTACCATATGTGGGTACTCTTTCAGTACTGCTGGTATACCTCCCATCACTCTAGGTGGTTCTATATCATCGATAAACCTGCCCGTGTCCTTTCTAATAAATTGTGTATTGTTTTCATCTATCGCAACACACACATTGAAATATCGCTGATAACTCAGGCATTCTGAAAAGTAATTAAATTGAATATAACTAACTATTGGTACTTTCCATAGTATTTTTAATATTTTTTAAGTGTTAGCCTAACACTCGGGTTCATCAGCACGCTGTCTCTAAATAAAAAAAAAAGTTAAAAGGTGAAGAAACTCTAGACGCTGGCACAATTAAAAAAAAACTCACTTTCCCACGCAGGATGCTGCACTGGAGAATCCAGCTTTGGCTTGGGTACCTCAGGACAACCTTTGGGTTCCACATCAAGCTGCCTTTGTGGAGGATTTGCACAGCATAGAAATGGTTCCCGCTCATCGTAAATACAACTCTATGTGCGAAAAAATAATGTTTTAGTTTTATTCTCGCATAGAAGTCAAATCCAGAACGGAGAATGGAAAATATGGCGAACATAATCATTCACCAAAGTGGAAATCGAATCCACAATCAATCGCATTTTCAATCAAACGCTTTCCTGATCGCAAATATTTTTATATGCAAAATAAATTGAACTGCCATGCTCAGAGACAAATTGATAATATAACCAAATGGTGTACATTGCACGCTTACCATTTTATTCGTCTTCAAAATTCGACTGAGTCGGAAATGATTCGCTATCGGTCTTGGCCCGGTTAGAACATCATTAGTAGGGCAGCAAACTACTGGTGTATTATTTTTTTGGAAGCATTTCTGTAAGTTGTGAAAATGCTAATTATTTCATCATTATCATATAAATATATTTAATTGCCCAAACTGTAACGGCGAAAGCAGATGTACATTTTTGGTTGGTCACAATTTCCTGCATAACAGGGATCAATCAAGGAGGTCCTAGTGTCAAGACAATGTGCACTACACCGAAATTGAGACTTTCGTGTTTATTGGCGGAATTCACCACCGCTTTGTCTTATTGAGTGAAGAATGAGAATTATTTTAATATTCCTTTCTCCTATCAACCAATCACGTTTGCACTTTCCCACTGCAATATAATGGGCTCACCTGATGGCAATTACAAATATTACTAATAAACATATACTTATATTACCGGTGGATGTTGTTTATCAGAATCTACAATTTTCAAGGCAATTGGGCATTCAAACAATGGTTTGCAAATGCCTTTAAAATCGTCTATTTCACAAAATTCACCTGAAAGAAAAAAGGATAAAAATCTTATATAAAATTAAGCTGGTCAGACGTGTAAAAATGACTACAGAGGACACATAAAAGCGAAAGAGTGGAGTAGAAAACATCACCACCTTCCACCAAAACATCTGGCCTAAGACAAACGCGACGCACTAGCCTGTCTACTATTTAACATACCTCTCCAGAAATACGTCAGAGACGAGAGATGTCTTCTGGAATATGCTGGAGAAGACCTTACTATTCATCGAGCGCAGAATATTGAGGAATATGTTTGATCCTATTTGTGAGAATGTTGCATGGCGAATACGGTAACTATGGACTTAACACCCTATATATCCCCGTCAGATTGAGGACTTGGATGAGATGAGGGACTCCTGACTGGCAGATGTAGGCCGTCCGTATAACCACTAAACGCTCCTGGCCGACTGACCTGACCTCAACCGCCACTGGCCGTGAAATCCGGCAGTGGCCTGCCTGCAGCGGGGGTTTGCTGGTAGCCTGCTAGACATGTCGCGGAGTCAAGGGTGGTAGGTCACCCTCGACGGCTTGCTCATAGTAGTGCCAGAGTAGGCTAGGTAAGTGGGTGACTAGCTTCCCCAAGCTGATCACCCATACAAAGGCCCTAACATCATACACGACAACAAAAATCAGTTAGACTATTTTGGCTTGGTCCTTATACATCGAATTGTTCCCTCCTCCCTAACGTAACTCTTAATATTGATTGATTTTAATAATTATCGTTTTCACCGTATAACTAGACACGACGATGCGTGCTATAGACCAAATTTAAGAAAGATTCTAGATATTTCAATCGTTGGGCCTATATAAAGAGCCTGTACTAAGAAGGTCATACTATTACATATACAGGAAAGAAATGTCTTAGAATTTTAAAGATTCTACAGGGTGAGGAAGTCGGGGCAGTTCCTGAGGCTTGTGATACAGGTATAGACTTGAGGCGCCGCTTTTAAATGCGCATCAAGGTTCGTATCCACTGTCCGAGCTCCTGTAGAAACCTAGCCAAATACGAAAAAGATCCTAAGTCCTCTCTTTCCCTCCTGTCCTCTCTAAGTTTTTGTCTTGCCTATTACAGGAATCGACCCACGCATTTAATCTCGCGTGAACTAAGTGAAATTTGAGTAGGGTTTCCCGCTGATATCATAAACAATTTATATATGGCAATGAATTGATCACACAGTTGTTATTTGGATACAGATGATAACCTAATATTATTGAACAAGTAATCTACTATGACATAGCACATTGTAGCACAGTGGAACGTCCTCTGATCGTAAACGCGATTGGTTATGGGTTCTGTATCACTCAAATTAATTATTATTTGCATTTCCCCGCTCTGAATAGACAAAACGGGGCGTTGAATTGCGCAATATCACATGCAATGTCTCGTATTTGGGAGGAACATTGAGAACTGAGTGTCTTGACCAGCTTTATTAAGAGAAATCAACATGTACTCACCAACTTTAGTATAACGTAGGGAAAATCCATTATTAAAAGTGTAAAACAAAAAAAACAATTTAAATAAAAGCATCGTTTTAACTGCCACAAATTCCAACCACTGCTAATTTCACTATATACTATATATATATATATATATGTATATATATCTATCTATATATCTATATACTTATTAGAGTAGACTATTTAAGTGCTTTCGTAAATCTGTAATGAGTTGTACAGTAGTATATACAAATATATGTAACGGATCGCGCTTTTATATTGGCTGATAACCTTTAGATAACTTTAAAGATTTATAAAAGTAATATTTAATATTTTCTTGTATATATATATAATTTATATATATATAAATATTTTATTCTTTATTCAAATAGGCTATTACAAGCACTTTCGAATAGTCAATTAGCATAAAATGTCAGTAATGCCAGTCCTAGCGGCAGCTACCAGCTCGGAAGGCAGGTCTGCTGAGAAGAGCCGGCGAGAAACTCCACACATTAATTAACATCAGAATAGCATATCTGGACAAAATAATATACTTTCCTCAATAATATTTATTATTGGAATATTATGTGGAGTTTTATTATACATACGCATAGCTTGTGATATAAATGATTTATTCACCTTTTGAATGCGGAAACGAGGAGTAATCAGTTTTATTTATACCTCATATATTTATACCGTGTCTGTCACTGTTTTTTAAACAATCGTATATATATTTGGGGAATAACAATATATAATTATGGATATATTATGATGCAACCCTTTTTATTGAAAACTTCTCGCAGAGTATCTCGAGCTCCCATACTGTAAATAGCCTGCACTGCTCTTTGCTGAATGCTTAATATCGAAAACATTATCCCAGAGTAGTCTCCGTAGAATACGATACTATGAAAGTAACTGAAATAAACAAGACGGCTGTAACCTCTGAAAGCTGTCACACTTGGTATGTGTCCCATTAAATTTCTTAACTTAGCCTTACCCAAAAGAAACAATGTAACCTGAGGTATCAAAATATTGTTTCCTGACTCATGATTGCTCGCAGACTGTAATATTATTTTATGTTTTAAACGTAGCAGGATTCGAACCCACGCCTCATAGAAACTGTTACCTTCATTATTTTTCTTTACGCTTTATCTCTAGCGAGATAGTATGAGGGATAAGTGTGTGTGTGTGTGTGTGGGAATAACATTAAAAAAAAAACAGTTATAGGGTCTGTCGATAGAAGTGATAACTTATAACTTACAATTTAGTATCAAAATTTGATTTTTTTATATGCTTAAATTAAAACTATTTACATCAATCTGGTTTTTACATCTATTGACATAATTATATTCGACATTAGGGGTTCAGTGACGACGACAATTCAGTCATCTGTTTGAATACAAAAAGTTATAAAATTTTTTTTTACATATAATAAAAACGTAACGCATAAAAACGATCGCAGCTTGCTGCTGTTTTTATATATCTTCAATATGGAAGATATACAAAAAAAATGGCGGCAGGTATCATCATAATGTAATAGAACCCAAAACAATCATTTTTTAATTTTCTTTTTTGTACGTCTGTTTATCTGTTTGTCTGTGCGTTTGTGCACGCTTATCTCATAAACAGCTAAACCGATTTAAATGCGTTTATACTATTGTAGTTTGGTAGACTTCCGTTAACATTTAGTGTTTATTTTATTTTAATCTGGTCATAAATAAAAAAGTTACAATCATTTAAATTACAAATTTAAGCAAAGTTTGTGTTTTAAAAGAGCAAGCGGGGCGAAACCGCGAACGAGTTACTAGCACTATAATATATATAATAAATAGCATTCTCATTTGAGCAACTGCTTATTTTTAGAAATTATTTTAGTACAAAGTTGATAACAACAAAAATAAGTTATGACAAGCGCATAAGGACTTTAAGCTAGCTCGATAAGAACTATTTATTTATTCAACTCCTTATTACACCAATATATTAGTAACAATATTGATATTGAACACCATATAACAATTTTGGTGTAAAGGCGGCCTTATCACCACAGGTGATCTCTTCCAGGCAACCCTTACATAAAAAAGACAAGAAGGCAAAGAATTAGGTAGCTTTACAAATGATAAACAAAAATAAATAAGAATAAACTTACTTAAAACTTACATATTATATATAACATACAAATTTACATAAATACCAACACAAATATACATATAAAAGTATTCACATAAACGATGATTACAAAGTACATACATTTTTATTTTGTAAAGTGAGAAAATGGTTTTTCAGACTACGCTTGAATATATAAACAGAGTCGGACTCGCGTATTACCGGCGGAAGAGTGTTCCAGAGGATCGCAGCTTTGAAAGCGAAAGAGTCACCATATGTTTGTGCATGAATCAGCGGTAGTTCCAATTTGTAATCAATCTGTGACCTAAGGTTAGGGGAATGATTGGTTCCAAGGAAACAAAACTTTGCCTTGAGGTACTCTAGGGTATTGGGATGGAAGAGGATAGTGTCCTTCCTGTCCTTCCTGTCCTTAGATAGTAGTTCCTGCCTTAGAGGATGGAAGAGGGTCGAAGAGTGTAAGGGTATGGAGTTTACGACGATGTCTCATTGTGAGCCATTTAAGTTGCATCCTATTTTCGGTAATGTGGTCGAATTTTTTTAACGAGAATATGAACCGAATGGCCATATTTTGCCATATGATGATGAGAATTTGTGGTAGGTCACAAAGGAGTGTTTGGGAAAGAGCTATTTTAGTTTTTATAGGAAGGAGTTTTTTCATTTACTCAGTCGACTAATGAGGATGAAAAATTGTCTGCTAACCTCAGATATGTGTGGAGACCAGGATATATTGTTATACATAGTAAGACCTAAATTTTTAACTGCGTTACTGAATTCTAGTTTGTTATCACCAAACACTATTGGCGATAACGAGGAGGGTTTTTGATAGTACTTGGCTACTTCCAAAGAGAGCGACCTGTGATTTACCAGCATTTAATTATATATAAAACTTAATTGTCCATAGCGCCGATTCGAAATCTGCTACCCTGAAACTTTGCCTGCTTGGTTTTGTTAAATAAATTTCGTTACAAATATTGGTATCTTATATTTTCCTTAGTTTATTAGTTCACAGTTCCTTAAAACTGGAGTTTTTAATCAGTGCGTCCTACCTGTGATGACCTACGGAACCGAAACATGGACACTCACCAGAGAACTGGTCCATAAATTAATGATCGCATGGAATGATCGCAGAATGCTTGCAGTTTCAAAAAAATACATATTTAGAAAACGTATAAAATTTGAACGCAGGGGGATTTGAAAACCGTTCAAGTGCTCTGACCGCTAAGCCATGCGTTCTACATCCAGCTACGTAGAAATTCTTATACGCTTATTACATCTTATATTTGTTGTTAGCAACTCTGTAGAGGGTGCTTGCAGTTTCTCTGGCCGATAGAATTACAAACTGGCCGATAGAAACGAAATCATTCACCAGAGAACCAAAGTCACTGACATTGCACGTAACTCAGCACGCTGAAGTGAAGCCCTGTGATGGGCAGACAATTTAAACAAGGTGGCTGGCTGCGTATGGATGCGAGTTGCTCAGGACCGGGAAGGCTTGTGCTTTATGAGGGTAACCTACATTCAGCAGTGGACGGCGGCAGGCGGCATAAATTTACAAATGGATTCAATTTTGGAACGAAATGTCCCAAAGTATTTGCAAATAGCGTATTTTTCGCTACTTAACTAGAGATTTGGCATCGCATACAGTACTTTCACTGTTTTCGTGTATTTTCTAATACATTTATACTTAAAGTAAAGACCACCTTGGCTCAGTGGGATAGCGTCTGACTGAAAAACTGGTGTTGAGTTTGATCCCCACTCGGGGAAATTATTACATTCAGTTCCGCTACTACGAAAGTGGAGACAGAATATCAAGAAACTATGTTCTTTTAGCCTACTCGGCTATACGGGAATAAAGTAAGTCTGAAATAAATAAATATTATTTTTTATTATTAATTCATATTATTGAGGGTATCAATGTAATAGAACCCAAAACATTGAGTTTTATGTATTTTGTCCTCTGTCATTATTTTTTTTTGCTTCGCGCTTTTTGCATAGCGTCAAAACACTCCGCCTTCCATCCGATTCCGAGACGTTGCGTTTTGATTAATATTTTTTTAGCTCCATGCTTTTTCCGTAGAATCCTAGTGTCAAGACACTCCGTTCTCCGCCTTCCGCCCGATTCCGAGACGTTGCGTTCTGTCATATTCACTGAAGAAATGAAAATAATTTAAATATAATCATCCGTCCGAGCGGGAATCGAACCCACAACCAATCGCAATTACAATCAGACGGTTTCCGTCGGCATTCATCTTGTAGTAAGAAATGTAGCTAACTTCTGCTTTCAGCTTAAGTACTGTTCAAATATATACTTGAAATAAAAAGGCTGTATAGTGTTACAAAATAAATAAATTTGTCTGTTTCGTTGCGATTGAGTAAACTTCGATATATATAAAAAGGGCAAGGGTTGTTTCCACATTCACATTCAGACAGAGCGTCTAATCTCACGTAATATCCAGTTTTTCCATACAAAATGGTCAAAGTTACAATTATTTTATCAATCCTGGCTATGTTTATTGGTAAGATATATATTTATTTTAATATTTTCAAAATGTTATTTGTATGAAAATTTGA
This sequence comes from Podotricha telesiphe, assembly GCA_038994665.1. Taxonomy (NCBI): domain Eukaryota; kingdom Metazoa; phylum Arthropoda; class Insecta; order Lepidoptera; family Nymphalidae; genus Podotricha; species Podotricha telesiphe. The sequence goes on from JAOYRR010000453.1 coordinate 378,843, forward strand.
ACCTAGCGACACACGAACCCTCCTTTTGTAAACCGTCCAAGCGCTCTGACCGCTAAGCCATACGTTTTGTTTTATCCAGCTACGTCTATATATTTGTTATATATTTGTTATATAAAAAATATGAAAGGCTAAATATTAAATGGTGAATGGATTATTTTAACACTGACAACCTTGCTATGCGTAAAATATTAAAAGCAAATGTTATATTTTTTGTATTAATAAAGTTCTTTTACACAGTGAAAGTAGATATTGTTTTAAACCTATAAAAGCTCGAAATAGTCTTTATTCAAATAGGCTATTACAAGCAGTTTCGAATCGTCAATTAACATAATATGTCAGTATTGTCAGTCCTAGCGGCAGCTACCACCGGCTCGGCAGGCAGTTCTGAGAAGAGCCGGCTAGAAACTCAACAGTTGCTCTTTTCGAATATAGTTTTACAATAATAATACAAGTATTAATTATTTGTGGAATTTTATTATACATACGTATAACATATATGATTTATTCACTTTTTAAAGGCCAAAATTATTGTTTAAAATCTAGTCTACTCAGTTTATAATTGTGGATTATATATAGTGTTTGTTTATTTTTGTTTATGGATCTGAGTATACGCATCGATAATACAACATCACAACCTATATTAGATTTGCCACTGCAGAGATTTAAAGCCACTATAAAACCAATATTAAGTGTCTAAGAGTGTCTCTGTGGCACTTCTCGGCAGAACTGAATTGCGAGTCGGTGGAAGCTTTACGTACATTAGACTATTTAAATTTGAATAATTATTTGCATTTGTGAATCCTAAAAATATATTTATTCTGTTTCTTTTTTTTATTTCAGGCTGTATCTGGGCAGCGAGAGTGTGTAACTCGTGCGGAAGTGAGTGCGCTCCAGCGTGCGGTTCTCGATACTTCCGGTCGTGTTGTTTCAATTATTTAAGAAAGAAACGTGGACCTGACAACGTAAAGGTGTGTCCTGATAAGCATGTCCTACTAGGACTACTAACTTACTGACAACTTAATTGAGTGATTAAATGCAAAACATTTTTAGACAACGCATAGAAATTTTAATGCTGGTGATTTCGAACCTGCGCCTCTTGGAAGCCAAGCCTGGAAGTCAAGCGCTCTGACGGCTTCGAGTCGCCCGTTTTACACCCGGCAGCGTCGAAATTATTATACGCTTATTACAACTTATTTTTCCAATATTAGGTTTCCATGAGGCGCGGGTTCGAATACCGCTGCGTTCCAATGTTTATATGATTTCTAAAAATACTTTCCAATTTCCTAAGTGTGTTAATAACACTTTAAATGTCAAAAGTTTATTTGCTTTGTATTAAATTGACGATTTAAATTACAAATAAAGCCGAGATAGTGTCGCGCCATTTTAGAGACGGTCGTGGATTCGATTTCCACACGATTAATTAATCAAATTTTAATAATTTTCATTTAGCCAATCTGTTTAGCTCAAAAGCGGCCTTGAGGTACAGGAAATTGGAGATAGAAATGACTTTTCTCTATGCCTATGATCATAAACACGATTCCGAACGCAACTTGACTTTTGTAAATTATAAAAAATAAATTATTAGTAACTTATAATAATTTAATAATGTATCAAAATAAGTACAAAAATCTATTTTATCTATTGATACAATACAAATTTCAGGTTACATTTAAAGCACGTCGTACCGACTGTATTTTCAACGTCGGTTTGCCTCTACAAAAATTTCACACTGCGCCACTAATGCCGACCCCGTTTTTTTTTATTTTCAGTCGTTCAAACAAAATCACGATTGGAAAGCTGACAGCCCTCAGTGGACGACACTGCCAGCTATCGCTCTACCAGAAACTTTCTGGAAAGATATGCCAAGCGATTTAAAGCTGGATCAACAAGAAGACGGTGAAAATGTGCTACAGGCCTTATACGTGTGAATAATAATGAAGGAACTTCTCTTAATAAGAAAATAATATGTAAATCATTTATAAATGTTATAAGTTAAACAAAAATTAAAAGCTATATTGCTATTTTTTTTTTTATTTTATTTTCAAAAAATTTTCATATTAACCATTAGGACCGAAAATCGAATTTCTTATACAAAGTTGTACAATTTTAAAATGCTTTAATTTAAAATATTTAATAAATAGCACTCTCTCTCACCAAACCAGACATATGTAAAAATCTCTCTACTGAGAGAGATGCTAACAACAAATATAAGTTGTAATAAGCGTATAAGAATTTCGAAGTAGCCGAATGTAGACCGCATGGCTTAGAGCGCTTGGACTGATTACAAGAGGCGCGGGTTCAAAATATTTATACTAATAATACGTTTTTCTTATACGCTTGTTATAACTAATATGTACTATTACAGAAATTAATATATTATTTTGAGGGGTTGACCTGTAGTAGCCTACTTAACTTTAGAAAAGAAAAGACGATCAAAAACACATCTTTAAAATAGAGTGAGTTATTTCAAGTTTCCTTCCGTTGTAATTTTGTAATTATTTCAAAGAAATTAAAATTTAATAAAAAAATTCTTTGTATACAATTATAGGCATTTAGGTATTCTAATCAGTCCAATGAACAATGCCAATAAAACCAAAGGGATTATTACACCTTGTAAAGTTGTGTTTTGGACTCGTCGATTTAATCGTTGAATCTAAGCTAACCTATTAATCGAAAAAAATAAATCGAGTTCCGTCATTTTGTTTTCATTGACACTTAGCAAGGGTTCTTCATTTTTATAATGAATTCTCTTAAATTATTTAGAAAGTATGAAAAAAAGTTATCAAAATAAAAACATAATATATAGTATATAAATATATTTATTTGAAATTTTGCTCGTGTATAAATTAACGATAACTCCAAGGAGTATAAGTAAAGGCTTGACAGTATCTTACGATAATTTATCCACAGACTGACTGTTGACAGATCAAAAACCTAATAAATTTCTAAATGACCTAGAGAGTTGAAATGCGGTATTTATCGTATAAAATAAAAAAAAACAGTATTCTTTAATTTTTATATTTGTTACTAAAAAAAATCGTAATTATTCTCATTCAATTTGGATTTTTCTTTTATATTTAAAGCGGTACACTTCCATAGTCGTTCCATTATCATGAGGCCAAGATAGGATGTTGGGGTCCTGGAAAAATCCAAGGTACTCTAGAATTTTTATAGTAACCCGTACATTTACTCTTGTAAAATGTACTCATGGTGAAGTGGAAAAAAAACGTGGGGTTTATGAAGGTTTTTAGAGGGTAGTATGTGGCTCACCGGTGAATCCCATAGTATCTTCCAAAAAGAATTCTGCCTGCCTTGCGCACAGAGGTCTGCATTTCCTAGCTACAAAAAATAAAGAAATGTTGATGAATCCCATAATATTTTACGTAGAATATATATATTGGCATCTTCGTCTATATCAGACGATTTATGGCGTATTGTCCGAGAGACATCGTCTTTGGTATAAGCCAATGCGTGAGCGACACGCCCTACCACGGTCCCGACAAGAGAACATTTTCGCCATTCTGGGTGTGCTTCAGCAAGTTGCTCCCACCCGTGGTGGTCAATTCCGATAATAATTCAATTAATTCAGAATATAAATTATATAAATAAATTAATAAATTATAAGTTTAACTAAATTAACAAATCAATTAAACCTTACTTATAATGACTATTATATAATATACAATAACCAATAATAATAATAATATATATTTTACTAAATATAAATACTCAATTTAGGTAGGTTACACTTTGTTACACTAGTCAATCCTTAATGCAGCGGGATTCGAACCCGCCCCTCTTGGAAACCTTCTAAGCGCTCTGACCGCTAAGCCATGCATTCTACTATACTACTCTATTCTACTATTCATGTCATTCTTTAACAAAGACTTCGCTCACCACTTTCCGCCAGAATTTAAGACACTTGCTCGTTTAGTGACGTAACCAAACGCCGTCATTTCTTTTAACGGAGTAGAGAGATAAAAATCATATGAATGGAATCACACCGTGGACTGGGTATCGAACTTATAATCATCGCATTAGCTGTTCAGACTGGTCCACAGCGCCACAATGGTAAAGTAAAAACGGTGGGTGACTGAATGTAGACCGAGGACAAACGGAGTTTGCGTCTCCGTGGCATTTGGCCATCTCTAAACCTCAATTTTTCATCATTCCAAAAAATAGATTTCAATTATAATCCATATTAATATATTTTATTATAAATAGGGAAGTATCTGTGTCTGTCTGTCTGTCTGTGACGTCATCACGGTCTAACCTCTGAACCGATTGTTACAATTTTCTTATACAGAAATACTTGAGAGTCTTGGAATGAACAAGTTTCCTAAGTGTGCCAATAACACAAAAAAATGTTAAAAAAATATATTTAATAAATAGCATTCTCTCTTGCCAAACGATTGTTCGTAGAATAATCTTTGGGTAGCAGAAATTTAAAAAATCTCTCTACAGAGATGCTAACAACAAATATAAGTTGATAATATAAAAATATATATATATATATATACAAATTTCAACGCAACTGGATATAGAACGCATGGCTTAGCGGTCGCATCGCTTGAACGGTTTTCATTAGGCGCGGGTTTAAATCCCGCAGCGTTCAAAATTTGTATACGTTTTCTAAAAATTTTTATACGTTTCCTAAATGTCTTTTTAATGAACAAGAACATATGCTACTTATTTCGATATTTTTTTTTAGTTTTTCCAGGAATTAAATGGTTTTATGAAAAAACCTCCTTCTTCTTCGAATGTGTAGTATGCTGTTAGCCCTTGTGGCCTCTACAGCGTACAGCTTAAGGCGAGGCGCAGCTGAAACAGCTCCCATTTTGGCTTGGAGACCTCGCAAGGAAACAAACAAATTAGAAACCCAGTGCCGTAAGCGCCTCAGCTGAGACTCGAACCTCGACTTACGACACCATACGTTTGTACAAGGGACTTTACTTAGTTCAGTCCGAGCTACATCTACTGACTAGGTTGCTTGATGCCCTGTACGAACTGGACGATATCGGGCCGCTGGAAAACTGGGACCTCGTCTGCACCGGCGACAGTTTCAAAAGACCGCCGAAAATCCAAAACAATAACAGTAAATCAGTAAATAAAGTTCTTAATAAAGAAAATTTAAGTTAGAAAAGCTGACCTTTAAAGCTTTTCAAAGTAACGGGAAGTTCATTAAATTTAGACTAAAGAATATTCTTATTTGCTTTTAGTAAGAAAGTTTTCTATCTATCAGGCAGAAGAAAGCCCTGTAGTAGAAAACAATTGCGATAACAATTGCGAAAACCGTCTAAGGTTTGAATCCCGATACGTTCAAGTGTTTATACGTTTTCTAAAAATGTTTCGAAAAATCAAGGAATGCTAGTTGAGATTAAATAAATAAAATAAAAAATGTGTGTTGATATTTGTCATGTTCAAGAAAATGTACAGAAAATAACATAAAGAATCTTAAACTGTACACAACTAACTAAACGAAAGATATACCCCAAAATATAAATAACTTTTTAGTAGTAAATTCTTCTAGCCAAGCAAACTGGCCAAGTCGAACTTCGGCCTTCGGTTTTATACCGAGTTTTTCGAGTGAGAATTTAACAAGTCTTAGAAAGAATTTAACAAATAACAAATATTGTTGTAGGAGAAAAAATAAGAAATATTCTTTGTATAAGTAACAAATTTCATTATTACTTATCTGGCCTGGCACCTGTTTATATTTCAAATATTTTATTTTTGCATTGAACTTGGCTGTATTCTTTACACATTTTTGTTTTTGGTGGGATATACTTAACAAGACGTCAAGTTAGAAAGGGATAAAAGATATTGTAAAGCAGAAAGAGAAAAAAAGACAAACGGCATGTACCTTTAAATATTTATTCAATACATGAATAGTTATAATAATAATTTTATTGTATGATAAAGAAATCTAACTCATGTTTTAATTTTACACAGAATTAATAATTTTAATTTAAAACACTCCGCCCGTTTTAGAGACTTTTTTGACAGAGATGCATTTTGACAGTCTTTATTTTTTTTTTGTTTATTCAAAATTTGACTTTAATCGTACTCCAGTATTTACATATATTTTTAAGTATTTTACACGTTTGGACCAAGCTTCTGCTATTAGTAACCCAGCATAGCAGGATTGACAAGGAGAGCCTGGTGTCAAGACACTCCGTTTTCCGCCTGAATTTCATTGTGTGTTGATTCGCGGAACTCACACCGCATTTTGTCCCAGCATAGGAACGAAATATATATTTTTAAAGCAATTAAAGAAAAATAATTGCAATAATTACAAAAAACAACTCGTGAGTTAGATCACTTTTAACAGTTCTTTCATAAAGAGATATAATTTAAAAAATCCTAAAACCTCATATCATACCAACCTAAGATATGAATCAAAGGATTTTTTATTAAATTACGATTTATATTTAAATAATTATATTTTTAATTAAAACTGCTGAACGTATTTTGATAACATTTTCTATGCAGGGCAGCTTAGATGATAAGACCTAGACCTAGAGGTACTGGAGAAACAAATTGTTGTCTTCAAGTTAGTTAGTTAGCTTGTTAAATATACATTTAGAGGTGTTTTATTAGATTTTTTTATAACTATTTACAAAATAGGGAAACTTATTCCAGTCTCCATTTTTGGTTATAAAGTTTTTGGAAATTTTCATCAAAATTTGTTCAGCAGTTTTACAAAATACTATTTTTTGTTGTTGAATATTTAGAAATACAAATTGTTTTTTTTATTACCAATTGAAGAAATATCAAGATTTATAGGTTTATTAATTATTGTTATATATTTATATATATATATACATTATGACATTAGTTCTTAATTCATTCATTACATAGCCTCTGCTTAATCTATTCTCAAATTGTATCTTCATGGATAAAGGCTAAAATCATCTGGCATGCGAAGGTTCCACGATTCGTCTTGTACGATAATGGGTGTTTCTTTTTCAAGTATTCCGGTTTCAAATTCTGCATGTTGTGGGAGAAGAACTGGGAAATAAATTTTAAATAATCGAATAACATAACTGTCGCGACTTAAAATTTAAAGCTTTAACAAAGTTAATAGAAAAAAAGTGTTCTTTTAAGCTTGCTACTGCCCATTTTGGGATAAGCCAGCAATTCGTCGCGGTGTATGTAAGCTAACGATATGTAAATTTGAACGCAACCGGAAACGGAAAATTTGTGTTTAACTTACACAAGATAAGACGGCTTGAGCACCTGCTGGACTAAATATAAGATTATTGTCAATACAGTTCAGCTGTAAATATCCACGCCAATTTCTTCGGCTAAAAAAGTGTAAAAAATCAAGATTACACTTAAGATTGTCGAGTCCACATTCGTTTCTTTCTCAGATAATTGAAGCAGCAAGACCGGAGTGGCGGGTTTTCCACATGCAGAAGCGCATTCGCTCCCACAAGAATCTAAAGGCTTGTTTGCCCATAATGTGCTGCCTAGATTAGTAAAAAAAAATATCATAGAGAAACAAGCCTATACAAATGTATAAAATTGTTACTATAAATGCATATGTATACGATATAGCACATTGTTTATACTTAAAATAAAAAAAAATTACAATTTGTGTCTGTCTGTCTGTTTGTTCCGGCTAATATGTGCAACGGCTGGGCTGATTTGACGGTGCTTTCACTGGCTAATCAATGTCATAAGATTGTTACTAAAAGGCTACTTTAATTTAAGAGAAGGTCTCGCGCACCAAGTCGCGGGCATGAATTGAGTTAATAATATAAAAAAACCTACTAATAAAAAAAATACTAAAGGAACACTTCTATATTTACTATAATTTATTTTATTGTGAAGAAGGATCGATGACGATGGATAGGAACTACGTTCTTTTTGACATTAACACCCTTGTACATTAGCTTCGCTTATATCTAGATAAAGGAAATCTAGCAACGCTATTTTGACACACTTCCTGTCGTTTGTATAGCTTGTGGCACACGTGTCCGAATCCGATGATATTACAACATTATTATAAAGCTGATGTTTTTGCTAGGACGATCGGAACACCGAGAAAATACTTTAAAGCGTATTCTTTGTTGTTTCTTTTTTAAATTGATACCAATGACTTTTATGTAGAACTTTTTTCTTCACAGAACTAAAAGCAGTATAATTGAAAACATTAATTTCTGAATTATTAAAGAAAAATATATATTAAGACTCTGGTATTCACGGTGTCCAAGAGTTGCGGGATCCGAGTCCCGCTGCGTTAAGAATTTTTATACATTGGCTAAAAAAGTTTGTCATATGCCAAGTGTGAATAGCACTTTAAAAATGTTAAATATTTTCTACAAAATATTTTTAATTTCATTTTAAATGTTTTGGTCTATAGATAAAAATAAATAAAATAACAACTAAGTTTATTAACAGATAAAGTCGGACGACTTTTTCTAACTTCAATTCTAATAAAAACGCATTCCACATATCGCAGCCTCAAAATAAAAATAAAGTAACGCAAAAAGTTATGGGAAACAATCAAAAATTTTTACTCTTGGTTAAAGTCACAGAAATTTTGAGTTACATCACTTTCACAGTAAGTGCTTTATAATCTAAAAAAACAATAAAATACTATTATATACCTACATGCTTCATACAAAATAATATATATATCAAAGATATTGAAATAATCGAATTAATGAAATGTACCAACTGTCAATCACTATATAGTATATACATATATCTGGTAATCTTTTTCTAACACAGTGAACATTAATATAAAACTAATAAAACTATCAACATATGACGTCACATGTTAGTCTCGCTCTGTTTCTTTCTTAGTTTAGTTTTTTTTTAAATATTTAATTTTAAAGTGTTTTTATTTCTTGTTGTTGTTTTAAAACTGTACTGTAATAAACGACTTGACGTCTAAAACATTTGATTGTGTAATTTGAAATATAAAAAATTTAAGTAAAGTATTATAAGGGCAGACATCACTCGCCTCAAAAGTAAAATCTTTACACATTGTTTAATTCTTACTTCATATAAATGATTTCTCTGAAAAATGGCATTAGAGTCCATTTCCCCCATTCAGCTTGAATAACCAAATTAAAGGAAATGCCGGCTTTATTTCTGCATACCCTCCATAAAAAAAAGATTTATTGTATATATAATTGACTAGTTGACTTATGAATTGGGCTGAATTGGAATGAATTGGACTGAATTAGACTGAATTGGACTGAATTTGACTGAACTGAATCATCTTTTTAACATATTAGATTAATATGATGATGATGGAAATCTTCCCTTCAAATATTTCTCCGTAACACGACACAATTTCTAACTCATGCTGGCATGCACATTCCCCTATTTAAGGTATACTCAAATTTACGAACTAATACGAACCCCTCTTTTAACTTACTACCCTATTCTATGGAGGAGATACAAAAGATATATCAGTTTTTTTTTAATGTACGCAGCCATTGATTCTCAATTATTAGTAACTAGCTGTATAAATGATGGTCGTAAATTTGATTCTCTATGAGGGACATTCGAGGATTAAAAATATTTTCGATAAACATATTGATTGAAACAGGATAGTCTTCACGCTAGTTTCCCTCAATATATGAAAAGATCTATAGTTGTGCTTTAAGTCTTAAGGGTTCGCAAACTCCCGCCAGGGTTCACGGGGAAGATTGTAGTCCCTGTGGACCTGGCCAGTGGCGGTGGAGGAGGAGCACCGTGAGGTTTTAGTGGGTAAACGGATGGCCCATTTCTGCCGGTTCGGAGTCCCACATAACCGCGTCCGAGTCCCCGATCGGACGGGTATCCGTAAAGGATTTCCTCACGATAAAACAAAAAAAAATAAATAAAAAGGGGTTCGTAAACTCGCCTTTGAGTAACCCTTGCCTATTCTATACATCAATACCTGTATCGAAGTCACGTGATGGTACAGCCTCTCTTTTAAACCGTCTAGAGTCTGCCAGCGACCGAGTCGCTAATAAAATATAATTGTAAATAAATTATATGAACATAAATACTCCAGAATCGCTTGTAATGTCGCTGTTCGTGTATTCGATTCTCGATTGATGTAAATGTGAAGAAATATTTATTTTCAAGCAACAGAATAAATAAAGGAAATACTAATTTATTTCAACTATTTTAAAACAACTCGTTTTCTATTTGTAAAGCTATTCGTGTATTGAGCTTTTAGTATCAAAATTACTCA
>JAOYRR010000454.1:0-186571 GCA_038994665.1 Podotricha telesiphe
TAGATAAAAATAAATAAAATAACAACTAAGTTTATTAACAGATAAAGTCGGACGACTTTTTCTAACTTCAATTCTAATAAAAACGCATTCCACATATCGCAGCCTCAAAATAAAAATAAAGTAACGCAAAAAGTTATGGGAAACAATCAAAAATTTTTACTCTTGGTTAAAGTCACAGAAATTTTGAGTTACATCACTTTCACAGTAAGTGCTTTATAATCTAAAAAAACAATAAAATACTATTATATACCTACATGCTTCATACAAAATAATATATATATCAAAGATATTGAAATAATCGAATTAATGAAATGTACCAACTGTCAATCACTATATAGTATATACATATATCTGATAATTTCTGTCTAGCACAGTGAACATTAATATAAAACTAATAAAACTATCAACATATGACGTCACATGTTAGTCTCGCTCTGTTTCTTTCTTAGTTTAGTTTTTTTTTAAATATTTAATTTTAAAGTGTTTTTATTTCTTGTTGTTGTTTTAAAACTGTACTGTAATAAACGACTTGACGTCTAAAACATTTGATTGTGTAATTTGAAATATAAAAAATTTAAGTAAAGTATTATAAGGGCAGACATCACTCGCCTCAAAAGTAAAATCTTTACACATTATTTAATTCTTACTTCATATAAATGATTTCTCTGAAAAATGGCATTAGAGTCCATTTCCCCCATTCAGCTTGAATAACCAAATTAAAGGAAATGCCGGCTTTATTTCTGCATACCCTCCATAAAAAAAAGATTTATTGTATATATAATTGACTAGTTGACTTATGAATTGGGCTGAATTGGAATGAATTGGACTGAATTAGACTGAATTGGACTGAATTTGACTGAACTGAATCATCTTTTTAACATATTAGATTAATATGATGATGATGGAAATCTTCCCTTCAAATATTTCTCCGTAACACGACACAATTTCTAACTCATGCTGGCATGCACATTCCCCTATTTAAGGTATACTCAAATTTACGAACTAATACGAACCCCTCTTTTAACTTACTACCCTATTCTATGGAGGAGATACAAAAGATATATCAGTTTTTTTTTAATGTACGCAGCCATTGATTCTCAATTATTAGTAACTAGCTGTATAAATGATGGTCGTAAATTTGATTCTCTATGAGGGACATTCGAGGATTAAAAATATTTTCGATAAACATATTGATTGAAACAGGATAGTCTTCACGCTAGTTTCCCTCAATATATGAAAAGATCTATAGTTGTGCTTTAAGTCTTAAGGGTTCGCAAACTCCCGCCAGGGTTCACGGGGAAGATTGTAGTCCCTGTGGACCTGGCCAGTGGCGGTGGAGGAGGAGCACCGTGAGGTTTTAGTGGGTAAACGGATGGCCCATTTCTGCCGGTTCGGAGTCCCACATAACCGCGTCCGAGTCCCCGATCGGACGGGTATCCGTAAAGGATTTCCTCACGATAAAACAAAAAAAAATAAATAAAAAGGGGTTCGTAAACTCGCCTTTGAGTAACCCTTGCCTATTCTATACATCAATACCTGTATCGAAGTCACGTGATGGTACAGCCTCTCTTTTAAACCGTCTAGAGTCTGCCAGCGACCGAGTCGCTAATAAAATATAATTGTAAATAAATTCATATGAACATAAATACCCGAACCTTGTAATGCTCAAAGTTGTTCGTGTATTCGATTCCTCGATTGATGTAAATGTGAAGAAATATTTATTTTCGCTAAACAGAATAAATAAAGGAAATACCAATTTATTTCAACTATTTTAAAACAACTCGTTTTCTATTTGTAAAGCTATTCGTGTATTGAGCTTTTTAGTATCAAACACTCAAAACTTGAAATATTTTAAAAGTATATGGTTGTACACGCGATGGTCACGGGTTCAATATGATTTGAGGCAATATTTTTTAAATATATTAACTTTCCCAGTCTACTAAGTTGACAAAGCGCGGATTTAGGATCCATTATCTAACATAAAGTTCATCAAAAATGAGTGGAAAGTAGGTTCTTTTAGCTTTTTTTTCTGGTTATATTCAAATTTTAAAAAAAGAAATAATAAAAATATACTTACCAATCAACATAAGCTGGATAGTAATTCGCTGGGGTTATTTTCAACATTTTAGGTGCGTTCGAGATGAGATCTCCTTAGAAAGTGGCTTCGTTGGAAAATTTCATCCTTTATATATGGAACAAAGTTTGCTCGTAGGAAACACGCTTTAAATATTTATTTTGCGGTATCATTTTACCCCTTAATGTACAGTGGTTGAGGGATGTTCTCAAATAATGGTTGTGGGTCGCCGATCTTAAGATAATTGAAGTTAAAAACTACTTTTTCACTAAACAAGCGTTTCTGAAAACGTCACTGTCAATCAAAACTTATTTTTGACAATAAATACAGATTTACGTAGAAATAAAATAAAATCCTAAAAGCTTCCAAAACTTAAAACATTTAAAGAGAGATAGAATTGAAAATGAGAAGATTAATCACTAACGGCAAATAATAAAGAAAATGAAAACAAGCGATTGGACAACGAAAATAACTTATTTTTCCTTACTAGCAAAGTCAGGTGATATCGGTAGTTTGGAATGTTATAGGGTTGAAAAACACAAATTAATTATTTACATTAAAAGTTATTCAATAAAAATGCTAAAACAGGCTTCAAAGTGCGTTATTGACTACAAAATGGTTGTAGACTAGATTCAATTTGTCCAGAGCCTTCCTTTGAGCTAAAATAAACATTTTTTTAAGTCACTTACGGCTGAGCCATAGAGAACCTGGTTTTTTCTATTATTATTACTAGCGACTTGCTCGCGGCTTCGTCCACTTGTATTATAGCTGTTTCACATTTTCGGCGACTTGTCGTAAAACAATGTAATTCCTGCAAACACATAAAAAAATGGGGGAAAAATGTAGCCTATGTTCATACCAAGACTCTTTGTACAAAATTTCATCAGTTCAGAGGTTTAACCTTGATGATCCCCACTCGAGGGAAATTTAATATTAAAATTTTTCTTATTTGTTTTTTTTTAACTTTTTTAACGTGTTATTCACACACTTAGGGGAAATTGAAAAGACATATTTAGAAATGTATTAAAATTTGAACGCAGCGGATTTCAACCCGCGCCTCTTAAAAACTGTTCAAGCGCTCTGACCGCGTGAAGCTATGCGTTCGTACTAAGTGGTAGAAATTTATATACGTTTCCTAAATATGTATTTTTTTTTTTTCTTAATTGACCGGAGTGCGAAATCTGGGGAAGAGCGGGGTTAAGTTCCGCCAGTCAACCACTGAAAAGTGAAAAAGCTTTAATTAAACATATATAACCCGCGCCTCTTGATCGGTTTTCAAGAGACGCGTTCAAATTTTTATACGTTTTCTAATATATGTTTTCCACTCCCGGTAAGTGTGTCAATAACACTTTAAAAAACAAATGGTAAAACACTGCAAAGTACTAAATCAATACTAATGCGTTATAAATACGAAAGTAACTCTGACTGTATGTCTGTCTGTCTGTGATGTCGTCACGGTCAAGCCGCTGATTGAGGTGAAATTTTATATAGAGATACTTGTCTTTTTGGGATGAACATAGGCTACTCTTTTCTAGCAATCTTTTTTAGTTTTCCCAGGAGTTTAATTCTTTTTACATTACAAACCAAGCCGAATATGAACAGCTTATAGTTGAAACTGTTGGTCCCCATTTACTATACAAAAAAATATATTATAAAAATGCAACGTTTCAGGCCAAGTATAAATTTTTTTTAGAAAAATAAGCATAGATAACTTATTGTTTTTTTGTTTTTTTATATATTGTTAATTATTGTTTAACTGTAAACGATGGTTGTGAATTCGATCCCCACTCAAATGAATTATAATATCGAGATAATTATAATATTTAAAATATTCTCATATCCCCGCTGTGGTAAAACAAAATGCAGCGCCTAAAGCGGACAATAATACAAGCTTTTGACACTAAGTCTTGCTGCCTTACCAGCTATGCGCGATAATATATACAGCTGACAAAAATATTACCGTATAGATTACCGTATATTACAAAAAGACAGTAAGAATAGAAAATAATAAAATTCTGGGTTCACAAGTTAGTGATAAACGAATGTATGGATGATAAAGAAAATTTATATGGGAATGACATAGAATTTACGAGTACAATATATAAAGATTTTGGAGAACGTGTATTCGCAATAGGTTAACCTGCTGTGCAGTGCAAAGGGAGAAGCTACAATAGACTCTGTTTGAAAATATACATTTTAAATTTATATTTATATACATAATGAATTTATAAACCAAGGATATTATTGAAGAAAAATCCTCCTCTAGTAAGACCAGAGCGGACACGAGCTTCAGCAATGAAGAACACGACGACATCGAAATTAACCAAAAGTGATAAACGGAGAGCGGAGTGATTTGTCCCTAATAAATTGGAAATAGTCACAAGAAAAACATTGTCGTAACTAAATAAATATAGAAACAAGATCTACATTTAAGTACTGTTAGTTTATCTCTTTCGAGTGTAATGTATCGCCATCATTTCACACATCTACCCAAGTAATATACACATAGGTTTATTTTTAAAGATATTTCTTTTTTTTCTCAGCTTCCGTAAAGTATGCATTTCCACTATATCCGGATGGTGTCGGCTTCACGCTTTTTCCTGCGTAGAACGCTAGACAGAACAAACCTAGTGTCGAGACACTCTTTTCTCCAATTTCCGCCCGAATCCGAAACATCTGGAACTTTGTGGGTTTATATACTACCCGGGGGAATGACTATATTTTCATTTGTCCAATCTGGTGACAAGATGAAACAAGGCATCAGCCCTTCAACACGCAATGTCTCTAAAATAAACAACAAGTTAGGATTTGCGTGAAGCTACAAAAAAGTTCAAATTTTTATACATTTTCTAAAAATATATAGTGTGGAATTAACAAATAAAAAAAAGGTACAAGGCAAAACGGCATTATGACAAAAACATGCATATATTGTTTAGTAAAAATGTAACCCACAATAGTTGTGTTAAAACAGTTTGAATCGTTTTCTATATTGAATGGCGCATTGGCACCGAGATAATGACACGCGATGGTTGTGAATTCGATGATCGGTCCCTTTTCTGAAGGCTTTCTCACTTTACCTGACCAAAGCAACAAAACAAAAATATATTTTTTAACAGCTTCAAGCTTTTCCCCACAAAGGCTAGTTAGAGAGAACCTAGTGTCAAGACACTTTCCACCCCAAATCGAAACATCGAGTTAAGCTTATCGTCGCGCTTTGACTTTAAATATAATCATTTGAGACGGTCGTGCCGCAGTATGACAGCGTCTGACTGGCAATACGATAGTTGTGGGTTCGATTCTCAGTCGGGGGAATGATTAAATTTTAATTCTTTTCATTTCTCCGATTTCATCGATGACAAGACAAAGAGTGGCGTTAAGTTCCAACACTCAACACGCAATGTCTCGGATTCGAACGGAAACTGGGGAACTAGAGTGCCTTGATAAGCCGAAATCTTCCCACGCCATCCGTATTATAGTAGAAATGTCTACAACGGACAAAGAGCTTTGAGTCCACATTCTCTTTTCGCAAAACGGGACAACAAAATTATTGCCGTCGTCTGTATGTCCTAAGTCGTACAATTTGAGGTACTTTGTATTTTTAACATTTTTAAAGTGTTATGTTAAAACACTTCTTAAAAATTTTTTAGAAATTAAAAACATATTTTAGAAATCGTATAAAAAAATATTTTGGAAAACGTATTAAAAATTGGATTCAAACCCGCGACTCTTGGAAACCGTCTAAGCGCTCTGACCTCTAAGCCATGCGTTCAGAACGAACGCATTAGAACGGAGTTGATCGCATAGCTTAGCGGCGCGGGTTCAAATCCCGCTGCGTTCAAAGTTTTAAACGTTACCTTCTAGGCAAACGTGTATCATCTTAGACCCCATCAACGCCTAACATCGGGCATGGTGGTTCAAACGTAAGCTTATCTATAAATAAATAAAATTGGACTATTTGTTCGTAATATTAAAATAACCGCTTCTTACGAATACCCAGTGCAGATATGAAATTAACATATTTTACAATTTTTCTGTCTATGTGGCCGTTTGTTCCGGCTAATCTCTGGAACGGCTGGACCGATTTTGACAGGACTATCACTGGCAGATAGCTGATGTAATAAGAAGTAACTTAGGCTACTTTAACTTTTAAAAAAAGAACGGGAATCGAACGTTCGTCCTCGCACAGTCAGACAAGACACCACTGCGACACGATGTTTATTACTTTAGACGTATAAGGAAAACGATATTCCCAATGTGACGACATAAAAAACCATGAGTATGAATGTTTATAAGAGAATTGACTTTTAAAACTAGTTTTTCATATTATAACTCGTTTTGAGCTATAATACAGCTTGTATGTATATTTGTGAGACTTTAGTTAAAATGGAGGCCATTGTTATGCTGTGGGACATCGTTTGATTGGAAATTCGATGTATGTGGGTTCGATTCCCACAATTAAGACAAACGCGTTCCGCCACTTAACATGCAATTTAGGCGGAAAGCGAGCAACGGAGTGTCTTGACACCAAGTTCTCTGTGAAAATCCTGCTATGCGGGAAAGCGTGAGGCTGAAAATAAATTATAAAAAAACTCTTATATAACATATAGCTGTTTAATACCTTTAATAAAAGAATATGAGTAAATTTGTGATGATAATAATTTTTTAACAAGAAAACTGAACCTACGAGTAAGTTAATACAAAATCATCCCCTAGTCTAGTTTCGTTAGGGCTGGAATTTCCGTTCAAAAAGGCTTGATAGGCTTGATAGGGCTATCTTCTTATTATACTCTATTCATCAAAAAAAGAATCATCAAAATTGGTGTTCTCAGTAACAATTAACGCGTGGTCTATTATACAAATATATACGTGTCGATTTGAAAAGTTCCTCAGTTTGTTTTGTCGGTTCAAAATTACACCCAAAACTTAATACAAAATACACTTTTTTAAAATATTGATGTGTAACTTTGAACTCTTACTTTGAAATACTAATTTTATCTATTAATGTTTTGAATCCATCATAATAATTGAAATATTAATAAAAACAAAAAAGCATTTTAATTTCCACATACATACATACACAACAAATATTTACACATATAAATATTCAAAGAAGAGCAGCGAAAACGTATAGGTCACCCTGGAACGCAGCGGGATTTGAACCCGCGCCTCTTGAAAACCGTTCAAGCGCTCTGACCGCTAAGCCTTGCGTTCTATATCCAGCTACGTTGAAATCTCTTTTATACGTTTTCTAAATATGTCCTTTTCAATTTCCTTACTGTGCGAATATCATTTTAAGAAAAAAAATGTAAAAAAATATACATATACATTCATTTAAGTAAGCAGTACTATTCAACTAAGAAAACATATATTTCTAAACGCAAAGTCAGGTTTTTAAACTAGTATTATAAAGGATATATTAAGCATACATCTGTATATATACTTGTATATATTATATTATTACAACGCATAACAACCTTGCTGAGTGAAGACGTTGTTACGAGACAAAATTGAAATATGTGTACAAAATACCTTAATGTATATTTAAAAATTGGAAAGTACGTTAATTTTCATAATATAAACAAAAATGTTTTTTTTGTGTGTGTTTATTTGTGTTTTTGTGTTTGTCACACACTATTCTGAGTTTGGAAATAGGTAAGAAACATTTAATATATAATTAAATAAATAAAATGATAATTGTCCTGTGTTTATAGTTTGTGTTGTGTTGAGCTTGAGGTCATCGTAGTGCAGTGGTGATTGGTTGTGGATTCGATTCCCAGTCGTGCGAATGCATTTTAATCTGCTTTTACTCTGGTGCAAGACAAAAGGCGGAAAATTTGACAACTCTGCTATGCGGGAAAAAGTGTGAAGCTATTGTGTTTATTTCATTTTTGTATTCCTCCTCTCGTGGCTTCGCCCTGGCCTGCCTTGAAGTTAGGTGCTATTAGGCTACATCCTTCCCAGGCTTTCCAGACTGTCCATAACAAATTTCATAACAAAATAACCAAGAAGTCTAGCTAAAATATACATTTACGTAAATAAAACACACGAACACAAAGACAGAATTTATTTTCATTTTCTCTTTCTTTCTTTCTCCACTTTCCGCTGCCAGCGAAGAAATTAGAATAATTTAAATATAATGATTTCTTTAAGTGGGGATTAGACGCTGGGGGCAAAAGCTGTCAATTACCACAGCCACAATGATCTCATAAAGTGATAGATGTGTATTGAGAATGCAATGTATGTAAAAAAATTAGTTAATACTCTAAATTGAGCGTTGAAAAAAGCATTAAATTTAAAATCGATTCATTTATACCTGACCATTTCGGGTATAATGGCTTCCACATAATAAATATATATATAGTTGGTTAAAGAAATATACAGCAGCATATATATATATATATATATATATATATATACTTAGTCTGGCCATAAGTACTGATATCTAAAAATAAACAAAATGTTACTTTTGAATTTGGAATCTGTAATTTGTAGGTGATTGTTCATTGTGTGTTCTTCGCGCCAATATTTTGTATATGTCTTATAATTAATGAAACAAAAAATTCAATTTTAATAATGAAAATAATGAGGCCATTGTGGCGTGCTACACATACATCTGATTGTATACGCGACGCGGTTGCGGGTTCGGTTCCATTCGGGGGATTAGTTATATTTAAATTATTCTCATTTCTCCGCTCTGATTACAAGACTAAACGCGACTTTGAGTTCCGCCACTCAATACACACAAGGCGTTCCGAGAATTAAATTATTATAGAAATCGCAAATTAAACACGATTGTGATGTTAACTTTTTTTGCCCCTCGCCTATCATCATTGGCTTTTCTGAAACGCCTCTCCGCCTCTGCTTGTGGTACTTCTCGCCGGATTTACAAGTCAAGTCCTAAGTACTCAATATTTTCTTTATAACTTCTAAACTATTTGTCCATATTACTTCCTATAAAAGTCATAGTTCATCTATATGAAATAATGAAAGCGAGAAATGTATTAATTTTAATAAGAATTTCTTGAATAGTTCAGTAGAAAATTTTATCGGCAAGTATTTAAATTGAAAAATAAGGATTTTGTTTTGAATTTTCTTTAGATACAGATAATGTGCTACTGTATAATTATTTAACTTTACCTTTTATTATTATCTCGTGGATTCTATTTGGTTTAAAAATAATAAAAACGAACTGTTTCTAAAAATTCTCATTTTAAATAATGTGCATTTTTAAAAATGCATCTAATTTAAATGTATTTTAGCTCACTGTTTAGGAAATAATGGCTTCTATATAAAACATAAAAAATCTCGTAGTACGTTATCAATAAATTTAAAAAAATTAAAAAGAAGAAAAATTAAAAAAAATTGTAATTTTTATATTATTCTGATATATAAGCTATAATGATATAAAGTTTCATTTGAATCGGTTCAGTAGTTTCTGCGTGAAGTAAAAACAAACATTTACATATGTCCATACATTTATGGTATTATACATAACTAGCAGCGCCCGCGACTTTGTCTTCGTATTCTTGAATAAAAGTTACTTCTTATTACATTAGCTAGACAACTAATGTAATAAGGATGTCCTTATTACATTAGCTAGACAGCTAATGTAATGTAATAAGCTGTCAGACGACAGTGGAATTCCTGTCAAAATCTTAGCTGATTATAGCCGAAAAGAGATTAGCCGAATCATACAGACAGACAAACAGACAAAATTTTTAAGAATGATATTTTGGCATTTTGACCGTGTATATATATATGCATTTGGTAAAAAACGGTTCTCTCTAATTTTATTTATTTGTATGGATAGTCGTATTTATATTATGGATTTAGTTTTATGTTTAAAATTGTTAAGAGATGTGTTTTTTCCTCAACACTTTTCACGTTCTTGAGGTTCTAGAGGTGACGACCAACTTTTAAAGTACTTTTTGTATCCACGTGAAGAAAAAAAAAAAAGAATAGTCTTTTAAATTTCGTAGATATATTACAGACTCTCAGATATTATGTATTGACAACTGTTTAAATTTTTTTTTTTTTTTCTAGTAACGCATGGGAGTAATGTTGATTTTTATACATAATAATTTTTTTTTATTACGCAATTAGAGAGAACCTAGTGTCACTCCGTCCTCCAGTCTCCGCACGAAATCGAGACTGCGTGTTGAGTTGGAAAACGAAACGCCGCGCTTTGTCTTAGATAGATATCCTCTAAAATCATATATTTATATACATTTATTCCATTTCACAGGCGATCCATGTAACGTGGGCAATACGAGTATAACAGGTGTTTGTAAAACTATACTGGAGTGTCCTTATGCCATAAAAATTCTTGATGAAGATGAAAAGAAACCGCCTGTAAGTTAATTTTTTACGTTTTCCAACATTTCTATACACACTGTATATATGTAATACTAGCGGCCCCCCCGCGGCTTCGCATGCGTAAATTATACGAATATAACTATTTGGTTTTTTCACGCAAATTCCCAAATTTTATTAATTATTGTAAAATTAAATTATTAGTAAAAGTAAATTTTAAATTATTGTAACTTTTTAAGTTATGAACCGATTGAAATAAAATAAATATTAAATGTTAAGGGAAGTTTACCAAAATACAATTTTGAGATAAGCGTGCACGAACGCACATAATAACAGACAAAAAGTCATTGTTTTGGGTTCTATTATATAAATAAAGGCCCCCAGTAATATTTTTCTAATATATCTTCCGTGTACAGACGGCGATCACTTACATTGTTATTCTATGCATAGATCTATTATACATGGAATGTAACCGTGTCTCGATTTCAAGCGGCAAGTGGAGAACGGAGTGTCTTGACACTACTTACTCTGACTGCCCTGCTTTATAAATAAACTTTTAAAAATATGTCAAATGTATAAAATATGTATTTTAAACCCAAAGAACGAAATTATCTTTTCGTACAGAAAATTTAACTAATGTTTTTTTTATGTTCAAATATATTTATTAAATCAAAATATTTTTCGAATTGAAAGATTATTTAAACCTTTGCGATAAAACTCTTGGAATTAGACTTTGTACTGGATAGAATTTTCTTCAAAGCAAAAAATTGCCCAAATTGCGAAAAAAATGCAAATAGGATAGGACAAGGTCCGGCAAATGAGGAAGATGGCGGATTGTTTCTAACTGTCATGTCAGTCATGTAGTGTTAAAATTGTTTCTCGAGCAGTGTTAAGCTTGGCGTTATTATAAAGTAAAAAAATGGTGATGATTGATAAGCTGAAGCTGTTTTACTGTGAGTTTCGCCATTATTGTTCGGAGTTCTGAGCAGTTAACATCTACTGTTATGACCTGATGGAATTGGAGGAAGCTAAGGTGAATCACACCATGAAGTGACCACTAAACAGTTACCGTTACCTTGCTATGGGTAAGCATCGATTTAGGGTCTTGTTGTCGCGCGCTACTCCGAGCAGGACGTTGAGGGTGATTCCCACCACCCTCGACTCCGCGACGTGCCTAGCAGGCTTTCACCGCCAGGGTTCACGGAAGATTGTAGTCCCTGTGACCCTGGCCAGTGGCAGTGGAGGAGCACCGTGAGGTTTTAGTGGGTCGGCCCACATCTGCCGGTCCGGAGACCCACATAACCGCGTCCGAGTCCTCAATCGGGTTTTGTTGTAGAGTTTGACCTGGGTTCAACCACAGCGTTTTGCGCTTACGATTACCGAATACAATCCATTTCTAGTCACACGAAACAATTTGGTCTAAAATTCCTACATTTCTATACCGATTTAATAAAGAAATGCAAGCTTGAACGCGCTCTATGCAGATCTGTCAAACCATCAGGCACCTATAATTCAAGTTGCTTAATTTTACCAATTTCTTGGAAATGGGACAACATTGCGGAAATGGGACTAATTTCTTGGAAGTTTGGTACGGATCGGACTCATTATCACCTTCAATTTCTCATTGTTTACCTTAGTGGCGGATCCTCCTCCTACGAGGAGGTCATTCTTTAAGTCCAAACATCCATAACAAAAGTGACTAAACTAAAAAACAATAACGAACGGTGCCTTTGATTGGCGTATCCACAGCCAGATTTCAAATTCTCTTGCATTGGTGCCACGACAGAACTCGAATTCGAAAATGATTTTGATGTTTGTCTTTATTATGAAAACATTTGGAAGTCAATCAATCAAGTGTAATTTTTTTTATTTAGAATTGATCGTTTTCGTGTGAAAAAAGTTTCACTTTTAAATCTAACAGGTTTTGTTCTAATTCAAATTAGCCTTACTAGCCCCGTAGTTTAAAATGGCAATTCCATACTTAAGCTCTATTATTACACACACTGCCATGTGTTTGTTTATTCCTTTTGTATTTGTGGCATACAGGATGTTAGGACAACGCATATCTTAAGGGTCAATGGAACTACAACTATATATATATATATATAATAAAACAGCACTTATTAAGCTAGGCAGTCAGTCAGTCAGTTAATTCAATAGCTTTGGCCACATCTAAAATTATTTTGCGAGCAAAACCAAGTAAAATGAACTGCTCGTTGTGGCCGCAGCAATATATCACTTTATGCGGACAAGCTTAAGTGAGGTATTATTAAAACGAGCCGTTCTTTAAGCAGTTCAGCAAACTCAAACTTAGCCTTCGTTCAGACACGGCAGGTACCGCACGATTTCAACATAACCGAGTCCGTGTCCTGTGTCGGGCTAGTATTTTGGCACGATAAAAAAAAAAAAAAAAATTTTGTACCCGCCATGTGTGATCGAAGGTGTAAAGGTGTAAAGCTTTTGAAATAATTTTTTTATGTGTTAATATAATCTATGTACGTAAAATTACAGACGTGCAAATGGGATGAAACTACAAGGATAGTATGCTGTCCTACCCAGAATCTTTTGTACAGGACAGGGGTGTTCGAAAAATATTTTGAAAGCTCCAATGAAGGTGTGTTGAGATCTGATAAAATGGTAAGTTTTACCGAATAATCAATTTCTCTGCAGAATCTTGTTTGAATAATTTTGTTTTTACAGCTTCATGCTTGTTCTCGCATGGCAGGGTCAAAGAAAACTTAGTGTCAAGACACTCCGTTCTCCCCGTTCCAGATATGGTGTGTTGAGTGGTAAAACCAAACGCGGATCTTTGTCTGAGTAGAGGAAAATATTTTAAATATAATAATTTCTCCCAATGGTGATCGAACCCACAACCAGAGTGCTAACAAAATTCAATGAGCTTCAGAGAAGTTCCAATAATATACAAAACAAATAATCCACAATAATTGTTCTAGACTTGTCGCTACGAAGGTAAACAACCATTCCTCTGCTGTCCAAATTTACCAGATCTAGCAGTACCTCCCGAGCCTCGACGGTGTCCTGAATTACCGAGGCCAAAGCTGAAAACACCTGTACAGCATATAGCCTGGATAAGTAAGTCTTTGAGCTCTTCCTTAAAAGTCCTATCGGCAATAAGTTTTTCAAGAGTACAATACAACAGTAAACAATAAAGTGTAGAGAGAATCATATAAATTAATATTATACAATCAAAATATTCGATATTTTTAATGCTTGACGTGATTCATTCTTGTTAATAAAGGCAAGTAGTTCTTGCAGCTTCACGCATTTTCCGGAGTAACTGAGAAGTCGGAGAGAACCTAGTGGCGTGTCCATTTGCTCTCAGCTTTCCACTCGACATCGAGACATTGCTAGACAAGTGGCGGTTCTGAACGCCACCTTTTGTCTTACAGAGCAAGAAAATAATTTAGATATAATGATTCCCGCGAATGGGTATTGAATCTATCACCATCGTATTTACAGTTAGACTCTGTTCCACTCAAAACTATGACCTCAAAACAATATTAATTGCCCAAAATGTGTTTCGACAAAAGTCTTTTCATCTAGATTCTAAAACTATACGTCTTTTGTATTAAATAATTTAATGTATTAATTGATAAAAAAACTGTAACTTTTTTGTAGAATGCCTTGAATATCAAAGATATTTCAACCAATGTATAGAAGTTGACGACTCGTCTCGCTTGTATAAAAGAGTGAACACGTGTCCGTTGTCACAGCTGAGGATATCTGGAGGAAGTCCAGCTGCAGCTAAGGAGTTTCCGCACATGGTAATAAGGGAACTAGATTATAATAAATGCGTTCATGGCTTAGCGGGCAAAGCGCTTGGACGGTTTCCAAGAAGCGCGGGTTTGAACCCGGATGCGTTAAAAAAGTTCTAACAATGTTTTTTAATTTCCCACGTGTATGAATTAACTAAGCACTTTATAATGTTAAAAATAGTAGATATAATATGACTGTTTCCTCTTCGTCTCTCATCCAAGCTGTAAGTAAGGCGCAGTGTGACAGTGCCTGACTGTATACGCGATGAATGTGGGTTCGATTCCCTCTCGGAGGAATGATTATATTTAAAAACATATGCATTTCTTACGCTCATATGCATTTCTCTTCTTAAATAAAGCGTGACGTTGAATCCGCCCACCCTCGATTTTGGGAAGAAAGTAGAAGACGGTGGGTCTTGACACTAGATTGCAAAAGCGTGAAGCTGATAGAGAAGTATCTATAAGTATATAGTATTCATACATGAATGAAAAACTATAAATCCGTTGTTACTAAAACTATGTTGACGGAAAAGTATGAAATTTGGAAAGCTTAATTTCATATAGAGAGAAGTTCATAATAATCCTTGAGAAATTGAATTTTTTTTCTGGACACCATTTCCCTTATAGTAGAATTCGAGACATTGCGTGTTGAGTGGCGGGACTAAACGCCCCGTTGTTAAGGCAACGCGTATATTACTGCGAATATGTAACAATAAAAAACAGTACGCATACTGGTGAGTCAGGATTGCATTCTTGTCCATTACTACACGGACTAAGTCGCGGGCTACAACTAGTTACGTTTATTATAAAAATCTTATTTCAGGCTGTAATAGGCTGCCAGAACACTGTGTCACCAGATGAAGCGGACATTGTGTGGATCGGTGGAGGGTCCCTTGTCAGTGAAAAGTTCATTTTGACAGCTGCACACGTTCTAGTTGACAACCGCTTGTATGTACCAAAACGTTAGCATGAGCCTCGTATTTCCAAGGCTTAATTAGTAATATCGTTTCGAATTTCTTTACATAGAGATAAGGAAAGCACTTGTGACACAAGTCCCAGGCACAAGTTCAAGCTACAAGCTCCTCATCCTGGTGAATCTATGAAATGCTAAAAAGTTTATTTTATTTTTCTCTATAAAACTTTATTATAACTTTAAATGTATTCACCAAGATCATAAGCATTAAATATTGGAAAGTCGTGGGGTTTTTGGTGGTCAAAATTAATATATCCAGGTAGAGGAAAAGCCGTTGAGGTTATCGTGTGGCATTGAGTTGGCGTCTGACTGAAACGCGGTCGGTGGTTGTGGATTCGATTCCCACTCGGCTAAATTATTTTCATTTTTCCGGACGGACGAAACGCGGTGTTCAGTTCCGCCAGACATAACAATGCCCTGAATTTGGACAAAAAGTGCAGAACAAATTGTCTTGACTCTGGCTATATGGGAGCCACAATATTTTTTTAATAACTTATCATATCAAATTAAAAATCCAATAGTATATAATTTATTCAAAATAAGAACGCCTTAGGTTAGTTTTTTTAATAAGTTTGATAGTGTAACTTTATCTCTTTTTTACCAATTAATCTCGTATATTCTCCATACAATGATATTGGCAAAGTGATAAGTGCCCAACTTGCAGGTTCGAAACGCCATAACTAAAGAACTGAACTGGACTGAAGTTATCATTTGTAAAATAAATAATATATTATTTCAGTGGCAGAGCTCGATACGCGTTACTGGGCAGTTTGAATAAAACCGATATTAAGGCGGGACTACTCTGTAACATTGTGCGCACAATACCCCATAAAGCGTACGTGAAAGACGAAAAACAGCATGATATAGCCTTAGTAGAGCTACATGAGAGGTAAATATTGAACTACAAATTTAACTAGATAAAGACATATTTAGAAAACGTACAAAAACTTTAACGCAGCGGGATTTGAACCCGCGCCTTCTAACTTTAACTTCTTCCGAAAATTCTAACTTTAAAAAATGTTAAAAAAAATATAACTAGATAAGTTACCCACAAATACAAGAGCAAAACACAAACAAAAACTAATTCAAGCTCATTTTGGATATTGTTCAAGTTTTCGCTCAATTATAATAAGCAAAATATTTTTAGATAACGTATAAAATTTGTAACATAGCGGGTCTCGAACTCGTGCCTCTTGGAAACTATCAGAGAGAGCGGTTTCCCATTAAAACCTAATTTGTTAATTAAAAGGCCTGTCTGTTTGCATATCTTTAGAACTACTGCATGGATACGTCATGTTAATTTTTCATTGACTTACAACAATAAAAAAATAAGAAGACTTGAAGAAAAACCATATTAGATCAGCTAAACTATAAGAAATAGGTAAATGCCGCACTACTGAAAGCTGTTCAGTCTGATGGGCAGTTTTCATTTACATACAAAAATTAAAAATCTGGAAAATCTGACCAAGAAGCATAAAAGACTAGCTGATGAGCTAAAATGTTTATCAGCAGAGGACATTGGACCTCATAATGTATATTTATACTAACATACACACTACATGACCAAAACTAAAAAAAAAAAAATTAGGGGATCAAAAATTAAATTATACATAAACAAAATATACATTGACAACTACTAAAGTTCAACCCCTACTTATTTGAGGTACACATTGTTACTCCAATTGCAATACCAAAAGCTATAAAAGTGTCAAAGAACCTTAGCAAATTATCTTATATTATAAGTTTGCTATAATTAAAATTACACCTTCACAAAAAATATATAAAAGAAAAAAAAACAATCTATTACGGGTTGCTCATTTTTTTATATAAAATTTGTGTGTTTACCTGTGTTGCGAATGTGTTAATGTGTGTGTGTGTGTGTTGGACTATATGAATTTTTAATGGAAACAATGTTCCAATAGATTTATATGGGGTGGGTCATTAAAGCCACGCAGAGCTAGCTACCGGCAATTACTAGTATAAAATAAACTCAGAACAGAGTGTCTTAAGAGAGTGAGATTCGCGATATACGTGACGAAAGGAGAACTTTAAATAACTAAAATTTTAAGCGCTACAACCACAAACAAGAGTTTTCATTTTTTTTTTGTCGATTCCAGGGTTAGATTCAACGAGTTCATCCGACCAATTTGTCTCCCGGTTCCCTACAGGGAGATCGGAGGGCACAGAATCATAGCTGGGTGGGGGGAGACTGATGAAAGGGGAAAGGCATCTGTTGCCCTACTTACCGTAAGTCAAAATTAAATTTAGGGAATCTTTCACCCAAAACGGGTTCGAGTTTCTAATATATCATTGTCCCTAATAAATGATGGTATTTACAAAAAAATTAACTTCTTATTTTGAATTCTGCTATGTCAAAAATTATTGAACGGTACTTTAGCACGTTATGAAAGAAAATTACTTTTGGTTTATTTTTTATTTCTATTATTATACTATAAGATATAAGATAAGATGAAATGCTTCTTTGATTATAATTAAAACATTGACATTTAATAAAAAAAAGTCTAGCTTCACCTATATCTATTTATCTATCAATATAAAAGAATCTCGAAACGCCATTTTGTATTAGTTTTTGACGTTAGATCTGCTTCAAAACAAGCACACGTGAACCTTTCATCGTGAATCCATACGTTTTAGAGCGCTTGTTTTTCAAGAGGCGCGGGTTCGAACACCACCGCTCAAAATTTTTATAAGTTTTCTTAAATGTTTAATGATAACTTAACATAATATTAACATAATATTAAATTTTAAATAAAATCGAAGTGACTGTTTGTAATATTAAACTAACCTTTTTTTACTAAATATATATATATGTACTAAATATATGTATGCACGATATATATACCAAAAAAAAATATTTTCCAATTATTGTCTATCTGTTCATTTGTTCTGAATAATCTCTGTACCCGCTGGACCGATTTGACGGAACTTTCACTGGCTGATGTAATAAGGAGTAACTTAGGCTTTTATTTTAAAATTCCACGAGGACGAAGTCGCGGGCACTGCTTTTATACTTTATTTTATAGTTTATACTAAAAATTTGTAATCCATTCATGTCTTCAATTTTGGTATCTGCCGAACAGTGGAGAAAGGAGTCACACACTGCACTATATATAAACACAATTATTATTATATAGAATTATTATATATAAACTTGTTTATTTTTTTGAAAGTTAAATGGATATTTATTTTGATTAAATATGAAAAAAATTGGCTTTTACGATTTTATACGTATCAAACCGGATAAACCAATATCCAACTCTTCAACTCGAGTCTACCTGTGAATACTAACTGCTGTAGAGTGTCCGAAACGTCGGATCTAAAATGTATTTAAAATCATTATAAGAAAAGAAGCTATTTTGTGTGTAGACGAGGTGGCATTTGTCTCGTCAGTTGATACCTCAATAGTGAAGACGGTTGGAAACTTTCTACCACCTGGGACCCAATACTGAAAACTTTGAACTCTCAATCCGAACACACCAGAGAGCAAATACATTCAGCTTATTCTGCAAGAATCCCGGGCAGTACGCGAGGCGACTAAGAAATCGTTGGCGATAATTTGATATAATATTTGTATCAACTAACAGACGAATGCCACCTCAGTCTACAGCAGGCTAGTGTGACCACGGACTACTGTAAAGTGTCTGAAAAACATAGTGTTTTCTAAAATATATTTTCCAATACTAATAATATACGCGGTTAATCCATTTAAAATAGTCTCATTTCAAAACGATTTTTATTTTCAGACAACCGTCGAAGAAGACACTCGCTTGTGTAAGCAGAAGTTTGAAAGATCAGTATTCTATCCCGATAGCATGATATGCGCTAAAGGAAGCGTTGGGGGTTTCTCTCAAGGCTCTTGCAAGGTATTATTAATCAGTTCGAGCGTCCGGAGATCGTGGGTTTGAATCCCGCTTATTAATTATTATGGTATCGATAAATATAATATACTCAACGTTCCACAAACTTACTTGCATATAACTACATAAGTTTTAAAGTGGATACAGAAATCACTTACCCGTTTACTTTCAGCCTTATTCCAAAGATCCTAATCCCAAGCTTATTCCTGCATAGCAGGATAGTTATGGAGAATCTAGTGTCAAGACATTCTGTTCTCCATTTTTTACCCGGATCCAAGACATTACTTGAGCAGCGGAACTCGAAGCCACGCTGTCTAGTCATCTAAGCGTAGAACTTAAATTAATTTAAATTTATTCATTCCCCTAAATCTGTATCAAACCCACTAAATTGGTTATGTTAAGTCAAGTATATTATAATTTCAGGGTGACAGCGGCGGTCCGTTAATGGCGTTGTTTTCAAATCTGAACTGCTCGTATTCTATAGAAGGTGTAGTTTCCTATGGACCAAGGTGTGGAAAAGTGGCAGGAGTGTACACTAAAGTGTCCATATACTTAAATTGGATAGCTGAGACGATATGGCCGAACGAATGGAAGATTTATCATAATTAAATATATAACACATACAAATACAAATGTTTTATTGTCCACATATATTACAAATAAATTAAGACATAATAATACAATAATCTTAGTGATTTTTTTACAAGCAACCTTTGGATGTTGAAGTTGTATGAGACATTTATATACATAACACAAAATAACATATATTGGTGGTGGGTTCGATTTCTACTCGGGGATTTTATTCGAATTATTTTAATTTTTCCACTTGTAAAATCTCGTATCTAAGACAAAGCCCGGCTTTTTCACTATTCATACTATCTACCCTGCAATGTGGAAAAAAGATTGAAGCTACAAAAACAATATATCTATCCATATTCATATTATAAATGCGAAAGTCGGTCTGTCTGTCTGTGACGCTTTCAACGCTAAACCACCGGAATGATTTGGATAGAATTTGGAATGAAAATAGTTGAAGAACCAGGGTCCAACATAAATACATACAACAAAACCAACCCTTAGTGGCTGAAATAGGGGATGAGAATTTATATGATAAACTTAAACTGCTTAACTGAATGTGAATAATTTTGACATAAATATCGTTTATAAGCCAGAGCTAAGTAAAGGATACTTTATATTTCAAAAATCAACCCCTCAAAGGGTAACAATATAAATGCGAAACTTTGTTTACGGCTGTCATGTTAACACGATTGAACCGCTGAAGTTTTTCCAGGAATTGAAATGTGTTACGACAAGGCCGATAAAAATACGAAACAGTTAGACTAGGTCTAGACTAGGGTCGCTAGTAATATATGTAAAAGCTAAACTCAAAGTGAAATTTTTTTATTAAAAACGAGCTGATGCCCAACAATTCGTTTGCGTGGCCTTTATGTCATATCTGTTGACCTGGATTTTATTAGAGAGAAAAAAAATGGGAGCTATATATAAATATAATAATTTCACCGAGTGGGAATCGAACCCACACCCATTGCGTTTATAGACAGACACTGTTCCACTGCACGCCACGATGGCCTCATAGAATGGAGGATTATGTATTTTTTTACAATAGCGCACACATAAATCGTCTATATAACCAGTAGTCGTGGGTTCGATCCCGAATCTTGGACATAGTTTAATTTTGACACACCCTTTTTCTGGGCTTACTTTTTCAAGATCTTGTTAAACAAGGAACGAGAACGGCGTTGAGTTACGCGAGGTTTCAGCTACTCACAGTACAATGTCTTTCAAATGGACGGAAAATGGAGTGTATTAACACCGCCAACCTAACTAAAGGAGAAAAAACGTGACTGATACAAACATTTTCTTTTATTTGTATTGAGTTTTAACTAAGCAAACAGAAAATATGCCGTTTTGGGACAAGTATACTGGATGGTTGTGACTTCAAATCTCTCTGTTCTCTGACGGGGGACTTGGTTCTCTCTAAATACCCTGATTTGCGGAAAAAGACGTAAAACCTCTATTTTTTGACCATCGTCCTGTAAACAACAAAACTATTCAACTTGGATTTACGTCGCAACTTCAATTTTATTTAAATATATTAAAAACAAGAATAATATTGCTTCACTAACTCATAATAGATAAGGAGAATAAGTGTTTTCGATAAGAAAAAACAGTTAACGAACCTATATTTTCCTACCAAATAAGAGGGACTTAACGGAAAAAGTCAAATCATCTCTAATTGAGCAAAAACAGCTTATTTTAAAATTCTACAGTAATATTCCTATTTTTGTAGTGGAAACTTAGTTTGTCGTTTTTGGATGAACAAAAATCATGAATCGTCACCTAATGTCGAATATAACTTTATGGTAATAGATGTAAAAACCAAAACCATGTTGGTTAAGTTTTAAATAAAACATGTGTAATTTCTTATTCGGGCAAATTGAATTGAAAAAGACATATGTATTTAGAAAACGTATAAAAATTTGAACGCAGCGGGTTTTGAACCCGCGCCTCTTGAAAACCTACCGCTCTGACCGCTAAGCCATGCGTTCTACATCCAGCTGCGTCGAAATTCTTATACGCTTGTTACAACTTATATTTGTTGTTAGCATCTCTGAAGAGAGATTTGGAAAGAGAGAATGCTATTTATTGAATATATATTCTCGCTGCGTTAAAATTTTTTATACGTTTTCTAAATATATCTTTTACAATTTCCTTAGTGTGCGAATAACACTTTGAAAAATGTTATAAAATGCAAAATGAATTATTTGACGTTCTAAAATATATCTTCTTATTTTGAAATGAAATTATTTCACTTTGATTTTGAATTTTACTACTAAAATTCAAAGTTATAATTTTTCACTTCTATCGACAGTCCCTATGAGTGCGTGAGTTATCTGTTAAATGAACCGGATTTCGTTACGTCAAAAACAAGGTATAAACCAAGGATATGACAATACATTATCTAGTTCCATCTTTTTGTTTTTTTGCAGCAATTTTCAGATGTCTGAAAGAATGCTCTTGGAACAAATAACCTTTCAAACCATTCAACAACTTGAAATAACAAGCGAACGTATATTTAAAACTACTGACTTAGTACTAAAGGAATTTGAAAAGAAGCAGAGTCGACTTTATATAAAAATAAAATTAAAGGTAAAATATATAGAAAATATACCATATTTAATTTCAGTGACACGCTTTTTCCCGCATAGCGCTGTAGTCTGTGAGAACCTAGTATCAAGACACTCCGTTCTCCACGCACTGACTGCTTTCAAGACATTGCCTGTTGGGCGGCGGAACCATTTATAACCATTCATCCGAGTGGGAATCGAACGTATTACACAAAAGCGTTTACACCCAGACGCTGTCCCACTCCGCGACGAGGGCCTCATATGTGTATGTTACTGTAAAAGCTTGAACTTTGAACATTTAACATTGTTCTTTGTTTATTATTCATTTTAAACTTAACCCTCAGTAAAACTTAGGTTTCACTTCTGAGAGACACGGCAAATGACTTTTACCATTAAAGTTGGTAAATTTTAAATTTTACTTGAAAATCTTAATATATTCCTTTGCACTAACTTTTACAGTAACACATATTTACAATCACTTAGAATTTTCTTTTAGACAAATATGACATATCCTAGCTGCACTATGACTGAGAGCAATAAAAGCCATACATTATTAAAAAAAAAAACATTTTTTAAAAACGTTTAAAAACATGAACGCACCGGGATTGCAAGCAGCATCTCTTGAAAAAGACGTTATCAAAACATGTTAAGTGTGTAAACACATGTTAAAATAATAGCCATAAATAAAAAAAACACACAAAAATGGTAAAATAATAGCCATAAATAAACAAAAAGAGTTACGCAGACGGACAAGTGTGAAATTTTGTATAGTCAAAATTAATATGAATTAGAAGTGAACAAATCTAATGTGTTTTATAGTAATGTGTAAGAAATACACTAAATTAAGGTTTAGTAGTTAAGTCCTAAACATATCGATTTTCTTTTTATTATTAATTCTTTCTGAGCCAAAGGTGATTTGTAAGAGATTGCTTTAAGCAATAAAAACCGCTTTTGCATACTATTAACTTTTTTTGTGTGCAGTAAAAAGTCTTCTAAAATGAAAAAATATTTAGCGCTAACCGCTATTCTACGACTCTTGAATCCCACCCACCCTAGAATAGTATATAAGTTGAGATCGAGGATGGTGTTGCATTGTGAGTTTGACTATCGGCTGAGGTAAGTCAAATTATATATTTATATGAGTAAACTAAGTGTGCCCGCGACTTAGTCTGCGTGGAACTCTAAAATAAAAGCTACTCCTTATTACATTAGCTATCTGCCAGTGAAGGTCCTGTTAAAATAGGTAGCCGTTCCAGAGATTATCCGGAACAAACTGACAAACAAAAATTGTAAAACAATGTTTATTTCGTATATATACCGTGTACATACATATGCATTTAGTAAAAAGCGGTTCCTTTAATCTGTAATTTTATTTATTTGTATAAATCAATACAAATACTACGGGAAATCTTAAAATTTTCCATCAAGACTTATGATTTACCAAATCTAATGGTAAAAGTTCAAACTTTTTCTAACCTATCTTAAATCACATTTACTGTGTCTCTTAGGAGTAAAACCTATTGTATCGAGATATAGCTTCCAAATGAATAAAGTTTACACAACAGTCCGACTTTTACCATTAATGTTGGTAAATGTGAAATTTTGCTGGTAAATGTTATGTTATCAGATCGTGCGGGCGAAGGATGGGCTTATAAAAAAACAAACATATTTTTTAGCTTCTCCTCCTCCTCCTCCTTCAAAAAAGTCATTGTCACACTTTTTCCCGCATAGCAGGATAGTCAGAGAGAACCTAGTGTCAAGACACTCCGTTCTCCATATTCCGTTCTAATCTAAGACATTGTGTGATAAGTGGCGAAACACAACGCCGAGCTTAAAATGGGGCCAAATTTCACTTATGCTAAATCGTTTGCTATTCCATAGTCTTAGGCTATTTTCTATTTCCTTACCTAATACTCGTATTTAATTTCTGAACACATCCTGTTTGAATGATACGCACAGCTTGTATGGGACAATAGAATTGCTTTTTATTTCTATTTTTCGAGCAAAATCCTTATGTTTCCTGCGCTTTCAAATCATCCTTCGACTTCTACAAAAAATTTTAAACCAAATTAGCCAAAGCGGCACAGCCCTCTTCGAGTTTTAGCGAGACCAATAAACTTCATTTGATTTTTATATACTTAGTCTTGCCATAAATATTGTTACAAAGAAAAAAAACTTTTTTGTTGTATGTATCACTTATTACTATTACAATGTGTTAGTTTAAAACAATAATATAAAATCAATAAAAATATATAAAGCTTATACCAAGTGGTCTCCATTGGCTGCAATCCAGTCCTTTAGACGTTGAAACCAGTTATATAGCAGCACGCACTCTTTCTATGTAAAAATTCTTTCCGGCCAATAGTATGGATTGTTTTAGGGACTCCAAATTATCATCATATAGGCTTTAGAGTAAGTCTTACTCTCTAAAACTTACAATAAATCATAATCCAGTGGATTAAGATCAGGACTAGACGACGGCTAGTCTTTAGCTCTGATGAAATCCGGAACGTTTATTTCTACCCAAGACTGGGTAGATCGTGCGTGACGACTCGGCGCCAAGTCTTGCTAAAAGGACCATTCTTTTTTTTTAACATTTTTTAAAGTGTTATTCGCACACTAAGGACATTGAAAAAGTATGTCATTTTCAAGGACCATTCTTGTTTGAACATGGTGGTTTTAAGGGCTTAACCACCATCTTAAGAATGGTATTTGGATACACTTGTGACGATGTTTTGATACCCTTGTCACAAAAATATGGCTTAGTCACTCCTTCATAGCTACCCCACCAAACTATCACTGAAGTCGGATAATGTCCACGTTGTACTCTTTTAATTAATTGAGAAGCTTCTTTAGAGATTTGAGCATAAATAAGGTCGTTTTGTTTGTTATAAAAAAATTCTGTGATCTCCCTTTTTTTGATTTGTTTTGATTTTACCACCCTATTCTTTTTTAAATTATCAGTTAAAAATAACAAGTGCGCCTCTTACGAGCTGCAAGTCCTAAGTCATCTATTAAAATACGCAACATGGTTCTAAGTGCTATTTTCATATCTTGAATGGGATTTTGAATGGGATTTCTTCGAATTCTTTCCCTTTATGCTTTGCTGCCTTTTTGTGCGAACACAACGAGGATGGTCAAATCTTTCAATATCCTCAATTTGACCAATACCAAGCGTATGAAGGATTTAAAACATATATATTTGGCACCATACCTACTTTATGTAATGCAATCACCGCGATTCGGTTCTCTTTATCACCACCGACAATATATCGGCTCGAAAATAAGAAAACACAAAGAACAATCATATAAAAATGACAGACTCCAAATTCACAAGTAATGTTTTGTTTATTTTTAATTACAACAGTATTTATGACCAGACTAAGCATATAGATTAAAAATAAGTTAAATGAAAGTCGTAGACACAAGAATACTTTGAAATCGTTTCTTCTTCAGCTTTATGCTATTTCCCGCAAAGCATTGAAGGCAGAGACAACATAGTGTCGTGACAATCCGTTCTCCGCTTCCGTCTGAATTTGAGACATTGCATTTTGAGTGGCAGAGGTATAATCGAGTCGACAACCGTCGCGTATAAAGTCCGAATTCACCACGATGGCCTCAAATTATATAGATAGCCGCTCTTGAGCTTTTTAATGAATCTTTTAAAACCCAATTATTTCATGGCATTAGTTTTATTTAATAATATGTTTAATTATTAATTTAAGGTCATCGTGGCACAGTGACAGCGTTTGACTGCACTGCGATTGGTTGTGGGGGTTAAATTATTTTTATTACTCGGCTTTGGTACTGAACACGCATGTCTCAATTTCGGAAAGGGATGTCTTAATACTAAGCTCTCTGATTATATTATATTTAATATTTATCTATATACAATATTATAAATGTTGTGCCTGTTTATAATCTTTATCGTAATCTTTACTGTAACCCCGCTAGTTGCTTCTCCCCAACTTTCCTAATTTGCTCACTTGTGTAATTTTAAGTACAATAAAGAAAACTAGCTGCGTTGAGTTCCGCCACTTAACACGCAATGTATCGGATTCAGGCAAAAAGTGGATAACTCTACCCTGACTGCCCTGCTAAGCGGAAAAAAGCGATAGTCTTAAAGTACATCCAAAAAAAATTCTTAGTAATATAGTTTTCTTTATATATCTCTTTTTTTTTTAAGCTACATGCTTTTCCCTGCAAAGCTGGGTAGGCAGACAAAGCCTAGTGGCAAAACACTCCGTCTTGCCCTTCCCGCTCACAATGAAGACATTGCATATTAAGTGGCGGACCCCAACGCCGCGCTTTATCTTAGGTACCATTACAGAGAAATGAAAATATTTAAAATATAATCAATCCTCCGAGTGGGAATCGAACCCACGACCTCGACCTTCCTCCACCACCGTTTACAGTGAGACGCTGTCCCACTGCGCCACGATATTGTTTTCTAATTCAAATTAAATATAATTTTTATCTACAGATTTCCTCAAATCCAAAGGGAGAAACGAAGCCATGGCACGAGTTTCGCTGTATATCATAACAACTATAATGATTTTCGACTCTTTATATACAGCAAGTGTAAGTTTATCGAATTCAGGCGGAAAGTATTACTTAGGAAATTGAAAAAACATATTTAGAAAACGTATATCTAAAACGCATGGCTTAGCGGTCAGGGCGCTTGGACTGCATTTTTACTGTATTGTTTTTTTTTATATTCGAGTTTTATACATAAATGATTGATTGAAATTAGTATACTTGATCAATTTAAATTTAAATTAATATTTAGTATATATTATTGAGAAAATTATATTATTCGGTCCAGGAATACTATTCTGATGATGATGGTTATAGATGCTCACTCGAGAGGCTACTTATTGTAAAACTATATTTAAAAAGAGCTACTGTTGAGTTTCTCGCCGGCTGTTCTCAGCAGAACTGCCTACCGAGACGGTGGTAGCTGCCGCTAGGACTGACAATACTGACATATGTTAATTGACGATTCGTCAGTGCTTGTAATAGCCTATTTGAATAAAGAATATTTTGATAAACGTTAAAATTGTAATTTTCTCCACTCTGGTGAACAAGACCACGCGGCGTTGAGCCCCGCCATTGAACACACAATAAATATATCGAATTCGGAAAGTGGAGAACAACCTATCTGGACACTAAGTTATCTCTATGTTTTTTTAAAGTGAGGAAATTCAGAAATTTTATAGGACGGGTTCTGTGGTACTCCGGACTGGCAGATTTTGGCCGTCGCACCCACTAAAACCTCACGGCCCGTCGTGGAGTCAAGGGTGGCTTTTTCCACGGACGTATTTGTATTTTTTTTCTTATTTTTTTTTTTTTTTTTATTGTTAAATATTTGAGTCTAAGAAGTTGCAGAATCACTGAATGCAGATAGGTTTTTTTCTTTTGTGTCAGGACTTGAGGGGCCCTGATTAGTCCTATACGTAAGGACTGGGGTGAAAGAAACAAGTCATATGCGATGGTTACAGTGTTCCTACGTCAGGTGTCCAAGTTGTTTTGTCAAACCAATTGTCTTCCTAAACGTATTGTGGTGGTGAGTGGTGATGTCCTGCTCAAAGTAGCACGTGGGTGCGATCAGCGCACTCCTACTCAGGCCAGGTAACTAGGCGCTCAGCTTCCCCAAGCTAATCTCTGGTCTGTCTGCTATGCGAGAAAAAGCGTGAAGCTGTTACATATATTCGTTTTTGTAATAAAATACAAAAAATACATTTAGTTTTAATCTAATTTCGCTTCCATTATAACAATATTCAACAGTTTAAGTCGATTAAAACAGCTTTGTAAATGAATGTCGATATGTTAATTTTGCATATCACCTAGTTCCATGCTTGTGTTTAAGTACTACGCGTAATGTCTTAAAAATTGACAAACAACGGAGAAAGAAGAATCTTAACACCAGGTACTGCTTTACCAAAGGAAAGGAATACATAACGATATAATAAATTACAAAAATATTCTTAGAAAACGTATAAAAAATTGAATGCAGCGCCTTGCAAGCAAACCATGCAGCCATGCTTAACTTAGTGGCCAGAGCGTTTGGATACCCCTGTGTTCAAGATTGATGTCCCCATAAATATTGGTTTTCATATATCTTATATGTACAGAGCCAAACTTTTATTATATGTATAGATTTTACACCGTCGTAGCTCAAGTGGACTGTAACTAAACGATAGCAATAGCTGTTAGTTCCCGATTGATGAAAATTAGTCAGTCAGCCACTACATAGGTATGCCTCTAGAGATCGCAGGTTCAAATCCTTAACGATTATTTTTTTTAGATCCAAAAAGCATACAATCCGGTGTTAAGCGACGTCTTGGCTGTGAGGAAACGTCCATTCTGTAACGCATTTACAGGTGAGTTCAATTAGAATCAAATGGTAATATTATAAATACGAAAGTAACTGTGTCTGACGTCATCAGGGCCAAGCTGCTGAACCGATTGTGATGAAATTTTATATAGAGATACTTGAGTGAACATAGACTTCTTTCTCTCCCATGTTTTTCTAGTCTTTTTTTAAGAATTTCATTTCATTTTGTTTCACGATAAGGCCGGCTCAAATATGAAACAGCTATAATTAACGCTGGCGAAGCGGCGAGCGACTAGTAGCAATATATATTATAACAGGCCATCAGGGCTGACTGTAAAAGTGATAGTTGTAGGTTCAATTCATACTCGGAATAATAAATATATAAAATTTTGTGGCATTGTCCTGGTCTGGTAACTGGTATTTGGTTCATTTACCCAACAAATATATATGTAAAAACTAAGCATCGGCATAACATGGAGAGCTCTTTATATATAAAAATCATTTTCCGCAAACGTATAAAAATTTGAACGCAGCGGGAATTGAACCCGCACGTCTTTATCACCCCACACCATTTTAATATCATAAAATAACACAATGAACAATGATATAAAAATGGCATTCCAAATTCAAAAGTAACATTTTGTTTATTTTTAATTCTAACAGTATTTGTGGCCAGACTAAGTATATAAATTAAACTCTTGTTTAACTGACTGACTGACAGACAACCTTAACCTAAACTATTGGACGTATAAAGCTGAGTTTTATATGAAGTAAAGTATAGGTTCCTCAAGGAGGGTAGCGGGTACATACCTAGATATCTAAAAGATTTTTTTCCCAAAACTTCAACAAGAATTTCAATTTACGATTTATAATACACACAAGCGAGTAACTACTCGTAGGTATTAAGTTTGTATAATTTGTTTTTAACAGGTTGCGGACGTAAGCGAGCTGAAGGCACCAATAATGTTCAAGCATTCGATACATTCCGACAAATGCAGGTATTTCGCTTATTCATTTATAATTATAAACGAGTCCATCGTGGCGTAGTGGGACAGCGTCTGACTGTGATCACTTTTGGTTGTGGGTTCGATACACACTCGGGGAACTTAAATATTTAAATTATATTTCATGTCTCCGCTCTAGTATCTAAGAAAAAGCACGGCATTGAGGTCCGCCACTCAACACGGAACTCAACACTGGGCTATCTCCGCCTACGCTGCGGAAAAAGTGTGAAGTTGAAAAAAATATATCAATCAGAAAAAGCTATATTTAGAAAACGTGGAATAATTTGAACGCAGCGGGTTTTGAACCCGCGCCTTTTGAAAACCGTTCAAGCGCTCTGACCGCTAAGCCATGCGTGCTACATCCAGCTACGTTGAAATTCTTATACGCTTATTACAACTTGTATTTGTTGTTAGCATCTCTGTAGAGATTTTTTTATACGTTTTCTAAATACATATGTCTTTTTCAATTTCCTTAGTGTGCGAATAAGACTTTAAAAAATGTTAAATAAAATATCAATCTTTTTCACATTTTTTTTAAAAGTGCAATTCACACAGGAAATTGAAAAACATATATTTCGCAGCGGGATTTGAACCAGCCATTCTTGAATGCCGATGCGTTCAAACTTTTAAACGTTTTCTAAATATATGTTTTTCAAATCTCATTCTATCAATCGATATATGTAAAACTGTTCTGGTACTGAGTAACTTACTTATATATATTCGAATAGGTATGTATGTATTTATGTAAATCTTTTTGTTTTACTTACAATTTTAATTGTGTTTATTTATTGCCACCACAGGTTATCTGGAAGAAATCTCTTTAAGATATAAGTCCACCATTACACCACTTAATTTCTGTAATGTGTACTTGTATTGTTTTTTTTTAAGTGCAATAAAGAATATATGTCAGACAACGTACATACGACACTTGTCGTGCCTTTACGTTAGTTTGGATCGAAATCCATATCATCATCTGTTCTATTCGTATATACTAAAAGTGATACAGTTCGTTATAAAATATAGATGTATTTGTTGTAATAAATATAAATATTGATTTATTTTTTGTAATTCGCAGCTTATTCCCAATTTTGAGCCCGAATTTTCTTCACCAGAACGGAGAAACATGGCTTTGAATGAGGTTCGAACTGCAAACCATCGCGTGTAGTCACAAGCTGTCACTGCACCACAATGGAAAATTAAAATAATTAGTATAAACGTATAATACTTTGTCGCTTGTTTTCTTTCAGTTGGCCAGAGCACCTATAGCGGGATTCGAAACCGCAGACTTAGCACAATTAGCTGCGGATACTGAGCTATGGGGGTCTATTCGTGATGAGATGTTGAGACGCAGATATTAGTGAAAAATGTTGTATTGTAATATCATACGAATGTGACATATTCAAGTATAATAAAACAATTATAAATCAATAAAAATCTCTTTTTTTTTTTGGAGTTATGTAAAATTTGTATATAAGCAGACCTAGGGTTTTAGGGACTGTGTATTAGATGGCATTGTTTTACTTAATGTAACTTATCATTCCCTCAAGTGGAGATCGAACCCACAAATGAATTGGCAATTTTTTAAATGGCAACAATTTTTAGTTTTCAATTTCTCTCTAAATAAGTAAATGTTAGGTTAGGTTTTTTAACATTTTTTAAAGTGTTATTATCGCACACTTAGGAAATTGAAAAAGACATTTAGAAAACGTACAAAAATTTTGAACGCAGCAGGGTTTGAACCAGCGCCTTTTGAAGAGTTTTGTAGAGTTGTGAAGAGAGAGAGAGAGAGAGAAAGGTGTTCAAGAAGCGCGAGTTAAAAATTTATACACGTTTTCTAAATATGTCTTTTTCAAATGTTAGGTTACTAGGTAAATCTCTTAATTAAACTAATATTGTTGTTTTGTAATGTGGAACTCCATCAAATAATGTTTGTAGACTCTATATAGGAAACCTTATGCTCAGTTCAAATTATAGTTATTTACATATAATATAAATGTAACTGATCGCTGTCCGTACATGGAAGATATATGAGAACAAATATTATTGGGGACATTTACCAATGTAGTAGAATCCAATTTTTTTTTCTGTTTGTCTGTACGTTTGTGCACGCTAATCTCAGAAACAGCTTAACCGATTTAAATACAGTTTTGACTATTGTATTTAAGTAAACTTTTCTTAACATTAAGTGTTTATTTTATTACAATCAATTCATAAACAAAAAAGTTACAACAATTTAAATTTTGTTCGACCAAAATTGCTATATTTTATAGCAATTTCGGTCGAACAAAATGGTTTTATTATA
Source organism: Podotricha telesiphe (assembly GCA_038994665.1). Lineage (NCBI taxonomy): Eukaryota > Metazoa > Arthropoda > Insecta > Lepidoptera > Nymphalidae > Podotricha > Podotricha telesiphe. The sequence continues at coordinate 31,807 of JAOYRR010000454.1, forward strand.
TTGGCTGAAACATTAATTAGTTAACGCCGTGTAGTTTACCCAGGCGAAGTCGCGAGTGGGGCGCTAGTGATATCTAAAAAAAATATATAGTATAGACAGGGCAAATGAGCAACCACGATCTGTTGGTAAGTGAACACCGTCACCCATGGCTCCGTGTAACACCAGAGGAGCTACAGGGATGTTGCCGGCCTTTAATGTGGAAAGACAGGCCTTATGAAGGTACCCATGTATCGACGTATCGACCTGGACCTGCCGCTGGTAGGCCATTCCACAGTTAGCGCCACGTTAGCTGATGGTGAGGATGCTACTTCAATCTATTACTTATTGTGTTAATTTTGCGTTCTCCAGAACACTCCCCGTGATAAATGCGGTAGAGAACGCACATTTCTCTCTGTATCTCTCTTTTTCTCCATATATATATATACTAGCTGTGCCCGCGACTTCGTCCGCGTTGAATACTAAAATAAAAGTACATCAGCTATCTGCCCGTGAAAGTCCCGTCAAAATCGGTCGGGCCGTTTCAGGGAACAAACAGACAGACAGACATACATATGAATTTAGTAAACAGCGGTTAGTTTAATATTAAAAACAGACACTTCAATTTGACTTCATCTTGAAATAAATTCTCTTTTAGTATTATGTCATACGCTTGCCATGGGATTTACCTGATTTTTCTATCACTATCTACCTATCTCTGTATCGTTGTAATATAATTTCGTAAAGCAAACTTTAGACTCTCCTGTCGTCTTAAAAATTTGCACATGTGTCCGGATCGGGTGACAAAATAAAAAAAAAAAAAAAAAAAAAAAAAAAAAAAAAAAAAAAAAAAAAAAAAAAAAAAAAAAAAAAAAAAAAAAAAAAAAAAAAAAAAAAAAAAAAAAAAAAAATTTTTTAGTTAAGTGTTGTATGTGAAATTGTAAAGATAGTAACGCTTTCTAAACGCGACGTTTGTAGATCCAAATTTTACTTGGACAAATATTTCTTATTTATGTCATATATATACACGATGCGTTATTAATAATACAGTTTAATTGTTAGCGATTGATTGATTAAGAAATCGCATGGCATTGGTTCGATACCCATTTTGCAGGACAAAAAAATAATTAGACGTTCTAATGTGTGTATTTAAAGTATATATCGTCGATTGGGTGGTGACATGAGTGTTTTGGTCGAATTGAAGAATGTGATATTTACGGATGTGAATAGATCTAAGCCAAAAAATGACAATATATGATAATCCTACTAATATTATAGCTAGCTGCTAGCTGCCAGCCGAAAAAATAAAAATAATTTAATGCCATAATGTTAGTTTTTTTCTTACGCTACGCTAATATAAGCTACTCGAAATACTAATCCTGCGCAGACGAAGTCGCGGGTATCAGCTAGACATGATGTCCTGACGTGACAATCTATAATTTAAATAAAACCGAAGAAATTCATAATAATTTACAGGTAAATAACCTAATTACATAATTAAAATTATAATGAAGTAGGTATCTTTTTGTATCTACGTGTAACTCCTAACCAAAAAAAAACCTGCCACTAACTAACCCTGGACCTATATTACTTTTAGTACAATGCGTTTTTAATAAATCGCATTCGTTATATTTAACAGGAAAGTAACCTATCTACATAATTAAAATGAAGTCTCTTATTGTACGTGTAAATCCTAACCAAATAAAAACCTGCCAATAACTAAACCTGGACGAATAACTAAAGCAATATAGCTTTAATTACAATACCTTTTTAACAATGATAATGCCTTGAAAATACGCAAAACAGACACAACCATCAATGACGTCTGCCCTCACGCGTCTGTCCGCGTTCAGGTCGCGGTCGCGCACTCATCGATGAGCGACTTCTTCCCCCACCTCACCCACCGTGTATAGCGCACTCGGTTAAAATAATATTTGTCCGAATGAAACCCGTAAAAGACATTATATCTACTTTAAATACCAGAAGCGATTAAAGTATCTAACTACCATATTAATTTATTGACTACAATGGTTTACTAATTTGGTTTTAATGGCTTGAACATAAGATACTTACTTGATATTTTGGTCAATTCACACAATGTCTTTATAACTTGTAGCCTATGTATTATTCTGATGTATAAGCTTTATTATTGTAAAGTTTCATTAAAATTCATTCCATTCAGTAGTTTTTACGTGAAAGAGTAACAAACATCCTTACAAACTTTCGCGTTTATAATATTAGTAGGATATAAAGTGGTTTCGGACCAATGAAATGAATTTTAATAGTATTATTCACACACTGTAATGACGTATCACACATGTGTAATGACGATTCCAAGAGCCGCGGGTTTGAATCGCGCCGCCGCCGCGCTGAAAATGATTTTTTACACGTGAATATAGAAGAAAAGACAGTATTTCCAGGTACAGTTTTCATAACTGTCCGCTCTGTATTCGTTCTGGGCGTGATTCCATCAGTCTCTATTACTGAACAAGGCATTAAGGTGATGTAATTACATCATCTTTTTATTTATATTTATTTACATAAATAAATATAGATAAAAAAAAAATATTGTTTAAAAGTTATATTTTCTTAGTAAAGAACTTCGTTGTCGCCTAATAAATTTATGGGAAAACCCTGATGCTGTTGTCAGTAGGTAGGACAACAGTTACTACAAAGCAATCAATTTAAAATTATTCTTTTTATTAAAAACAAGTGTCTAGTACATGGATGCACAGACCGCGGCCAGCCGGTCGAATACTGGTGGCCCGCCGACAGCAAAATTAATACTCTCGTACATTCGAAAAATATTAAATTCTATTTCAGAATAACAAGAAAAAAAAAAATTAATAAATTATTATCAATTCTTTATTGTCTTTAATTACCTATACTTCTGGCGGCCGGCCCGCCGTCAGTTCATGATTTGCCCGAATGGCCCCTAGTCTTAATAAGTCTGTGCAACGCTGGTCTAGACACTCCGTTCTTTAGTTTTAGGAAAGTTGAGTTAGTGTCACTACACTAAGACACTAAGTTCACTCTACCTGCCCTGGTCAACGTGAAAAAACCTAAATCTGCTTTTTTTTATTATTTAGCTGTAACGGTTACATATTCGATATGAAAATGTTATATCGATTGCAAACTGTTTTTATGTATCGATATGGTAAACGAGAATGGTATTATATTATTTTTAAATTATCATAATTAATATTCGTTTATTTGATTTGAAAAATCAACCTTTTTTAGATCATTAAAAGTAATAAGTGAAATTTGTTAATGTTTTAATTTAGAAATATTTTTTGGCGCATTTAAAACACCATATATACAAATATTTAAAAAAATTATCTATATTTTATTTTTGATTTAAATATAATTTATTGATGTATTTAGCGATTTTCACAAAACAATACTTTATTTCCTATTCATAAAATGTAATTATCATAAAAATATTTAAATTTAAAATTATGCAACAATCAAATATATTTACAACTAATTCAATTATTAATTAGCTATATAATATTCATTAAAAAGTTTATTTAATATTTATATAATATTCGTTAAAAAGTAAATTTAAAGTTATTCTCACACTTAAGAAATTAGAAAAATTCTAAATATGTCTCTTTTATATAATATTCAGTTCATTGTGTAATATTTATGGAAAACTTTAATAGAAACATACAATATAACTTATTACAAAAAAATATATATTCGCTTTATCTCTTTTCATACTATATAAAGTATGACAGTTAAAAAGAGAAGCAACGAATATGAATGAAGTGCATCGTTTTGAGTTTTAACAGTTTTGAGTTTTCTTTACTTATATGGTTATCATATTTGAACCCCATTACGTTTTTTGTGTAGTTATTTTATATCGATTATGAAAATTATGTTATCGATATGATATAAGTATCAAAACCGTTTTTAATTACATTTTGATATATCGGTCTCATGTCTATTAAACAGTTATCCCTAACGAGTAAAAATTAAAAGATAAATAAAAAAGATAAACTTTTGTTTTTATATGTGTGTGTGTTTGTGTGTGTGTGTTGTATCAAAACCGTTTTTAATCACGTTTTGATATATAGGCCTCATGCCTATTAAACAGTTATCCCTAGCGAAATAAATGAAAAAATAAAACTTTTGTTTTAATTAGAAAAAAAACTATATATTACCCTAAATGTGTTCCAGAAAATCTTGTTTCTTTTTGTCTTTCTCATGTTTCTTAGAGTGTAATACCATTTTGCTTCTAGTCAAAAACCTTTTACTGCATATCTCGCACTTGTGAGGTTTATCGCCGATGTGCATTTTGAAATGCATAACCAAATTATTCTTTTGTGTAAAACTCTTCGAACAAATATCGCATTGGTGCGGTTTGACGCCTGTGTGAATTTTCTCGTGCCTATCCAAGTCGGCCTTTCTATAGAAAGAAGCGCCACATTCAGTGCAATTAAAGTTTTTTATACCTGAAATAGATTATAATTACAGTGGCAAAGTGGTTTTTAAACGTAACAGTTGCGGGTTCTAACCCTAATAGGCAAATTCAAACTCGATTTTGAAATGAAAGTATTTTTAAACGGATTAATCGCGTATTATTATTCGTAATCGTCTGTCAGTTGATACAATTATTATATCAAAATACCTCAACTCAACTCAAACTTACTCAGTCTACCAGGGTAGTGACCACGGACTACTGTAAAGGGTTCGAAACTTCGGATTTTCTAAAATGTATTTTCGAATGCTAATAATATATGTACGTGATTAGTCCAGTTAAAAATAGTTACATTTCAAAATGTGTGAAAATCGCGATAACTAAATATCTTATTAATTGCAAACGGGGTCCTCGGGGGCCTTGATTGATGAATTAGGATATTTATTAATTTAATTAATTTAGTGGAGTACGGAGTGTCTAGACTCTCTCTGACTACACTGCTATGCGGGAAAAAGCGTGCAGCTGAGTTTCTATTATTTTAATTGAGCAAAAAGAATCACTCAATCCCGAATTCGAGGCATTGCATGTTGATTTACGGAACTAAACGCAGCATTTTGTCATATTAAAGCAAATATACCAAAGGAAAACAATTTAAATACAAGGTGGGCCAAAAGTAGTCAAGTTGTTTGGCTCTCATTGTTTTTTTCTAAATGACAAAGTTTGATCCTGTTCATTCTGTCAAAAATATGTTTTGTTATTAGTTCAAAATAAAAATAATCAAAAAACAGAATCCAAGTTTTTCATTTAGAAAAAAAATGAGCCTGGCTGACTTCCTTTGGCCCCCCCACCTTGTATAATCATTCGAACTTTGTCAAATTATATCCCACGGCAACACAGCCGCTAATAATGATAAAACAAAGCACGGCGCTAAACACCGCACTCAACTTACCTTTATGTGACAAGCTGTGTATACTCAAATGGCCTAACTGAGTATAAGTTTTCCCACATGTAGTGCACATATAAGGCCTTTCCCCAGTATGAGTTCGTTTATGTTTCTTTAATTCATATCCAGTTTGAAATATTTTACCACATATATCACAGGGCTGAGGTTCTTTAGGTTTGAGACGTTTGCGTCGTTTTCTGTAAGATACAAAGAAAACAAAATTGGAATGGTAAAGTTTAGAATACTAGTTGTAGCCGCACTTTAGTTTTGCTTACCAGAGCGAAAAAAGAGTGCAGTGGGTTACCGTCCGATTGTAGGCACGGTTGGTTCTGAGTTCGATTCGTATTTGGGGGGGGGTTTGTTATATTTTTAAGTGTTATTACTTAAAATATTATATTTTTTCCGCCCTGCAATGTGTCGAATACGGACGGAAAGTGGAGAATAGAGTGTCTTGACACTAGGTTCTCTTACTTACACTGCTACGAGTAGAAAAGCGTGAATATGAGAAAAAAATGCTGTAATATTAATAATTATAAATCTTTATTTTAAACAGCTACATAGCTTTATACTCCGTTTTTTGTTGTATAGTGCAAGCTATACCTTACTAGTTGCACTGTGAAGCAGTGAAATATGTGATACTTGTAAAATATATTTACTTTTTTGGCTCCTCATCTTCGTCTGATATTTCTATAACTTCACACTTAATAACTATTTCTTCAACTGGTTGGACTGCTAAATCCTCCATGTTATCCTTAAAAAGACAATTAGTAAGACATTAGTATAATAAATACATATCACAACGGGAAAGTGTATTTGTGGTAACCCCAATGTTTTATACAAGGCAAATTTCCTTATTAGGCAAAATCCAAGATATGCAAATGATTTTTTGAATTATCTTATAAAAAATTGTCTTAAAAATACCTAATCTCTCCCAAAATTAAGTTTAATTTATATAATAAATATTGAGTTACAAGTTGTCTCCCAATATTTTAAAAACTTATGGCTTTGATGTAAATTTGTATATTCTTGATTTACAGCAAATATATTTTCCCGAGACAGTATGTTTTATATACTTACACACTAGAAACTAGTGTCAAAATTGAGGCATGGGATGTTTAGTGGCAGTTTCAACTTAGTTTCCAGAGCAAAGAAATAAAAATAATTAAATATGTGGGAATTGAACCCATAACCAATCGTTTTTACAGTAACACACTGTCCAACTGTGCCACAATGGCCTTTATATACTTAAGGAACAATACATCATTATGTTGAAACTATGTAAAAGTAGTTAAAAAATTTAAATTAAAAAAAACTCTTATTAAGATATTGGGCGTTAATTAATATTAATTTGACATAATTAATATAAAATTTATAAAATTTTACTAAAAAATAATTCTATATTATAATATACAGTATCAGAAATCACCATGAAATTGTCATTAATATAAACTCTTAACAAAATTAATTATTTCACTTTAATATTTATATTAATGAGAGATACAACAATATCAAAGAAAACATCAATTTTATAATTAATTAAAAACATTCAGTTTCAAAACAATCATATAATTAACGAATAAGCAAAAATACAAGAACATTATATAAAAAGTAGGACTAACATAATTATTACCTTGTTTTCACTTAACTTGTTGGACGACTTTTTAACAATTCATAATATTTTAAGCGCGCTTTTATAACTTAGCCCGCCAACCATTATATATTTATTTAAAACATACTATATATAAAACTTAACTATTAATAAAATTTATGTCTATGTTTAAACCATTTATTACTAATTAAAAGGACTTGTTTACATGTACTCTGTAAAAATTCGATATTTGTTTGCTTTCAAAGAAACTGACAGATTGGTGTTGCCAGTTAAAAAGTTAAATTCTTATATTGTCAATTTATTTGGCCGTACAGCGTTGTCTGTTGTTATTTATGATTTACAGTCAATATTATGTAGATTGTTTATGATTATAACATTTTAATGACGCCAGTAACGTACGTTGTTTTGCATAAGTGAAAATAAAAAGAGTATACACATATTTATCTTCTTTCATCGTGGATTTTGGTTCATGGAAAATAACACAATTGCATATGAATATTGGCACGTTATGAAGTTATCAAGAAAATAAAGACAGCTCCTGTTTCATTGTTACCTACATTGGTGACGAGAAAAGAAAATAAATTATAAAATAGTAAAACACGTGCAGTAACAATATTATTTTCAACCCGTTATTATAAACTTCGATGCCTAATGGAAAAATAGGGCAATTCCATTTAAATTCAAAACAATTAGCTTCGTATGCACGACGCGAAATTGCAAACTACTTAATGAAATTAAAGAAGATTTGCTATTACCGATATTGAATACCATCGTCGGAGAATCTAAATACTTTCTAATATGCAAACTTTGCGCACTGAAACACCCGAAAAACAATTCCTTTGATGATCTTGAAAACTGGTTACGAAGGATTTGGAACTACAACGCTCTGAAATAACTAAAAGACATTTCGTCAACGACGTGCTGAATGTATTGATGTTGCTGATACAGTTATACAGTTCTGATTATATTCAGGCGAGAGATACTTGGTCCGATGGCATAATAACAGAAAGAGTAAAAGTGAACTCTGGAGATATTTGGCGCAGACATCATGATCAAATGTTACCATTGTATAGTAAAAAATATGTAGTATAGTAAAAATATTTTCTTTATCGCGTATACGTTTCTAATGTAGTAATAGGATACATTATGTATGTGATGACAACAGAACCGACGCTAAGATTTCTTACAATAATTAAAAGCTTAATAATAAGAAAGCACATTTACATTATAAAGACGCTCTAGCATCTTACTTTGTGAAGCTCAGACCTCTAAACCGATCATTAAAACAGTATTTTAATTAAATAGTACAGGGAATAACATTGTATATTTAATATTGTCTACCTATTGTAATATTAGTTATATTTAGAGGGAGATATAACAGGTTTTGAAGTAGTCTAGAAAAATAAAAAGAGTTAGCAGCTGACGCTTGTATTATTGTTCTTTACAAATATTACTATTTTCGTTAAAGAATATCAAACTTTATTTAATTATATGATCTATAACGGTTTTATAGAATGTATAAAATGTAATCTAATTTGATCAACATAGCCAACTGATTTCAATACATGAAAAGTATTGTCATATGCTGTACTCGGAGTATAAACATAAGATTAATTTTAATACAATACATTAAGCAATTTTAGAAGATATATTGATGTGTTCGAAAGAGTTAACAAAAAAAATCATTGTAAAGAATGTACCTCCAAATTACAAAATATAGCAGGTGTAAAAATTATATGGCAACATTGATAGCACCTGTTTTTTTTTATATAAAGTCATTTTATTAATAATAAGAACATTATTACAATAATAAACTTAATAATATACTAATAAATTTAATGAAAATCAAATACTTAAAAATACGGCATTTTAACATTCAGCCTCAACTACTATTACAATTACTCATATAAAAAAAAATACACAAAATTAACACGAATCGTTGCCTCCAACTGAAAATCAAAAATGAACATTTAAATTTTTATTAAATGTAAAAATTGTCGATAATCAATAAAAAAAACGACCTCACGCTGCAACCCAACTAAATTAAATACACGCCGCGACCACTATTCTCATTCGTGTGTTTATATTTTCGCAATACGACAGGGTTTTTGATAATCGGGACGCATGATGTCATACCTTCAATTTTAAATGTGACGTAGCTATTTCAACATTGAACGCCGAACGAGAAGCTCATTGCGAAAGCAAAATAATTTAATTTCCAGTGAATTTTCTTTAATACAAGTGCAATGGCGTATTACTCTCGTCGGTCTACCGGTATGTAGTATATATTAAATATTTCACACGTAATAACAATTGGTAATATTGTTTGTAATATATTATTTCGTTGTGGGTTAGTTTTTTTTAAATTGTTAATTAATATTTATTGTATATCTTATTGCAAAATCAACTTGAAGTTTCTCGATTTCGTCTATAATATATTGTTTATGCACATAATATTTAAAACTTTATGTATAAATATATCTTTATTGCAATTTTACATATTTTTCGTACATATAAATTTATAATTTAATGGTATTTTTATTAAATTGCAGTGTAAATATAAGACAGCTGTTTTAGATGATGTCATTCGATGCAACGTTTCGTTATTGCATCTAAAGTTCACAATGAAATATATAGCAATAAACGTATTAAAAATATTTTAAATAATTATTTATTACTAAAATTAGGTTATTTTTAATAAAAATTATATTTTAAATTTCTAGGCTTGCATTCAATATGTGGGAGTAACAATAAAATGCCAGTTAAATACTAATTTACGTCCATGCGTGTGCTAGTTATTTTTTCCACGGAATCTCACCTCGTTTCTATAGCAACGATAACCTAATTTTACAACAGTTATCAGGTCAAAATGAATGTCTTAATTTTATTTATAAACCGTCTATTTGTAACTTCACATTTTTCGTTCAGCCCGCATAGCAGTGTAGTCAGAGAGAACCTAATGTCAAGACACTCCATTCTCCACTTTCGGTCCGAATACGAGACATATATAGTGTAAAGTAGCGGAAATCAACGCCGCCTTTTTTCTTTGTTAGGGCAAAAAAATAAAGATTGTTTAATATAACAAACATTTCTCTAAGTGGGAAGCGAACCATAACTTTTCCATTGCTCCACGATGGCCTCAATTTTATATCATTATACAATAATATTAAGAAAAACCTTTGGACCCTTTTTATTACGAAAACTATGGAGATGGAAGTATTTAATTTGACATAGTTTGAGTAAATTGAGAGTAATTGCAAAACGCCTATAATGCATTAGAAGTACATTAAATGATAAAATTACACACACTACAATAGTAATATGTGTTTGAATTAAAATATTGTATAAAGTAACGTACACGTTGCTAAGGCAACGCGTCTTATATAGTACAAGAGACAACGAACTTTTGGACTTTTCTTTTTAAATTCAATAATTAACGTTAATTATATAAATTTAAAAAAACACTTATATCTGATCCGTCTGATTGATTATATTTAAAGTATTTTCATCTCTCTGCTCTAATAAGACTTATTGTTCCAATTGCGGCAAAAAGCGTGAAGCTGAGAAAAATACGTCCTATAAGTAAATATGATAAAAAACTAGCGTTTTTCTTATACTAAGTGTGTGAATTAAATGTGCTTGTTTTAACAAAAAAATATATATAAAAAAAGTATAATTACCGGAATAAATAATTTCCTCATCTTTCTATTTATATTTGGAAGATTACGTATTATATGTAAAACCTTTTTTGTTCGAAATATGCAAATGTCCGCATAAATTATTCATATGTTGTAGTAAATATAAAAAAAAAATACTCGTTTGCGAGCATTTTCATGGAGTTAGTCATCAATTAAGTATGTTAAATGCTAATATAAAGTGTATTTTATGTAATTTATTTTAGTTACGTTTTTTTAGTTTTTTTCACGCATTGCACAGTAGAGAGAATCTAACACTGAGAGTCAAGACACTGGGTTTTCGGCCGAAATCAAGACATACGTTTTAAGTAGCGGAACCTAACACCGTGCTTTATCTTAAGTACCAGAGCGGAGAAATGGAAATATCTATACATAATATATATTTTATATATAATAAAAATGTAACAGTATGTTTATGGAAAATGTATAAAAAATAATTATTGGGGGCATTTATCAATGTAATAGAACCCGAAACATTATTTTTTAACTTTCTTATCTGTTTGTATTTTTGTTTGTCTGTTTGTGCACGCTAATCTCAGAAACGGCTTACCGATACAGTTTTCATAATTGCATTTTGGTAAACTTCCCTTGATAATTGGTCTTTATTTAATTTCAATTGGTTCAAGAAATAAAAAAAAAATTGATTTAAGTGAGAACGTACGCGAGCGTGTCGCTAGTTTTAAAAATTATCATATCGAGTTCGAGACCCATAACTGTCCCACTGCGCCACTACGGCCTGGCACCTACTCTTCAATATTGATATTTTGACCATGAAGTAACCTTACTTATACAAAGAAACTTGAAAAAGACATATTTAGACGTTCTACAAAACGCATGGCTTAGCGGTCAGAGCCTTGAACGGTTTTCAAGAGGCGCGGGTTCATATCCCGCTGCGTTCAATTTTTTTTACGTTTTCCAAATATGTCTTTTTCAATTTCCTTAGTGTGCGAATAACACTTTAAAAAATGTTAAAAAATATATACAAAGAAACTTTAAAAGTCAAGCCCTAAAACAATTGTGTGTAAAATATATAGTACTTATATAATATTATATTTCACTTAGACAACTTTGTATAACAATTTTTGTATAATAATGTTCCATACGATCTAATTTTCTTTTATATTTAAATGAACTTGCCTAGTTATTAGATACAGTGACTCTGAAATTATCTTATCATTACAATAGCACAGGTTGTTGACTTTGTTGTATCAAAATGTAAATAACCGAATACAAAATAATAATTGTGTATTAAAATCTAATATGTAATATGTTATCGCTTCTATTTTTTTTTTATTATATATATTATTTTACACAATACATAGGGTGGAGGGGTGGAGTGGAGAATGAAAAACGCAATACAAAATAATAATTGTGTATAAAATGCTAATATTTAATATGTTATCGCAACTATTATTTTTTATTACCAATATTGTCGTATAAAAATAAAGTCTTAGGAATTATTTTAGTATTAAAATATTCCTTACAGTCTAAATATATAACTGTAAATTTATCACAGATTCCATTAAAGCCTTTGACAATGCCTTTGATAATTCATAAACAAATACGGAGGTGTCGGTGGAACCAAGATATCTAGCCATTTTAACTATGCATATGACATTATCGAAAGATATGAAAGGGTCTTCTGAAGTACTGGAAATCGTTCACTAAACTATAATAAAGCTTAAAATAAAAATAATTCAGTGAATATATTCTATTACTTAATATTGTATTTTTTTTATATTTGTATTATATTACATTATATTTTATATATTTTCATATAATCCTACTAATATTATAAACGCGAAAGTTTGTAAGGATGTTTGTTACTCTTTCACGTAAAAACTACTGAATGGATTTTAATGAAACTTTACAATAATATAGCTTATACATCAGAATAACACAGGGTACAAGTTATAAAGACATTGTGTGAATTGACCAAAATATCAAGTAAGTATCTTATGTTCAAGCCATTAAAGCCAAAATACTAAACCATTGTAGTCAATAAATTAATATTATAATATTTATATGCTAAATGCATATGTATACACGCTACATATACCAGAATATAATTTTTTGCTATTTTTATGTCTGTCAGTCTGTTTGTTCTGGCTAATCTCTAGAACGGCTACACCGATTTTGACGGGGCTTTCACTTGCAAATAGCTGATGAAAGATCTCCACGCCGGACAAAGTCGCAGGCACAGCTAGTATAATATAAAGCTAGATGAATTTTAATTCTTATTTAACGATTTCGGGCGGAAGTCCGTAAAAAACGGAGTGTGTAGACACTAAATTCTCTCCGACTCTACTGTTATGCGGAACAAAGCGAAAAGATGATTTTTTTTGTTTTTAATATTCAAAATAGCAGACGCACGTTAACAAGCCGATGTTTTGTACGCGTTACAGTATTTTAATTTTTTTTTAATATTTTTTTAAATGTTCAAGTGGTTTTATTAAAAAAAGAAAAAATGTTTGTAATACATGTTTGATTGAAAGGAATCTTTTAGCTTAGCCTCAAATGTAAAGTACGAGATAACGAAACTCAATGCTTAGGCACATAGGGTACTAACAATGCATTTGGGTCAAGGCGAACTTAGATCGATCACAGTACCTGCATCATGTTTATTATGTATACGAGTATGTATGTATTGATTCTATTAGATACTAGCGACTAGCACGCGGCTTCGCCTGCGTAAACTATACGATTATAAAGACGAAATTATCGTTATTTTTATATTTATGAAACGTTTCAAATAAAATAGACATTACATGTTACGAAAATACAATAATATATATTTTTTTAATTTATCCGCTTTGCCCATTTATGAGATTAACCTGCAACAAACGCACTGGCAAACAGAATTTAAATTAAAATTAATTATTATGGATTCTAGTACATTGATACAGTCACTAGATTACTTCAAAATATCTTACCTAAATATTTGGAGAGACATTAATGACCTTTTTTTAACATTTTTTAAAGTGTTATTCGCACACTAAGGAAATTTTAAAAGACATATTTAGAAAACGTATAAAAATTTGAACGCAGCGGGATTTGAACCCGCGCCTCTTGAAAACCGTTCAACGAATGCTTGAACGGTATACGGTTATTTTCTTGTACAAGTTGGTAAATTACCAATTACACTGTGTACGTCGTCTTGCTAATTAATCTCTTCTTCTTCTTGTATTTCCAATACCCTGCATTATGCCACGTTTTCGACCAATCGACTCTTTGCACCATCTCGATGGAAAACAAAACTGGGAAAACTCTCCTATTAGAGCTCACTCACCACCTTGCCTAACAATAAATGTAGTTTTTTTTTTAACATTTTTTAAAGTGTTATTCGCACACTAAGGAAATTGAAAAAGACATATTTAGCAGCTGGATTCGAACCCGCGCCTCTACGGTTTTCAAGAGGCGCAAGTTCAAAACCCGCTGTGTTCAAATTGTTATACGTTTTCTAAATATGTCTTTATCAATAAATGTAGTGTATCCACGGATATTGACATTTTTAACATGTCCGTAATGGAATTTAAAAGGGCAATATGTCAAATATGATTTTGTTAATATTGATACAGTTATATTGTATTTTGCCTTTATTGATTTAACCTTGCCTTTTCATTTCTCTTTTGCACGTAAGGTTTACCTTTGAGTGGTATTAAATTATTTGTATTAGCTTTAAGACAAATTTACTGGATATATATATATATATATATATTTCCTAAGTGTGCGAATAACAGTATTAAAAATGTTAAAAAATATATAGATCAGTTACATTTTTAGCAAACTATTAGATTACTATTACCGCCTGTATAATCGGTTAACGATTTTAAAATGTAAACCCTCTCTTGAGTGGGATTTGATCCCACAACCAGCAAGCTTATTCAGGGACATGCTCTGCAATACGATGGCATTGGCTGATAGCGTATCAGTTTTGATTTTTTTTTAATTTTATTTAGTTCAAAATTTTTAAAACTGGTTAACGCTTTTGTCGCCTAACAATTGGAAATTTTATTAATTAAAAAATTTTATTATTTATTTTACTGTACTAGAATGTTTCCATTAAAAAGTGAAAAATAACAATTGTTATTTAATTATTTATTTATTATTTTTTGATTACTCGGATAATAGCAATACTTGACTAACTATACTTGAATAACTTATACCTTTTTATTTTTTCCAGGATCATCATCTCCTCCACCTCTCATAGACAAGCTGCGTCTCTACCATGTGGACATGAATCCTTACGGTCACAGAGTATTGTTGATATTAGAAGCGAAAAAGGCGAAATACGAAATATACAAGCTAGATCCACTGCATTTGCCCGAATGGTTTAGAGCGAAAAATCCTAGACGTAAGGGAAACTATTATTTTATTAATTATTTTATCTATAAGGCTTTAGATTTTCCCATCCAGTACGTTAAATTTTCAAAATGGAGAGCGAGTGTCTTTACACTTAACTAGCCAAAAAAAGAAGTTTACGCATTTTCCAGTATAGCAGGATAAAGAATATATAGAGCCAGGACACTCCGTTCTTAGTAGTGGCGAAGTGCGAAACTTTTGTATAGTTAAATCGGCGTTAAAGAAACTTTAATAAATTTGTATGAAGTCGGCTTCTATGTAAAAAACACTGAGTACAGAAATGCATTTTACGTTAAAATTTTCTTGTATCAATTAAAATATTTTCATTTCAAATCGACGATTTCAATTTCGACGTAGCCGGATGTAGAACACATGGCTTAGCGGTCAGAGCGCTTTAATGGTTTTCAAGAGGCGCGGGTCTGAAGCCCGCTCCGTTCAAATTATTATGCGTTTTCTGTAAATATTTTACAATTTCCTAAGTGTGTGAATATCAATTTAAAATGTTATAAATATACATAATAATTTTAAACGGTAGTTCTTATACTATAATTTTGTTTTACAGTAAAAATACCCGTACTAGAAATACCGACGGACCAGGGGGACAAGTATCTATTCGAAAGTGTTGTAATATGTGATTATTTAGATGAGAAATATGGACGGAACCCATTACATTCCAGAGATCCGTATGTGAAAGCTCAAGACAGACTGCTTATTGAGCGATTCAACGAGGTAAGCCATAGAGGTTTATTAATTATATTATATATATTGTCAAAAAATAATACAATTTTATTTTTAAATTATTATAAGTTCTTCAAGCCTCGTGGATTTTAAATTACATACATACATATAATATATATTTTTCAGTTAATAAAAGGCAGCTTAGAATGTTTCGACACTAACTTCGCGTTTGGGAGCGAGCAAATTGTACAGACTCTGGAGATACTTGAAAAGGAACTTTCTGTAAGAGGTAAGTGAAAGATAGCTATAGTTTCAATGGCGATGGTTGCGGGTTAGATCTGGACTAGGGTGACTTTTGAAATATTCAAATTTTCACAGTGTGTTGCAGTAAAACACTGTTTTTGTTTCCTACAAACATTCTTTCTAGAAAGAAGCCAAATGGGAATTGATAGAAAAAGTCTTTGTGTTACAGAAGTTTTGTACAAATCTCTCTACAGAGATGCTAGCAGCAAAAATAAGTTATAACAAGCGACTTTATAAAAGACATATTTAGAAAACGTATAAAAATTTGAACGCAGCGGGATTGGAAACCGCGCTCCTTGAACACCGTTCAAGCGGTCTGACTGCTAAGCCATGCGTTCTACATCCAGCAGCATTGAAATTCTTATACGCTTATTATAACTTTTATTTTTTGATAGAGAGATTTTTACAAATTTCTGCTACCCAAAGATTATTTTATGAACAATCGTTTGGGTTCAAATCCCGCTGCGTTCAAAATTTATACGTTTTCTTAATATGTCTTTTTCAATTTTCTAAGTGTGCGAATAACACTTTAAAATGTTTAAAAAATAAGGCGACTTTATATCAAGATTTGTTTTTTTTTGTTTGTTAAATTTTTCTATCATAGCATTCTATTGCAGGGATAGTCAGAGAGAAACCAAGTGTCGAAACACTCCATTCTCATCTTACCCCCTGAATTTGAGACATTGCGTGTTCGAACATTAGTTTTAGATACCAGATAGGAGAAATTAAAATAACTTAAATATATTTTTAAGCATTTTAAAGTGTCACACACTTAGGAAATTGAAAAGCATGCGTACGCGTGGCTTAACGGTCAGAAAGCTCGGACGCTGTCTAAAAGGCGCTGGTTCGAATACAGCAGGTTGAACGCAGCGGTTCAAATTTTTATACGTTTTCTAAAAATATGTTTTATTACTTAAATATAATAATTCCTCCGAGTGGAAATCGAACCCACGACCTATTCTTTTTTGATATTGTTTTTCATACGCTTGCAATACATAGTCCAAGCGCTCTGACCGCTATGCCATACGTTCTATCCGGCTACATCGAAATTCTTATTGTTACAACTTGTTTTCGTTGTTCGAACCGTATCTGAAGGGTCTAAGGGACAGTTTAGAATTTCTATTAACTTGAAGAGTTTTGAAGGCTATTTATTAAATACTAGCGACCCGATTGCGGAATTGCGCGTGAACTATAGCTGTTTCATATTTTCTATTTTCGTAAAACAATGAAATTCGCATTTATAATATCTGTATGGATTGTAACATTAATCCATTTTTAAAGAAGGAGGTCTTGTAAATTAAATTCGTATACAGTTTAAAAACTGTACTGTACTGTTCTCTGTTTATTTTTTAATTCCCAGGCACGAACTACTTTGGTGGTGACAAACCTGGCATGTTGGATTACATGATATGGCCATGGGTTGAAAGGCTGTACCTTTTGCGATGCGTCAACGAGAGAAAGTTTGATGAGAAGAGAACGCTATTCCCCAATTTTGTAAGTTGTTTCCGTTTTCAATACCCTTTGAAAAGCATGCGTACGCGTGTACACGCGTACCCTTTTTTAGCTTCACTCCTACATGTATCAACGTAAGAAAAGCTCGTGACGTCATTTTGACTAATTTCTCAATTGATGTGTTTCAAAATGTGTACATGTGTCCGGATCCGATGGCAATACAGTATTGTCTGATGTCGTTGCCATTACAACCTGGTTAGTGTGTAAAGACTGTAGAGCTTTTTTTTTAACATTTTTTAAAGTGTTATTCGCACACTTGAACACACAAATTGAAACGGTCTTCAGCGGTTTCAAATCCCGCTGCGTTCAAATTTTGTTTCTAGATTGCCTGTTTTGCTTCTAGATTTTTTTTTATCAATATTTATATTATGTAAAATTTTTATGCGAAAATTGTTTCGACCAGTTTTTATAGTTTATATAGAGGAGTGCGGAATGTTAATATATTTTTCAAATAATTCATAAACAATACATTAAATTAATAAAGTATATGTAACACAACTTGTTATAAATATTAATACGAAAGTGTGAACTTAATTTTATCGAAATTTTATTCTTGTATGTCTTTAATAATATATTATATTAAAGTTAATAATTGAGGTCATCGTGTCGACGGCGTCTACTGTAACCAGGATGGTACTGGGTTCGATTCCCACTCAGGGAGATGATGATATCAAAACTATTTACATTTTTAGGTCCTTTCTGACTACCCTGCTATATGTGACCATAGGGTCCCAGAGCAACTTTTGTAAATACTTTTGGTTCCAGATTCGATCCCCACTCCTAGAAATGGTAATATTTAAAAAATATATATTTTCTCGCTATTATAGTAAGGTAAAGTGCGGCGCTTGGTTCCGCCACTTGAATTCAGACGAGAGGGGAGAGCCTAGTCTGGGTTCTTGTCTGCCTAAAGATTTTGCCTTTATATTTTTTTTTTTTTTTTAATCTATTTTTATTTAGGGTCTTTTTATGTAATAATACAAAAATGTTAGCCCCATCGTTCCCTAAAACAATCTTCAAACACACAATTATAGCATTTCCTTAATCTTCTAAGAACACTATTTATACTTAAATTTATACGACATCTTAGTTACCACAGAAAAAGGTTCAGACAATAAACATTGGAAAACACCTACATCTCTTAAATTTAAATTATATCGACGAATTAAGTCTTGACGGGCCCCGGCATTACGGACACATTCCACTAAGAAATGGTGAATATCATCCTCCACTCCGCACAATTCACAGTTAGGAGAATTTACTTTCTTCATGAGAAAACTGAATTTCTTTAACAGAATATGCCCAGCACGCAACCTAAGAGCAGTAACAATTTGTTCACGTGTCATTTTTTTTTCACCAAACCATGGGATCTGAGGAAGCTTATTCTGAATAACTTTATACCATATTCCTTTTAATTTTGATCTTTCATCAAAATAGCCTTTATATTAAAAACATAATCTTATTTTCAGGCCGATTGGGGAGACCAGATGCAGTTAGATGAAGTTGCAAAAAAACATTCAAATTCTCCGTTGGAATATTTTGATTATTACAAGAATGCTAGAGCGCATACTATGGGTTATTATTTGTAAATAACTGTAACAAAACGCGCTGGTTGCGGGTTTGAAACCCATTTGGTGGCAAATATCGCACCTTTATAATGAAAGTGGCCTAACTCAACATTTCTGTGACTTTTAATTGTCCTAAGCATTAATACTTTATATTTTATAAATAAAAAAACATTTCGAACCTTTACCATTATATTCGGTAAATTTTGTTTTTTACCGGTAATTCTCTGGATTTACCGTATTCCAGGTTTTTAACAAGTGAAAGTCCACTAATTTTATTTACGATAAAAAGTTACATGATTCATTTTAGGAACGTCAAATATTTTTTATTGTATAGCTAAAGGCTATAGCTATATAAGCTAATCTTGGGCAGGACTTGGGCTATAATTGATTTTGACGAGTAGTGTTCAAGTCTTTACCTGATGTAGAAACCTAATAGACCAGCTATACTATAAGAAATAAGGAAATTACACCTTACCAAGAGTTGTTCAGCGTGCTGGATATTGTGGTGGGAAGGGTCGTTGAGTCCACTCAAACGAAATTGCGGGCAGCTACTAGTATTATATTAAACAATTTTTTTTCTAGTTAGGCCACTTTCACTCTTAGTATTTATAATGTAGGTGCATTTTTTTACTTTTGTTAGATTATATTCGGCATTTGTGTTTAGTGGCCTAAGTTGCAAGTTAAGTGTGTTAAGTCGACACTAACTTAAGTGGTTTTTTTTTTAAATGTGAGGAAAATGCTATTTTAATGGGTGTTTGTTTTTTATTCTAATGTCATGGTTCATATATGTACCTAATATACTTTTGTATAGTTTTCATATATTTATTTAACGTGTAACTTTTCAGATATATATGCACGTTTTAAAAACTTAAGTACATTTAAGATTGACTTTGTTAAGATATTTAGTTTTAAATTAAGTGTGTATAGCATGGTTTATATACTATGCATATGCATACCATTATCATATGGTAATAAAAATATATATATACTTTAAATAATATAAAGAAATTAACTAAAAAGCAACATCTGTGCTGTGGCACGTGTCGAGTGAGACAGCCGAGCTCTCTCTCTCTCTCGCTCACTGTTACGTCATCGCACACACCCACAAATGCACACAAGCTTTTGCTAAACGTGTATGATAATTGTTTCTTTTTATATTAAACCCTTAAAATATTTTAACATTTTTTTAAAGTGTTATTCGCACACTGTTGAAATTTAAAAAGATATGTTTAGAAAATATTTAATAAATAGCATTCTCTCTTGCCAAACGATTGTTCGTAGAATAATGTTTGGGTAGCAGAAATTTGTAGAAATCTATTTACAGAGATGCCAATAACAAATATAAATTGTAATAAGCGTATAAGAATTTCGACGTAGCTGGATGTAGAACGCATGGCTTAGCGGTCAGAGCGCTTGAACGGTTTTCAAAAGGCGCCGGTTCAAATTCCCACTGCGTTGAAATTTTTATACGTTTTCTAGATATGTATTTTTTAACGATCCACTTTATTATTTTGCAAATCATAAACTTTGCTTAAATTTAGAATTAAAATAGCTGTAATTTTTTTATTCATGAACTGATAAGGGAAGTTCGCCATAAAACAGTAGTTAAAATTGCATTTACATCGGCTAAGCTGTTTTTGAGGTTGGCGTCCAGTAAAAAACAGAAAAGAATATTAAAAATCATCTTATTTTCATATATCTACCATGTACAGACAACGATCAGTTACATTTTTATTAGATGTATAGATTTAGAGATATTTGACAGTTAATATCATACTGTCTCTTTCTAATTATTTCTAAAACTACTTACAATCGCAGGTTTGGTTTGTATGTAACAAAAACTTTGTTTATTCGTATTTTGATGCCAGTTGGTGAGACAGCTGAAGCTTTCTCTCTCATTCCCCGTCAAAATATTAAAAAAAATGTTAATTGTTAATATCTTTAGATAATATCGTAGATGAGTTAATTAAACATTAGTGATTTTTTGTTTACATAAGTTTAGTTATTTTTTTTTCTTGGGAACTCGACATCTTCGCGCTATGTATAAAACACAATATTCTTTTCTATATATTTTTTTGTATCTCGACGCATTTTCCTCATATCAGGGGGCTTATAGACGCACTTTTCTCCGCTCTCCGCCCATTTTAGATACAACACGAGAGCAAATTGTCTCGTATGACGTTGAAAATGCGTGATAAAAAAAATATAATTCAAATAATTTTTAAAACCTATTTTTTAGTTACTTTTGTAACGTACTTAAATAGCAATATTGTTTCGTTTTTATTAAACTTGTGTATTTTTAAAAAAAAATTACGTCACGTTTTGTGTTTTCTGGGCAATTGATATAGACGCAAGTTCAAATACCATTTTGACGGTAACTTTTGATATTTTTAAAGTGTTATTCACACACTTAAAGTGTAATAAACATATTTAGAAAACGTATAAACATTTGAACGTAGCGAAATTCCGTTAGTTAAAACCGTCTACATCTATACTAAGCTATACGTTCTAGCCGGCTTCGTCGAAATTCTTATACGCCTGTTACAACTCTTTTTTTTTTGCTTAGTGGTCAGAGCGCTTGGACGGTAAACGACGTGCGCAGGTTCAAGTCCCGCTAAAAACTGTTTAATATCAAACGATGGATGAATATGTGTTATTCTTTCATACAAAAACTACTGAACGAAATTTGATGTAACTTTACAATGGTCTAGCTTGTATATAAGAATAACATATAGGCTACAATTTATATATTTTGTGCCGATTTTATATGTTTTGGCTATAATATATATAAGTATGTAATAATCATAAATATTTAAAGGTAACCTTGAGTGTGAAAGAAGATGAAGTTTAGTTAAAAATGCATATGAATGTTTTAATAAAGCTGCAGTTTTTTCACTTGGCATATTATTTGTATTTTGAGTTAGAACAGTAGCAAGCAATGTTTTCATTAAAATTTTAGTTTTTTAGTTAGTTTTTTCTTAGGGGACATAGTGCTTTTGTATGAAAATCAACAGCTCCCCTGCGTTAATACAAAAAAAATATAAAGTATTTAAAGAGTTGTTAATATCCTAATGGTAATGAAACAACATGTAAGGGGGTATGTAATGAGTATTTATATTTTTGGAGTATTACTTTCTTATTTTTCTATGCATTTAAGAATTGAATCTGTTAGCTCGTTTCATTTGAATTCTGGTCTTTTATAAATCTCTTATATATTTTATTTTATATTTGTTAGTGTTTTTTTTATATACATTTGTTTTTTTCTTTTGGTTTAAAAACTTTTAATTTATAAACTTTATTTGTCAATTTCAAAGAAAACTTTGGACTGATTTGTTGTTTTTTTTTTATGTTATATTGAGACAAGTTTATGTATTTATAAATGTATTTAAATAAACAAATAAAAACTTATTTAATAATTTGTTTTTATTGCTCCCTAATGTGACTTTTGTGATTGTTTCATGAAATAATTTATATCAGGGGTGAGCAACTACAGCCCGTTTAGTAACAATATGCGACCTATTAATGACAGATATACTAATTTATATTACAGATATTCTCCCGCTAATATGTTTAGTTCTACCAAATCAATGCAAATTGTTCCAACATGCAATATAATGGCAAAGTACATGCTGCTTTTTAATTCTTTTCTTATTTTTTTATGTAGTAAAATATACAAAACATTTTTAACTATTATTAAGAAGTGTTATTTTGGCTACTTAACAAAATTCAAAATTTAGATAGGCCCATTGTTAAGAAAGGTCACTCTCCCTTGATCTATATTACAAAACTCTAGTATTATTTAAGTATAAGTATTACTTCTATTCAGAAATTACTTAATAAACCACATTTATTTTAATATAAACACAATTTTCCCGGTTACACCAAGAAGGCCTTTGAGCGCATGATTGACCTCATGCTTCTCCGAGAGTGAACTGTCTCTGAATGTCAATATGGATTTCAGCCAGAATCGGGTACCATGGACGCCATTTTTGTGCTAGATACTGTCTCGGCTCATAATACAGGACCAGCCGCCATGGATGTATGTAGACCGGGTATATGGCTTGTGGGAGCCTGGACTCTGACTCATAGGTCCTGAACCAACGTTAAGTTTAGTTCGTTAAGTTACGCTATCCAATATATAGGAAAAATAACAATTGTAGTGACATCACAATATTCTGGCCTCTCTTAAATAATGGGATAAATAAATTATATAAGTAATATATTTGAAGAATTATTTTATTTTTCAAATTATTATACATGAACACTAATACTTATAAATAAATAGATTTTTAGTTTTAGTACACGAGAAACAGTATTGATATTTTAATTTATAACTTATTTAGTACTTTTGTGAATCACTACTAATATTATATATAAAGGACAAACGAAACACAGCTTGTGACATCAAATTTGCAATATTTACATTGTGTTTAGAGTTGCCATGTAAAAATTTCTCTTTTCATTAATTTTTGAAGGTCATTGTTACTTATTAAATTTAGAAAATATGGTAATGGAGTTTGTATCCATTCTTGAACGTTAATTGAATATTATTTAGTTATACATGACTTAAAATATTAATAATTAATTCTTAAATTCGGAAAGCAGTCGCAAACTATTTTAAAAATATTTTATTTTGTCGGTTTTTGCAATAAATTAGTTTTCAAGAAATAGTGAATAATACATCTGATTTGCAATATGCAGGTTATCTCACATGCATTATAATCTTTTCCTTAAGAACATTTTTTCCGCTTTAAATTTTACCCGCACAGCAAGATTGGGAAAGAACCTATTGCAAAAAATTAGTCTCATTTCCACCGGCTACGTCCCCATATCTGAAACATTTCTTGTTAAGTAGTGGAACTCAACGACATGTTTTTTCTAACCAGAAAAGAAATATAAAATTAGTTTATATGTAATTATTTTCCTGAAAAGGGATTGAACCGCTTATAGTAAAACGCTTAGCCTCTTCTATACACATCGATTGAATAAATAGATAATATAAGTTTTCCTCTTTTGCGTCTTAAAAATATTGAGAATATACTTTATGAGAAAAATAGAATGACTTTATAATTATGAAATTCATTACCTAATTAATAAATAAAAAAAAAACAATATTTTATTGTTTTTCATACTAGCAACACACAAAGATCTGTCAATAACAGGTTTTGCATTTCCCCTCCACACGTACTACAATGTTTTGACCAAATTATAAAACAACACAACCTTTCATAATATACATACAATATACATATATGTAAAATTTTAAATTTTAAAAATGCCGCTCATACGCTCTGCGAGTTACAATTTGTTTGTGGAAATTCTTATTCGCATTTCTCTGTTCTCTGTGTTTTGGTAAGCTTCCATATGTTGATTGGTTTTTTTTTTGTTTTGATAATATATTTATTTTATAATGTTTTAAATGATACAAGCTAAATTCCAATATTATATTTATAAAATTTTGCTATATCTTCTTACAATTCCCTCGTATCGCTAGACAGAAAAAACTCAATAATAATAACACATTATTGCACTACAAATTACAATTTAGACTTAATAACTTAAATTATATGTGCAATGGCGGCCTTTTTACTAGAAGCATTTCTTCAAGGCAATCAATAAATAAAAGATTAACCACAACTTAGTGATAAGACTCTCCGTTTTCCACTTTCGACTGCGTATTTAGTGATTTTATTCTTGTAAATAAAGAAATATTAAAATGAAGTACATATTAACTAGTATTGAAAACAATAGTCCCAGACATATATAAGATGTTTTCATTTAAAAGTGCATATTTTAAAAAACAATATACCTATATATAACTATATAATATTTATATGTGTGCCTTTAGTAGACCTACTTGTTCTTATCCTACATTTAAACTTTGTAATTCACAAGTTCCTACAATTCCAGTAACAATGCATAAGCATGACCTGTTTCTACATCCAGATATGGAAACTCCTAAAAGTATAGATATAAGGTTTTGTAAGATTAACCCTTTCCACAAATGTTATGTTAATTTAAAACAATATAATTTATTGAGCTCCGTACTTGATTCATTATATATTTAACACATATATGATAAATCAAAATCATCTTATAATTTTTCAGTTACATGGAGTCATTGTCGCCATTCATCAGAATAATTCCTCAGTGGGAATTAGAGAACAATTGTAAATATCCTCGGCATGAATCTTATGTGCCAAGTGGTATGCTCTGGTCCATAGTGGTATCAGTGCCGAGTATAATATCTTTGATAGCGTGGGCCCTATGTAACGATTGTAATGATGCTTTAGAGGTAAGTTATTTCTCGCACATTAGTCAAAGATAACGTAAGTGCAAAACACTCCCATGTTAATTACTTGAATACTGAATTGAATGAATGTTAATAAGTGTAACCTGATTAATTTAAAAACAATTATTTAAATATAATCATTACCTAAAATGTTAATCAATCTTGCAACCATAGTGTTTCCAGTCAGAAGCTGCTCCACTGGTTGTTAATTTATATTTTATTGTAGTTCAAGTAACAATTAAATGTTTTCTCAATTTGTGTAACCATTTATTATTTATGACTAATTTATATTTGCCATGATTGTAAACGCGATAGCTTTAGGTTCAATTCCGTGGATTTGTATGGGTATATTATAATCATTTACATCGTGGCGTTTAGTTACGCCACAAAACTCGAAATGTCTCGATTTCAGACGGAAAGTGGAGAACGGAGTGTCTTGACAACTAGGTTTTCTTTGACTATGCTATGCGGGAAAAAGCGTGAAACTATACATTCATTTCACTTATGTACACAGATTTTAATATGTGAATTTAGCTGTACATTTTGAAAACTTTTATATTACATGCTATATCTGTCATAATAAAGAAGCCTAAGCCTTAACGTATAAGGCTTAGGCTTAGCCTTCATACATTCAATATTATCAACAACTGACAGATGTAATATAAATAAATAAATTTGCCCGCTCTGGCAGTAATAAGCGCGGCATCTTTCCGCCACTCAAAACGAGGTCGAAAATACTGACGGAAAGTGGAGGCACTAGTTTCTCTCGGCCTACCCTTCTATGTAGGGAAAAAAACCTATAATAGATAATAATTAACTTTTTTTGTAAATATGGAGGATTCCATATTGACATCTGGGCAGTGGTACATGTGTTGGGCATATGTTGGGTGGCGGAATTAAACGTTTATTATAAATATTTATTAAATATTGTTTATATGTTGTGAAGTTAAATTAAATTTTATTAATTGAACAGTTTCTACTATCGTGGTCTATGGCTTTGGGAATCACCGGCGTTGCCACAGATACGGTCAAATTAATAGTAGGTAAGTTTAAAATTAAAAATAAAAATATGTAATTCATAGTGAAAAAAAAAGTATTTATAATATAGATTTTGCTCCTAGAAAAAAATAATCGGGCAATGTAGACTTAATAATAATTTCTTTTCCCTTATAGCAGGGTAGTCAAAAAGAACTTAGTGTCGAGACACTCCGTGGTGTTGAGCTCTGCCACTCAACACAATGTCTCGAGATCGCTCGGAAAGCGGAGAACGGAGTGTCTTGACACTAGGTTGTCTCTGACTACCCCAAGTATGCGGGAAAAAGCGTGAAGATGGAAAGAAATAAAACAAATATATATTTTGTTAACATTTTTTTAAAGTGTTATTCCTACACTAAGGAAATTGAAAAAGACATATTTAGAAAAGGTATAAATTTTTTTTTTATGAACGCATCTGTATTTGAACCCGCGCCTCTTGACAACCGTTCAACTTGAACGATTTTTTATACGTTTTCTAAATAGGTCTTTTTTTAATAAATCAGATATCACACAATGTATGAACACGAGGGAAGTTTGTAGTGCTGAGTGATTTTTGCAAATTTTGTTATACATATAAGTTGCTAAATAATTTTAATTTCTATAAATTTAATGTTTTTGTAAAAACAGTCGAACGTTGAATAATTATATTCAAAATAAAAAAACGTTTAATAAATAATTAACCACTTTAGAAAAAAATTGTGACTCGACGCAACCGAGTGACTTAAAGCCTATCTCTTATGTAAAAATATAATTAACTTACTTTTAAATAAAATGCTCGCTCCAGCCTATTTCAAAGGTTGATTGATGATTGACCTTTGTCAATAATAAATCAGTAAATAATTGATTTAAAAAACAGAAGTACTGCTGAGTTTCTCGCGCCGGTTCTTCTCAGGTCTTAAGCATTAATTTTACTGAGCTGGTGATTAATTATTTGACATTCCAAAAGTGAAGTATGTATCTTCATATTTTGATTAAAATTAATTTTCTTTGACTTTAAAACAAGTATTAATTTAAAAACAAAACTTAGCGTTGATCTCTGCAGAAAGTGGAGAACGGAGTGTCTCAGCACTAGTTTGTTCTCCCTGGTTCTGCTTTCAAAAATAAGTTGTAACAAGCTTATTAAAATCTCACCGTAGCTCTATAAGAACGTATAGCCTAATTGTTTACAGAGTTTGGACGCATCGGGTTCGAATCCTGCTATCTATGCACACTTCGTCTTGCCATAAATATTGTTACAAGGAATACATTTGTTAATTTAATTACAATGTGTTAGTTTAATACATTAATATTAAACCATAAAAAATATATAAAGCTTATATTTTTTGTTTTTAATATGTTTTAAAAAGCTATTCGCAGACTTAGGAAATTGAAAAAGACATATTTAGAAATTGTATAAAAATTTGAACGCAGCTGTATTTGAACGCGCGCCTCTACAAATTTTTATACGTTTTCTAAATGTATTTTTCAATTTCCTTAGTGTGGGAATAACACTTTAAAAAATGTTAAAAAAATATATATATATAAAGCTTATTCGAAGTGGTCTCCATTGGCTGCAATACAGTTCTTTAAACGTTGAGGCCAGTTATCAATAGCAGCACGCACTATTTGTATGGGAAAATTCATCACTGCCAATCGTTTGGATTGTTTTAGGTACTCCAAATTATCATGGCGCTTAGAGCAAGCCTTACTCTCTAAAACTGACCATAAGTCGTAATCCAGTGGATTCAGATCAGGATGATCTAGATAACGGACAGTTCTCAGCTCTTATAAAGTCCGAAACGTTCGATGCGAACGCTAGTGTATAGCTATATGTTTCTAAATGTATTTTTTAATATATATTTTCAGGTCGACCTCGTCCAGATTTTTTTTACCGTTGTTTCCCCGATGGTGTGCAAACAGACGATTTACAATGCACCGGAGATATAGCTGACGTTTTCGAAGGCAGGAAATCGTTTCCCAGCGGTCATAGCAGTTGTGAG
Organism: Podotricha telesiphe; assembly: GCA_038994665.1. Lineage (NCBI taxonomy): Eukaryota > Metazoa > Arthropoda > Insecta > Lepidoptera > Nymphalidae > Podotricha > Podotricha telesiphe. The sequence goes on from JAOYRR010000454.1 coordinate 60,179, forward strand.
TATTTTTTGTACTTCAGCTTCACGCATTTTCCCGCATAGCAGTGTAGTAGGAGAGAACCTACTGCCAAGAACGGAAGGTCCGTTCTCCACGCACCGAATTTAGAGACCTTGTGCCATTCAACACACAAGGCACCCAACGCCGCGTTTTGATTTACCGGAGCGATTTAAATGAAAATCATTTAATTTATAATTATTCTTTCGAATAGATATTGAACTCAGTTTTTTCAAAAACTGAAAAATATTATGTTTTACAAGCTTTTCTAGTATAGTACATTATTACGAGAGAAACTAGTGTCTGGACACTCCGTTGCATGCGTATCATTGCGTGTTGAGCGGCGGTAATTATTATAATTTTAATAATTTCGCTACAGAGATGCTAATAACAAACATAAGTTATAATAAGCCTAATAGAATTTCGACGTGGCCGGATGTAGAACGCATGGCTTAGCGGTCAGAGCGCTGAAACGGTTTTCACGAGGCGCCGGTTCGAATCCCGATGCGTTCAATATATTGACTTTTTCTAAATATATATATTTTTTAATTTAAATATATTATTCCCCTGAATAGGACTCGAATCCATTATCATCGATTGTAATCGATACGCCAATCAATCGAGTGCGCCAATTTATCGCCTCCTAAAATGAATGAAATATGTCTTTTATGGGTCTGAGTATACGCATTTATTATACAATTCCACAACCTATGTCAGATTATAAGTTCTTTAATTTTCACTATTATTACACATTTTGAAATGAAACTATTTTAACCGTTTACCATTAATCGCGTATAATTTTGATATTCGAAAATACATTTTAGAACCCTACGTTTCGAACACTTTACAGTAGTCCGTGGTCACACTCGCGGGTAGACTGAGGTGGCATTTGTCTGTCATGTTAGATTTCTCACTGCAATTATTTAAAGCCAATAATATTAGAAGAATATTTAAAAGTAAAAAATGTGTGGAAGTTATATAGTTCAGTTCAGGTTAACGACCACTGTATTAAATGATAATATTGTAATTTTTGTATTTAAATTGTTAACTGTTGAGTTTCTCTGCGGCTCTTCTCAGCAGAACTGAATTCCGAGCCGGTGGCGGGTTTTTGTTCATTCGACTATTCAATTTTTTTATTTTTTTATTTAGAAATTACAGTTTGCTGTCCCACTGCGACAGATGGCGTCATTTTTTGTTTTTAATAAGCTTTTCTTACGAAAGTATCCCGTATCTCTCCAGTGTCGTTCTGCTCACTCGGTATAGCATCGGCGTGGATATGCGGGAGACTGGGCACTATGTCCAGGAGGCGAGGGTCGGGCGTTCGAATCCTGTCCACGATGGCGCCGCTCTTGGCAGCGACTTGCATCGCGCTGTCTCGAACCTGCGACTACCATCATCATTGGCAAGGTTGGTTTTGTGTATATATATCTTAATAATATATAATATTTAGGTAAGATAAAAAAATACTTTTTTTCTAAAATCTATATATATATATAATAAAAATGTAACTGATCGTTGCCTGTACATGTAAGATATGTATGACAAAAAATATTATCGAGGGCATTTATTAATATAATAATAGAACCCGAAATAATGGTTCTGTTTGTCTGTGCGTTTGTGCACGCTAAGAAATGGCTGAACTGATTTCAATGCAGTTTTGACTAGTGTATTTCGGTGAGCTGCCGTTAACATTTGGTCTTTATTTTATTTCAATAAAGTGGAATGTGCGAGTGTACTTTGGTTATATGGCATTATATTATTATAAAAGTTAAGGAAAAAGTTATCTATATTTTTTTTGCATTTAATTCCGTCTCTACGAAGCTTTTTCTAAACTAGCTAAAAAAGCTAGCTCTCTTTTTTAGTTTAGTCAGAAAGAACGTAGTGGCAAGACACACCATTTTCCACTTTCCGTCTAAATCCGATGTATTGCGTGTTCTATGGCGGCTCAACAGAGCGGAGACATTAAAATATTTCTAATTATATACATCGACTAGTTACAGTGAGAAACTGTCCCACTCCGCCACGATGGCCACAAATCCAAATTAATAACTAATCAACATATATTATTTTCTAGAATTATTTTTCTTTTAATATCTTTGTACGTTACATTTAAAATATTCTTTACAGATGTCCTCGTGGGTTCTATCTTGGGATTTTCAGTGGCTTTATTCTGCTATCGTCAGTATTACAACCCGCTATCTTCGGATTTATCCGGCATACCATATATAGTGTCCAAGTCTAACTTGGTCAACTTTTTCAATGGAAAACCTGACATAAGTCCCAGTAAGGAGGTTAAAGAGGAATCGACGCCATTGTTAAACGGTAAAAAGGAGGATAAATGGATATAATAAGGTCACCATTTTGTTTTTTTTTGTGTTTTAGATTTGTAATATTTTTAAATTACAGATACATATAATTATATGTTCAGATCAGGGTTTCAGTTAGCTTAGGGGTTCGCTGTCATCTGGAAGCTTTTACAGGGGTTAGTGGAGTTGAAAATTTGTGAAACCCTGGTCTATATGATTGAGTTTGTTTTTTTTTAGTGCAATTTATAATCTGTTGCTCTTTTTGACAGCTAAGTGACAGTTCAATGATGACATTCAAATGTGTTGTCGTTTTTTTTTTGGTTTTTATTACTTATGTTATGTCTAGATGTGTAAATAATGTTTTTTTTTTGTTAGCTTTATCTTTTACGAATTTATTTGGTTTTCTTTTTCAAATTTATATTTACAGATAGCAAAGGTATTAAGATATATTTTTTTATTAAATCAAATTAAGCAGCAGATTGTCATGATTATAGTGTATAATTCATAATAATAGAAAATACACTATTCATAAACATTTAGTTAATGTATGTATGTGTGTGTGTGTCTGACAGAAAGGGAGAGAGAAAATGACGGCATAGTGTGCGAGAGAGATGGAGCTATATAGAGAGCTAAGCTGTCTCAATATACACGTGCCACAGCACACTAGTAGTGTGTGTGGGTTTTACTAGATGTTACTGAATATAGCTTGTTAGTTACTTTTTTTTTTATAAGAAATACGAATTATGAAATACATTAACAGTAGCCTCCACACCTATCCGAGTGTCTTCCTCTACCTAACCATATTTGGTAAAAGATCTCACTAATTTCGCCTTCGTAATAAGTGCTAAAAATTAACTGGTGTTAGTTCTAGACAGGCTGAGTCTTTTTGTATTTCATTCAATGATATTACAAACGTACAAGACGAATATGAAATTGAAAACAAGTTCAATGTCAAAATTGAATTGTAAATTGTATCAATGATAAAAAATGATTATTAAGCGTAAAATGTAAAATATTTTTTATTATATTCCATTATTAGAGTAGCACAGTCTGTCTGCTAACGCTATTGGTTGACAGCTTGACGGCGTTGAGTTCCGTTAAAGAGTTCCGTTTCTGAAGAATATATATATATATATATGATTCCAAAAACCTTTTGTTTATTTTAATTTTTTAAATATTTAACTAAATTTTCTGCAAGAGTAACTAGTTCGATTCCCGCCGATACAGGTAGTGAACACAAATAATGAATATGAATCCATAATAATATACAGTTCCTTGTAAAACTTAATAATAATAATACATTTTTAATAGTTTTCATAAAATTTTACTGTTTTTACCAAATTTTATTATATTTGCCCGTATATATCTATCTATCTATCATTGTTAGAAAATGTCGCAACGGTATTTTGATCCACTTGGGTTTGGTTTAATGTGCTTCGAAAATAGCACGTGTGTCCGGAACCTATGTCAACGATATCGATGTCGTTGTCAAAACGACCGAGTACAAGATGAAATATTTAATAGGTGTTTTTGGTTCTTTTTACAAACTCAATGCACATTTGAACTACTACATTTTCTTTAGTATTGTTAGTTAGGTAGTGTTTTGACACGCAATTTGTAGTGGGTTCTATTGTTTTATATTCAAATTATTTCGTTTCCCAAGCAAGGCGGAATGTGGAGAACGGAGTGTCTTGACACTAGGTTCTCGCTGCTTGCCTTGCTATGCGAGAGATGTGTTTTGCCCTGTATGTTTGGATTTATTTAGTTCATGAAATTATATTGTGATATTTTTTTTGTTTTAATATGTCCCTGTATAATATTATATGTATTAGAATTTTTAAATGTGGCCATGAATTGAACTTATTGTGCACCCTGTATAATGTGAGTGACATAACTGAGAAAAAATTTAAATTTTGTAGAAAATCGTGATTTCAAATTAGCTTTTTATAATCAGTTTTAACAAGAAACGGATGTTTTTAAAAAATTACAGTCTGTTGAATATGCTATATGTAATGAGTTAGTTAAAATTATTTGTGTATATATATATACACAAATATATATATATATTTTTTTTGTTAATGCCTTTTAATTTATCTATACTAGAATTTATTTATTATAATAATATGTGAAGCAACTTGCAATTTTGAACCGCTTTTTACGAATGTTATAGAGAAAGGATGTTAGTGGTGTGAAATTTGGTATAGTTGAAGTTTGAATGTATATACATTTTTTTATAGCAATCCATTAGAAATACATAGAAATTAATAAAAACAATATTACACACATTGCCACGTGTATGACGTACACGTTGCCAAGGCGACGCGTTGTGTACACGTCAACGGGATATGTAGTAATTTTAAATATATTAATTTATATATGTACTTAAATGTGTTCCGAATTCAAGCATATCCTCAATTCTTTATTGTATTTAAAAATGAAAATTTGTATGTTATATATTGATGAAAAAAGAAAAACTATTAGGTACATACATTTACAAAAATAGAAAAAAAAATGTATGTAGTAAATATTGAAATCAGGCATGTATGACATTTTCAATTTCTAGGAAATTCGGTAACATCTTAAAGTTTTAGATCAAAATTTTATAACAATTTTAAACTGTATGTGATATTAATACAATGGCAGTGAAAATAAATTATATTTATGTATTTATAGTAATTTATTAGAAAAAAACTAGAAAATATTTTTTTTTCCTCCACCATGACATATCACATTTTTCCATGCATGTGAATAGACGTCATAGGTTTTAACATTTCAAAAACATTTTTAGAAAACGTACAAAAATTTAAACGCAGCAGGATTCGAACCCGCGCCACTTTGCTAACAACAAAAGTAAGCGGTCAGAGCGCTTGGATGGTTTCGAAGACGCGCGTTCAAATTTTTATATGGATTCTGAGAACGTCAAAAGTTACTATAACTACAAGTTTTAACGAAGTCGTGTTTCGGAAAGAGACAGCATGCGTGAGACACGTGTTGTCTCATTCTTGTGACTTTACTTGTTTATGGAATTAATTAAATAGGTTCTTCTGACAGTATACTGACTATAAAATAGATAACAATATTTTTATTAGCTTCAAGAAAATTTTATTAGTTATTGTGTAAAAAGTTATATATATACATATTATATATATATATATATATATATATATATAAATGGTCAAACTAATTAGTCCAGACGATCAAATTGTCATTTTGCGACAGTGAATACAGTAGAATATAAAATTTTATTATTACATTATATATTAATATCATGTTTGTTATGGAATTTTGAGAATTTTAATTATCTTAAAAGTCGTTACTATACTCGTTGTTCATTTGTTTGTTTCTTTTTTAATTTTAAGTTATATGGGTACAGTTCGATAGTGTTTTTTTTTTGTATACAAATATAGTTTATTGTACACATATATAATAGTATCAACAAATTAATAAAACTAAATGTACAATAAGGCGGCGTTGTCGCTTGAAGCGATCTCTTCCAGGCAACGTTTGGATATTGGAGTTGTACTAAGTGAGTGAAGTTGTATGACTGAACTAAAGGAACTTACATACAGTTATATAATATTTGTGATTATTTTTATCAAGTCCTTTTTGTTTATATTCAACGATTGTGATATTTTAAGTTACCATTTTGTTACGAATTTATTTTGCTATTCATTTTTATAGTAACTATGTATATAGTTTTGTAAATAAATAAACACATAAATATATTTAATATTGGCGTGTTTTAGTTTTATTTACTGTTTGGTGGGAATAATTTTGTGTTATAACTGTATTGGGAATTTAGTGACACATTTCTCCTCTCTTTCTTTCTTTTTGTTTATTAATAGTTGTTTTCTCAAACGTGACGATTGCGGGGTTCGATGTCCAGTGGAGTGATTGGGAGCTGATTTTTAAATTAAGAATTGTTTTCATGGTAAAACAAAGTACGGACGGAAAAGTAAGACCCAATCCAATGAATTGTATTTTCCATAATAATTTCATATTGAAATTGTAAATTAGAATTTTATAGTGGTAGAAATCAGATTTTAAACATTTTGTTATCTGTTTTAATTTAAAAACGATTTAAAAAAAAATTAGTCTTAGGGCAATTCCTGGATATATTTTGTCCCAAGTACCCGCATTTGTAAGCGTACCCTGAGCTATTTAGACACGCTCGAGGGCGCCCTTGCGGTCGTTGACCTACGCTCAAGCAGCCACGGAGTGCTTGTATTTCGCAGGGACAGAGTACCCTCTTCCCCCCAGTGTCGCTGTAAAGATCAATTGATCAACAGCATTAAATAAGTATCGAAAAAAAATATATATATATATTTAGACACATAATAAGGCTCAGAGAGTTGGTCATCGTTGTGAAAATATAGAGAGAGACAGGACGCTTGCCCAGCAGATGATTTGACTAGCTAAATAATGCAGACACACAAAACTTCTACACTGTTACTAACATTCACCATCTGGCAGCCATCCGCACAGCATTAGAGTGCCACGTAGGCACTCTAATGCTGTGCGGTTTTCAGGAACTTCCTTCCATGTGCCACTCAACTGTGGAATGGCCTACCAGTGGCAGTGTTTCCAGGTCGATTCAACATGGGTACCTTCAAAAAGCGCTTCTATTTCCACCTTAAAGGCCGACAATACGTCTGTAGCTCATCTGGTGTTACGCGGGGTCGTGGCCGGCGTTGATTACTTTACATCAGGTGACCCGAAACGCTCGTCTGCCTTGTCAATGGAATAAAAAAATAAACTAACGTTGCAACTGACAGAAGCCGATGGGGGGAGTTCGTCCGTTCCAGACTCACATCCCACCATAACCACGATCTTCAGACATAAAGTACCGGCCACAGAGAGAGATCGATTGCAAATTCTAGTTAAGGGCTCTTAAAGTCTTAAAGTTAAAGTCAATTGGGTGCACACACAAACACAATAAATGTGAAGCGAGTTCAAGAGAATGAGATGGGTGATGACAATATTGTTAAAAAAACAATAAAATTAACCTTCTTGATTATAATTTATGTCTATACATATAACAAAAATTTTACTGAATGCTGTCTGTACTTTCGTTTTCGGCTTATTTGTGCACGCTTATCTCAGAAACACCTTCAATTCTCCTCTCTGTGGGCTATAGAATAGGAGATGAGACTATGGATATCCTCAGACCCAGCGCTTTGATGCAGTCGACTACCTGGCGCGTAACGCCTTCGGCTGACTGTGCCACCTCCTTTTAAATCAATCCCCGGGCTGCGATGACACTGTCATCCGTATGACCGAGGTTCCACAGCATCGGACCCTGTGGAACCCCGCAACCAATACTTCAGCGACAGATCTGCCGCCCCCCCCCCAATCCATAGGACTACTCGGTCCTGGAGGTAGTCGTTTAACAGCCTCCGGAGATAGAGAGACACCCTATGATACTGGATACCCTATTTTAAGTCTCAAACGGCAGGCTGTTTAAGGCGTTGACTACATGCTTACTAAACATAGGGAAGCCTATTTCGAGAAGAGCTCTGTCAAAGCTATGCCCTTGGGACTTGTGGATAGTAATAGCATATACATTGACATCCCAATGTCCCTGCTCTATTTTTGCAATGGTATTTTTCTATTAATCCCAATTTTTTTATGAATCGCAATTTGAAAAAGACATATTTAGAAAACGTATAAAAATTTGAACGCAACGGGATTTGAACCCGCGCCTCTTGAAAACCGTTCAAGCGCTCTGACCGCTAAGCCATGCGTTCTACATCCAGCTACGTTGCAATTCTTATACGCTTATTACAACTTATATTTGTCTATTATTATTTGCCCTTAGTGTGGGAATAACACTTTAAAAAAATGTTAAAAAATATATAATCCCAATTTTTCTATTAATCCAAATTTTTCTATTAATCCCAATTTTTCTATTAATCCCAATTTTTCTATTAATCCCAATTTTTCTATAAATCCCAATTACAATAGCCTACAACGTAATTAATACGAAAGTCGACAATACTCTAAGCTATAAGAAGTTATAATAACTAAAACAGATGATAACATGTCTAGACTAAAAAAAAACAAATGGTATCAAAGCGGTCCTCACTTCATGTGAATATATAAAGTGAGAAATACTACCAAACACATTGAATTGCTAATTTTTACATTACAGCACTATAAATAAATGTTCTTAATACAATCAAAATATTGAAACTTTGATTTAGTTAATATATAAATAATTGAGGTATGTTTATGTAATTTATATATACCTCACTGTCAAGTTGAAGTTGGATTATAGAAACTAATGAATGAGCTTTTCTGGATAGCTTTAAAGTTTAAACAAAAGGGCCCAAGTCTTTGGGAGATAAAAAAAATTTGCTATCGCGTCGTGTTCCTAAATGAGTGGAAAAAGCTCGACGTTTTACGAAATGTTCTCTAAAAATACTACAAGTTAAATATACCTTTTAACGTTAAAATGCTAATCGAAAAACAACTTTGATATTTAAATTTCAGCCTCAAGCGGAGTTCTTAATTACAACTTGTGTTTGACAGACTGCTGGTAAATTTCTACCAACTCCGGCTTTAGTGACTGGGGTCTTTGAAACAAATAAACATGGCCAATGTATATAACTTATAGAATTTTTTCTTATTTTATATGCAAAGTAATTATAATTTATTTTTAAGTTTATTTGAAATAAAAGTTATATTTTAAACGTCAAATAATCTACCAACGATTCACTGATAGTAAATTTTTTAGATTTGAGAAAAACCGGTGCAAGAAACACAATGAAACTCGACAGGTTTTCTTTTTTTTTTTTCATAATTAAGAATTTACAATTGTTATACCTTCAAAAAGCCTAGATCAAACATTTCATCAAGGCGTCAGTACCTTACCTTAATATACACCGCATGTGTGAGCCAAATTTGACATATCTAAGCGAGATAGCTATTGAGCTATGAAAGGGTGAAAAGTAAAGGAACGCCTTAAAGGCCGACAACATCCCTGTAGGTCTTCTGGTGTTACACGGGGTCGTGAGCGGCGGTGATCACTTAACATCAGGTGACCCGAAACAAACGAGCCCCTTTGCCTTGTCTATAGAAAAAAAAATGGCTCCAAATATAAAAAAAAAACAAAAAAAAAAAGTGGCGCGCATCACCGTGTTTTTTACCATGATAATGAAATGAATGAAATGAACGATGTAAAAAACACGGTGTTGCTCGCCAGTTTTGTTAGATATATATATTTTTTACTCATATTGAGATATGATCTACCGCGTTTCTAGATATATTTAGAAATTTTTTTTGCTTTTTATTTATAAACCCTATATATATATCTTTCATAAGCTCTAAGGAGAAAGGAAGAAAGGGAACGCATTAAAAACAGATATATAAATTACAGATTTATTCAAAACGACTACAGTTATTCAATATTATTAATGTATGATATAAGAAATACAGATATATTATATTATAAGTATAAGATACACGAATAAAGTCAGAGGTAACAAAACTTTTTTTCTACATTTTTTTTTTAATGTTCACTTAATTTAAGTAGGCAAAGAAAACTTCACAATCAGCAAAGAACAAATGTACAAATGGTTGTATTTAATATGAGATCAAACTTTTTTTTTATATTTGGTACACTTTTGACCACAAAAGGTTCTCTACTTTCACAATTACACTATAATAACTACTAAATAAATTAAATTCCTCCAAAAACACACTTTGTACAGACAAAAATATGTATATGTTACATAGAAAAAATTTCCCACAATAGTCATTATTCTTAAATTACATCAAAACATTTTACCATATAAGCCTTTGAGGTTCACTAAAATCTTTCCACACTATCTCTTTGGTGAAAAAGACGTAGAATGTTGCAGCATTTATCAGCAAGTTCCAAACAAGTTCAGCCACAAGTATTTTATAAGACGGCTGGATGAATCTTATTCTTATTATTATATATGGGACTAGAAAATATCGTATTTCGACAAGCCGCTGCAGTGTTAGAGCAAAAAACAAACAAATACAATATGGCAATAAAAATGTAATACAGTTTTGATCTTTCAAATTGTCATAGACGCTGGTCAATAAAAATATATATATAGGAATCATTGCATACATAGCAAAATCATACTTGCCGAACCATCTGTTCCATATATAGAAGATATAGTGTCTATTATCAGCCAATAAATACGGATGGACAATTGTATTAAAATGTATGACAATGGCAAAGATCATAGCTATATATAACATATTAATTTTATTGTTTAACATCAGCTGTACAGTTGTTTTTATGTTAGCAATTATATAAGGTAATGCAAATACACCGTAAAATAGCAAGAAATATAGCAGCTGAGGTAAATGTAGTGTCATTTGGTGAGCCATCTTATCACCGACTACTATAGAGCCATTGTGATATAGAAACATTAGAAACAAAACTATAACACCGAATTGCTGCAACACAATATGCCAGCACGGAATTGTCATGTAGGCAAAAACATGTTGGAAGTATGTCGGCATATGATGTCTCAGAGCTATTATGAGATCTAACATGCCATAGTAACGTTTCAATTTAGATGTATCTACTGTACGAGCCATAATTGGTCGTTTGCCTAATGAAGATTTGTTTAAATATTTATTTCCTATTACTCTTGAGCTTTTTATTATTAAGTCTAGTATTCTATGGAGTAAAACCATGGCTATCCATACAACATTTGTCTGTCGCATAATAACACTGAAAGTACCAAATATCAGTATCAGCCATCGGCTTTGATTTATAACAGAAATCTGTGAAAATAACAATAAAAACAGTAAAGAAAGGGTGTCTGTATAGTATATGTGCGAGAAAAAGTACAAAGGTGGCAAGATTGCTAAGTTTACTGCCTGCATCATAACTTTATTAATATTTTCATTGTTATGTGCATATATAAATTTCAAAATTACTGATAAGATAATTAAATTAATACAAGAACCTATTAAGTTTACAAATCTTAAGTTGTAAGTGTTGCAAGGGAAGTAAAGGCCAACTGCAACCGCTGATACCAAGTACAGGCCAGGTAGAGTAGTTATTTTAGGATCCCAGTGAGAAAAGTTTCCGTTGCAATAAGATATGCCTTGAGGTATGTGGAATAATTCATCAACAATTATTTGTGATGTCGCATTGACTTTGTCGAATACAAATTTAGAGGCAACAAAATATAAAGCCACTGCTGTGAAAAGGCAACAGTAATATTTTGTGGCCTTCATTCTTCTTTAAGAAATTTCTGGACCTGCGATAGAGTTAATAAAAAAAAATTAAATTATAAAGAATCAATTAAATATAATACTTTTGTATATAATGTAGGTGTTAAATGTTAATTATATAAAATGTATACATAAACAAACACTAATTCAAAAAGCTTACAGGGTTATTGATTAAGCCGGTTGATAATGAGTTTGTAAGCCGGCGAATATTTTCAATGTGATAACAATAGAAACAGCTTTACCTTTATGTATTTGAAGTAAGCCTGGTGAATTAAGAGCACACCACAAATAGTTTCCGCTTAATATAATCAAAACTTTATCTTAAAATGATTGACAGTATAAAATTTATTGACAATTTAAGGCGGCATTTTTTGGCACTCGGAAACCTGAGTCTCCAACAGCAAAGTGCACACCCACAGTAAAGAAAGTATTGATTTTCTGTAGTTTATGGTTTTAGATTTTTAATTTTTTTATTATTATTTCAATTTATGTAAAGACAATATTTCAATAATGGTTAAAAATAAATTGAAATATATAAAAGATAGCTATTCAAATTTATTACAATAATATTAAATAAGACTTTTTAGAAAATATTTCCACTATTTGATAAAACTTACTATTACACTTAGAGAAAGATTGAGCAACCATGACGATTTTCAATGGCAATTGGAAATATGGGATTATACGTCTTACAGTCGAAACTACAGTAATTAAAAATGGACAAAGTATAGCCAGAATTCAGAAATCAGAATCATAAAGTCAAAAAAAGTAAAAAACAAAATGTCTCTGCTTTTCATCTTGTCATAATGACAGAAAATACAAATTACAAACGGTCGTTTCAATTTCAAAAACTTATTGTGATGTTTTTATGAATTTGAAAAGATCTAATTGAATATTGTTATGTTAATAAAAATATGATGGAAGCAAATGATTTTATTGCAAAGATAAAAGCAAGTGGTCGTGATAGTGATGAGTACAATTTAGACGGAACGTTTGAAGAATTTCATGATATTTTAGTGAAATTATCAACCAAAGATAAAGCCTCGTTTTCTTTGAACGTGCTATGTATTTTATGCAGGTGATTTACTTGTGTAGTCTTAGTAGCTTTAATTATTATTTTAATAGATATTTACTTTAAATATTTTCTATATTTTCTTTTAAATAAGTAATAATATGACAATATCAATTTTAATGTCTACTATTTGTTTTGCACAATTAAATATCAATAAATTACTTTATAGTTTTATTTCGGATTAGACAATTTGCGACCTTGTTTTTCATCATCACACACCATGCAATGTCTTAAGAATGGTCAGAAATAAGAGAATATGGTGCACATATGAGACATGTCCATATAAATTTAAAATATTATTATTCATTATAAAATTATAATGACGAAATAATTACATCTTCTTCTGTCCCTTATCCCATTATTAGGGATTGGGTCTCCTTTACTCTTGTTTCTGCGTCATTTAATTGGGTTTTCTTAAGGTATCTAGTGATCACCAGGTATCTCTGGTAAATTGAGAGCCAATTTACAAAATTATAATTATATCAAAAGTTACTTAAAAGAATTATAGATTTTTGTTTAAGGCCTCATTTGAAAGTTATATGTATTTTATTATTACAAATTAATTTTCAGAAATCTTGACAAAGTTGCTAAATGGAGAGACAGTATCGACAATACGGAATTTTTAAAGCTTAGCATACAGTGCATAAGACAAACTCGCATTTTGGAGGGGCCAGATCGAGTGAAAACTTTGGCCTGTATATACCATATACATAAGCACAGTGTAAATCAAGTAAGTTATAAAAAAAAAATTTTTTGCCATTTGGTTTTCATTATTTTGTTTTATTAATAAGAAGTTCACACAGTTAGACAGTAGGACAGTATTAGCCCATTTAAGATTAGTCATATATAAAGAAAGATCATATTTCTTAATGGCCATCTTATTGGAGTGTGACAGCATCTGAATGTATATGCAAATAGTTGTGTGTTTGATTTCCAATTGGGGGAATGATTATATTTAAATATTTTCTATTTCACTGCTCTAAACTGGTAACAGAATTGCCTTACTAAATACACAATGTCTCAGATTCAGGTGGAATGTAGAGTAGGAATAGTGTCTTTAAATGTAAATTGTGTAATGTAAATGTTGTATCTTTCTACACACTGTTAAGCTGGAAAAAGTGTGATTCTCTTTACATTTACATCATCTTTTGTTTACATTGTCTCTCTAATTGTATCTCAATTCAACACTGAGTCCTCTGCCTAAACTGCTGTATGCATATAAATTAAAATATAAAAATATATTGTGAATAACAATGATCCACATCATTTTCATGGTTATTATATAATTTGTAAGAGATTAATTTATATTATTATTATATCCCTTGTTACAACATGCCTTAGAGTATAGGCATTGTCCAGCTGCTTCCAGTAAGCTCTATCTGTAGCAACACTCTTCCAGTAAGGTCCCAGGGTCTGGTGGATATCATCCTACCAACTTCTGCTTGGGCATCCTGGTTGTCTTATGCTGCTTCTTGGATACAAATGGTTACTACACTCCTGTATTGGACTGTGCAGCATGTGACAACTGCATCCCATCTATACAAATGAATAAAATTAGAGTATAATTATAAAATAACTGCTTTTTAGTATATGCATTTTAGAATTCCATGTGGACAAAGTCGCAGGCACAGTTCGTTTTATCTATGGGTTTTATTATTTCAACCACTTTTGTTCTACAGTGTTTATTTATGCATGCATATATACAAACAAAAATTAAAAAAATTACTGTCACATCACTACCTTCTAGAAGTCTATGTACTATGTAAGATGCATATAGATAGCATATATTTGTAAACCCAAGTCTTTTTTTTCAGACCTCTTCTATACCACCGGAGCTTGTATTGAAATTATCTTTTATGCCATTTGAATGTGATGACATGTTAAAGGAATATTGCAAAACGTACTGGAGCATTTTAGTCGATAGATTAACTTATATTGAAAAGTTACAAACTTTAAAAATGCCCGTATTAAAATTACTGGCTAAATTCAAAGAAGATATATTAAAAACGATAAAAATCTATGATTCGGTGCCATTTTGTACCAATTTATTACAATTTTTAATTAAAAAAATGTATTTTTTATACAACAATTGGCCTAAAGAGCTTAATTTAGCTTATGGAGAGATATTTGACTGTATATCAAGAAAGGACTTAAAAGTCTTTAAAAGTTTAACAGAAAAAGAATGTCTGGACTTATATGTTAAAGTTAATGACCTTTTATTTGTCATTATAGATAATTCGTTGAAAAATGACTTTGTTCATTCAACTGTGGATAATTTAATGAAACTTTGTATCAGCCTTCTCGGGCATCGACCAGACATGTTTCATTGCTTACAGACTTTCTACCTAAATTCATTTTGCTGTATCCTAAGAAATAGAACCAATAGTTCTTTGATAGAGAACTGTTTAAATAATTTATTGATATCATGTGAAATTACTGAGAAATTAGGCTATAAACACACTTTGTATTTAACTTACCCATACATAAGTCAACTTTTAAGACTGTTTTTAGAGAATATAATTAATGGGAAAAGCAAAGAATATTTTACAGCTACTGTACAAGAAAGTTGTTTAAGCTTAATCAAATTTCTGATGGGTAAACTAAAAAAAACAGCTCAGCTGTTGAAATGCGAGAATTGCAAAACCAAGACTGGCTTACACGATGCGTTGCGCCTGTCTTTTCTCGTCAAAAATTTTATTACAATATCAACTGATGATAATTTAGATATTTTAAATAATATGTCCACATATTACGAAGTGGTAGAACATCAATATATAATTATGAACGAACTAAAGTCATTGAACTGTCCAAATCAAGAGAAGTGTTTTAGAAAGTTACAAACAGACGTACACAATACTGCCATTTTGTTGAATAAAAGCCAAGTCTACAAATATTCTATTAAATTGTTTGAAATATATTTAAAAAATGAATTGGGAAGTCTTAAAAATGACTGTTACTTGAAGAATATCAGCCGAGCTTTATATAACAAGAGCATATGTGAATTAGATTTTAAATTGTACAAAGATTCGTTGAAAAATGCATTTTTAAGTCTTATTTTCTCACTGCCGGACGGTTTGTCCACAGAGAAATATATGAGTTTGGTAATGGATATAAAAGCTAAGGCATTGAAAAGTATATCTGAAGATGAAACTGGTGATATGCAAATGATGTCGGTTTTGAATGTATGTGAATTGCTGTATGATGATAATTTGTATGGGAATTTGAAACCTATTATGAAAAATTTGAAATTTAGGTAAGTTTGTTTATATTTTGGGTAAATTGAAATTTGCAAATTGTCAATTTCTGTGTGCTAGAAGATAGAGTTCGTTTAGTTTGGGGTGGTTATGGGTTCATATCCTACTTAGACAAGTTATATCGAATTGTAACACAGTATGCAAAAATATTCTTTAAATGAGACGGTTAGGGGAAAACGGGATCTAACTGCAAACGCGACGGTTGTGGGTTCGATTCCCACTCATTAATGAATTTTGAATGAATTAATTTGTTTTAAAAAAAAGGTGTCACTAGATCCTTTTTGTCTGTTGAGACGGAAAAGTTTTAAAGACAAATCTTAAAAGATAAGAAAATTAATAACTGGTAAATAATATTATAATAAAACTAATTTATTAAATAAAACTAATTTATTAAATAAAACTAATATTATAAATGTGAAAGTAACTCTTTGTCGGAATGAGAAAGTAACTGTTTGTCGGTCTGTCTGTGACGTCATCACGGCCAATTCGCTGAACCGATTGTGATTAAATTTTCCATAGAGATACATGAGGGTTTCGGGGGGTGGAAATAGACTACGTTTTTCTTGGCTGATAGCTAGTAATATATAAAGTAAAAGGCCTTTTCTTTTCCAGTTCCCTTTTAAAACATGAATTTTCTATGTATATCAATTTGTGGCCGTCAATAGTGCCTATAGCGGGTGTTTGGAAATCTATAAATGATTTACTTATGAACAAACATACATGGATAAAAGGTAATTGCATATATATACTATTACATTACTATATTTACTATTACATTACAGGCCATTGAGACGTATACGCGATTGGTTGTGGGTTCGATTCCCACTAGGAGCAATGATCATAGTTTAATTTCTCTGCTCTAGAGTGCACAAGATAAAGGGCGGCGTTGAGTTTCGCCACTCAATATGAAATGTCTTAAATTCTTGACACTAGGTTCTCTCCGAGTACCCCGCTATGCGGGAAAAAGCGTGAAGCTGTATGTATGTTTAATAAAACAGGTCAAAATGTAACGTGTTTAGACGCATATCTTCTACCTTGTAAATCTGAGATTTAAGTACATTTTTTTAGTTATCTTTTAAACAAAAGTTAAAATAATATGTAAATTTCAAATTACTTTTAGCTAAAATATTTTTTATAAAACGTATAAAAAGATGAACGTATCATGACTCGAACCTGCACCTCTCGTTTAAAAGTCCAAGTTGGTTTTAAGGAAATGGCTGAATTTTTATCTTTTTGTTTTTATTTTAAGGTGAAAAACAGGAACGCGTACTTTGGACTATGTACAATATAATATTACAAACACCAATATATGTAAGGACAATACACAATGATACATTCAAAGATATAGTTAATATGTTATTGAGAAGAATTGAAGAGGATACGGTGAGAAGGAACTCTATTTGTGGAGAATATATATATTTTTTATTTACAAAATTTCCATATCACTAAGCTCTCCACATTCTCCATCCATATTAGATACTGTAAAATGTTTTTGTCTTTTTAAACAAGATGGTGGTGGGTTCGATGCCCGCCAATTCTTTTGTTCTTATTTTATTAAGCAACTTGATTATATCAGCTGCACGCTTTTTCCCGCAGTGTCAAAACACTCCGTCCTCTGCTTTCTGCCCGTCATCGAAACATTGCTTGTTGAGTGACGGAACTCAACGCCGCTCTTTGTTTTAGGCTAACGGAGCAGAGAAATTAAAATATTTTTAAATACAATCATTCCGTCGAGTTAGAATCGAACCCACAACCGTCGCGTATACAGTTGTGGTATATATTAAAGTACTAGCAGCACGCTCGCGGTTTCGCCTGCGTAAACTAAATTGCTAAACTATTTAGTTTTTTCGCACACGCTTTGCTTTAATTATTAATTTAAATGGTTGTAAGTTTTTTGTCTATGATGAAATGAGATTGAAATTAAATGAACACTAAATGTTAAGTGCAGTTTACCACAATACAATAGTCAAAAGTTGCATTTAAATCGGTTGAGCCATTCCTGAGATTGGCGTTCACAAACAAACAGACAAACAGAAAAGTTAATTTAAAATCATTGTTTTATGCTCTATTACATTGATAAATCCCCCCAATTAATATTTATATATATATATATATATATATATATATAATATGTCATATATATCTTCCATGTACCGCGATCATTTACATTTTTTTATTATATGTATAAGACAAGTAAATAAATGAACTTGATATTTTCGAGCGTACTACTTTAAGAGAAATTGGTGGCGCACTTCACTTTTTTTGTTCATAAAGTCTGAATATGATGTAGCTGATGCAAGCGTTAAGTATGGTGGAAAATAGAGAAATAAAGAGCAAGTCAGTGGTTTTCTTTTTTTTAATTTTTCTCGGCAGAACCTTTTATTGTATCGTTTTCCGTCCGCGGCGCTTTAGAGCATATTCAGAAAATGTATAAAAAATTTGGAGCGCAGCAAGGATTCGAACTCTTGACCGCTAACCCATGCACGTTCTATTTCAGGCTCCGTCGAAATTCTCATACGCGTATTACATATTTTTTGGATTCATATTGGACGGTCTCAAGAGTTGCGGTTACAGTCAGTCATTGTCACACTGCGACAATGTTGCCTCTTTGTATATACAGTATACATATGATATGATATCTATATATATTTAATAATAAAATATATTTTTAACATAGCGACCGGCTTTGCTTGCGTAAACTTTCTCACTTAAATCGCAAACTTTGCTTAAATTCAAATAAATGACTGTTTATTTTTTATTTATGAAGCGATTGAATTGAAATAAAGACTAAATTTTAATGTTATGCCTTAAAATAAAATACAATAGTCAAAACTGAATTTAAATCGGTTCAGCAGTTTCTGATATCAGCGTGCGCAAACGCACAGATAGACAGATATGAAAAATAAAAGTTATTTTTTTACGTTTCTATTGCGTTGGTAAATGTGTCCGATAATATTTTTTTGATCATTACATTATGTACAGACAGCGATCTGTTACATTTTTATTATATGTATAGAGAATTTCAAGTTGTAACTCTAAGCTAGATAGAAACGTATAGCTTAGTTGAGTACGTACAGCACTTATACAAGAGGTGCTGAATCGAATTTAGATTTTGATGAAATTTTGTTATACGTTTCTAGATATTATTAAATGTAGTCCATTATTTGTATTTATTATTTATTAAAAAAAATACTTTTATATATATTGTCTTATTCGTGAATGCGCTTTAGTTTAAATATATATACGAGTATATAAAAGTTGCAAGAATCAAACATGGTTGTTATATATATATATATAAAAAACATGTTCGATTCTTGCTGTATGCAATTTTTATTGTTATTATATATATATATTTTTATTTATTTTTTTATTTTCAGGCAACTGATCTAGATCAAATACACATAACTCGGAACATAGAACAGGAGCATAAGGCTTTGGTTGAAGCGTTCAAAGCTGTTGATGTGCTTACAGATTTACTGCCACATTTGAAATATGGTAAGTAGTGACGCAACTCTCCGTTCTCTTGACGTTTTAAGTGTGTCAGTGTCTGGTTCGAAAGTGAAGGTTGCGGGTTCGATTCACACTCGGGGTATTGTGTGCATTTTAATTGCCCGGTTTTATTTGAGGTTGCTCTCTTTGACTATCTTGCTATATGAAAAAAAAAGTAGGATGCTCGTTTTTTTTACAACAATATTCAAACGTGCATTCAAATTAATATATAAAAAAAACACCATCGTAGCTCAGTTGTTGTTAGATGTTTGACACGGCGTTGGCGAGTTCGAACAATGCTCCAAGAAATATTTGTTTAATTTCTTTTTCTCATATAACGGGGTAGTCGGAGTGAATGTAGTGTCAAGACACTCCGTTTTCCACGTCCCATCTTTATTTCAAATATTGCGTATTCAGTGGCGGCACTCAGTGCAGCGATGGCCTTATATTTGTTTATATGTATTATGTATTTAATTAATATATATATATATATATAAATTTATGTCATGTCTATTATATTTTGGCCCTGTAAGTCCAGTGGTAGCGTGGCCGAGCGGTCTAAGGCGCTGGTTTAAGGCACCAGTCTCTTCGGAGGCGTGGGTTCGAATCCCACCGCTGCCAAGTGCAC
Source organism: Podotricha telesiphe (assembly GCA_038994665.1). Classification (NCBI taxonomy): domain Eukaryota; kingdom Metazoa; phylum Arthropoda; class Insecta; order Lepidoptera; family Nymphalidae; genus Podotricha; species Podotricha telesiphe. The sequence continues at coordinate 80,145 of JAOYRR010000454.1, forward strand.
TTTTTGATTTATTTATTTCGTCGTTTTGTACTGAAAATTATGTTTTTTTTTTTTCAATATTTATATGTCACTTGTTCTTTATTTGATATGTGTAATTTAATATTATTATAATGAAGTGAAATCTTTTTCTTTAGAAAACTTATATTCATTTGTATAACGTATGTTCGAAGCAAAAAAGGCGCGGGTTCGAATCTCGCAACGTTAATTTTTTTATAAATTCCATCCAATCTCCATGAATGTTTTTCTTATTCTTAAGTGTGTAAAAAAAGATAACGCACATATAAAGTCAGCTTTCAAATATATTTTTCTATTCAGAGAAATCTCCATTACCAAACTCTCCTTGCAGACGTGCCAAGTTTTTGTGCAACTAATTCAGCACTGCTTTAACGCTAGTTTGCACGCGGTGCGCTGCTGCCCAGCGGTCGTGTGCTGTGAGATTGCTGGAATATGCGACGATAAGTGAGCTTCTTTTACTTACGCATATAGCAGGCTGGAGAAAGTTCTGCAATGTCGCCGGGGTGGAGGGTTCCGTTGGGTTTTAGTGAATTTACAAGGGCCGCGCGGGCGGTCTGCGCGAGGCATTTTCCCAGGAACCTTCTTTTTGCGTGAGGCAATCCTACCCTTTACGCATACCCGCGGGTATCGGGCCGTACAGTGCTCTCCTCCACCGCCGCACTGGTCAGCCACAGGGACCACAATCTTCCGTGAACCCTGGCGGGAGAAAGGAACCCCTGGTGTCCAGTCACTCCCTCTCCGCGCATTCCTTTCGTATACTTGTCGTATATTTTAAGGCGAAATGCTGACGTTCGATTCGGGCATCACTCGCGTTTCTCTCCGCGTGAAAGTCGGACGGTTTATAATGGTATATTTTTGCATTATTATTGAATTTTCAGCAGGCAATTTTGTATCGTTTCCGTTTTGTTTGTTCGAGGCGGTCGTGTCGCAGTGTGACGCGATTGGTTGTGGGTTCGATTTCCCATTTGGTGGAATGTTGTGTTTTTTTTTGTTACTCCACCGCTCCGGTGAGACGACAAGGCGCGGTGTTGAAGTTCCGTCACGCAACACGCAATGTCTCCGTTCGAACCCAGATAGTGGGGAGTGGAGGAGTTTTCCCTGACTAGCCCGCTATGCGGGAAAAAGCGTAAAGCTGAAAAAGACAAAAGTATATATTTGTATCTTTATCATGTAAAAGTATATATGGCAATGTTTTTTTTTTTTAAATCTATATACATATGAAATTTATTGTCGACTAAAGTATGTAATATATATATATTTTCTATTACAGAGAAGCTTATATAAGAAACGCAACGGTTCTCACCAGCTTTATGACGAAAAATGGAGAATTTGGTGAAATCATGATACAAGCTATATGAAATTCTGGCTCAGAATTAATGAAGAACTATGATGTTTTGGATGTTATATTGAATTTTATTTGTGAAGTCGCTGTAAGTGAATTTGTCATTTATACAACGTACTGGCCACGATATTGCTAAGGCAATGTGTTTTTCACTATATATAAAAGTGTGTCGAACACACTTTATATATAGTGTTCATTTGTAGTTTGAGAAGTCCTCAAAGTCTGCATTACTTTGGCAAAACTGTGCCACTTGTTGTCCTTTTACGTGGCACAATATGTGCTAGTAGCTCCGTTGCCATGGCAACGCTATTGTGTCACTTTAGCACTGAATGTGCATGTGAACACATGCTTTTGTACAAAATTATTACCTTTATGGTTTTGTTTGCATATTCAAATATATAAATTCTATATAGTATGTAGATATGTTATTATATTTTTTATATAATTTGGACGCAGTTTCATTGTTCATATATATATGATGGTAGTGGGTTCGATTCTCTACTTATATTATACTCTTTAGTTTATTTTTATTCCACTCTTGTGATAAGCGCGTTCATCTGTATGTCGTATTCTGGACGTCATCTACGGCTGAACCGCTGAACCGGTGTGATAAAATTGCATATAAATATACTGGAGACCAGGCCCTTGAGATACACGCCAGCTTCACTTTGAACTCATAACATTCTTTTGATTTTTCCAGGAATTTAATTGGAAACTTTTACGAAAAGGGTAGCGATATGAAACAACTATGATGCATTAGTTCTAAGCCTGGTCAGCAGCTGCCTATTTCCTCGTGCAGTTGACCAGATACTTGAATTTTTTTTGTGTTTGAAACTCATTATTCCTTTATCAGATGTACCAAGCGAGATGTGGAAAAATGGGTCTCTCGGCGAAATTAATACAAATAGTTCAAGTTAAATTACTTCAGATATCCGAAGAAAGGCCAGACTTAAATGGTAAGTTTCATTTCAATTGATAAGGCAATAATTGAATTTTAAATTTTATTATATTACAAGCGACCCGCTCGCTGCTTCGCCTGCTTAAACTACACGACTCTATTCCGTTTTTAATTTAAATCAAACGATACTTAAGTTTATAATTTAAAATGTTGCTTACTTATTTTATTAACTGTTTAAAAAATAAAATGAACACTAAACGTTAAGGAAATTTTACCAAAATCCAAGTCAAAACTGCATTTAAATCGGTTTAGCTATTTCTGAGATCAACGCAACGAACAAAGGAACGTGAAAAAAGATTAAAGATGATTGTTTTGGGGTTCTATTATATTTATAAATGCCAGTGTTTTATGTGTGTGCGCCAGTGTATGTCAAACACATGTATGGTAGAGTGTGTGTAATATTTACTTTTTTAATTGTATGCATTGTGTTTTAATAGATATTGTTTGCTGTTTTTCATCTCCGTTTAAACTTTATTTTAACATTTTTTTAAGTCTTATTCACACACTTAGGAAATTAAACAAAAAACATTTTTTTAAAACGTATGATTTTTTTGATCCAGCTAGGGCTAGACGAATTCCAAGAGGCGCGCAGTTTCTAATCCCGCTGCGTTAAAAATTTCATAAGTTTTCTAAAAACTTGGCCTTAAAAATTTCTTCGTCGTCCGTAGAATTATCGAGACTTCAAAAAGAAACCTTTTCTTTCTTCTGCGTGTTAATTTTTTACTATAATTATGTATGTAATGTATTTCAGTGTTACTCTCGACTGGCAGTTTGATGAAGGCCCAGTTTTTGCTCAGACCGGACTCGGGGCTGAGCTTTTTGAGTGCGCTCAACGGAATACAACGACATTATTTAGCTTTTACAAGCAATTGTGAGTATTTGTTGATTTAATTTTAAATGTATAATGTATATCTGTTCCGGCTAAATTCGTACCGCCATATTTTATTTCCAATCGTAGGCTAAGGAAATGTTAGTCTTTTGGTACATTTAAAGTCGGTTTATAGAGAATCGCTATCGATTCTCTATAAACCGACTGATATTATTATAACGCCTATGCGTTGAGTTTTACCACTCAATTTAATGTTTCGAAAATAGAGTGTCTCTCTGACTAACCTGCTATGCGGGAAAAAGCGTGAAGCTGGTAAAAATATAAAAATCTCGACAGTATTTTGTAAACATTTTTTTAAAGTGTTATTCCCACACTAAGGAAATTGAAAAAGACATATAAAGAAAACGTATAAAAGTTTGAACGCAAAGGGATTTGAACCCGCGCCTCTTGAAACCGTTCAAGTTTAACGGTTTTCAAGAGGCGCGGGTTCTCAAGCATCACTTCTCTCCTCAATTATATTATTAATTATCTAGTAAGTGTATTTTTTCTTTTTTCTCCTTACTGGTGGGAAATAATTGGTTTTTATTATTAAACAAAGCATGTAGCTTCACATACCTTTAAGTATTTGGCATTTGTATGTTTAGTTTTGTGAAAATATTTATATGAAGCTTTCTACAAACTGATATCTAATGACGCTCTATAAGATGTAAGACCGGTGAAAATGTAGAGTTTGAAATATTCTAAGCTGGGAAAAATGCCTTTATTTATTTAGTAACTGCTTAAGTGAGACTAAAATATTTTTTGATTAAATATTTTCTATTATTTGTCGACAGTCATTTGTTTAGCTATGTATAGTGTCATTGATGCAGTTCTTGCTTTCAGTAGAAGCTAAGGCTAATTGGCCTCTGCTCTTTACGCAACTGCCTTCTGGGCGCACAGGCGCGCCGCCGCTGTGCGCGCTGCACGGCGCGAGCGCGTTCCCGCGCGCGCGGTGGGCGGAGCCAGGGCTGCGCGTGGCGCGCCCTCATACCGCCGCGGAGCCCCGCGCGCGCCTCTCGGCCGCCTGCGCCGCGGGCACCCGGGCGCGCCGTCAACGCCAGCACCGAGGACATTTGCGCCGCGGTGGAAGGCCCGTTGAGACTGAATACTCCTCATCTTTATTCACGCTGATTCGCGGTGGTTTGGGGTTCGATACGCTTGAAATCACCATATTTAATCTTTATGTGTCAAATGTTTGACCCACACTAACCTCAGGTCAATTTACTCATCTTACTATGGGCGCCAGGTTTGAAAATGGCTCCATAATGTGCTTAATGTTAGGTGCCCATTTCTAAGGTGATTACAGACAATGATCGAGAACTGTCTAAAGTACATCCTCGGTGTGCAGTCCACCTACACCGACACTCCACACATAAGTGCGCAAAAGCAGCAACACTTTACCCCGAAACACACAAACCTGGAAACCATGAGGGACTCCATGGTGAGGAACCAGAAGAGTCCCTCCCTGCCCTGCCTCTCGGTGCCCCCCTTCAAACCCCCCGAGTTCATCGCTCACACAAAATGCGTGTGCCATTCTTGTACACCGCCATGTGTAATTCTAACTTGCTTCACCTTCTATCTGGAAGCTTCCGTGTATTACAGAGCGAAGGAATATGACATTGCCAGAAATTATTTCAGTGGAACTCTAGACATGTTTGAAAAGGCCGAGTTAAAATTGAGTAATATATTTGAATGCTCCAAATTTGGGGATTCAGTTAGAAATGTATTGAAATGTCATTATGATAAGGAGTTCATAGAGATCTTCATAGAGTTTCTGCTCGAATACGCGTGCTTTGAACTATCCCAAGGTGAATTTGAGAAAGCTGACGAGTCCATAGTTAAAATTCATGAAATAATGTCCGAAAGTGACTCAATTGATGGATATCTGAAGAACGAAGTGCTCAACGTAATGGTGACTTCAGCTCGAATGCGTAACACAAATAAGGCGAAACAAACAAGCTTAGAAATAGAAATGGAAAATCTTAAACTAACACCAACTAAAGAAACAGAATTACCAAAAACCCCAGAAACCAAAATATTACCGAAAATAGAAACTGCCAAAATAGTCAAAAACGAGGAGATACCAAAAAAACGTAAAGTGATTAAGTTGAATTTAGACGAAGCGAGCTCCGAGGAGACGGAGAAACCGGTGAAACCTGCAAAACCAAAGTTCAAAATACCAGTGCCGGTCACAACGAAACCGGTCTTAGAAACCATTACGCCGAGGAGAACTAGGTCCAAACCAGACATAATTATACAAAAACCGTCGCTGGATGCACCGGATTTTGATATTCTCACTCCAAAATCCGAGAAATCTCAATTTTTCACTCCATGCCAAAACACACCGCCGGAACAGTTCTTCACACCGATGACGTCACTAAAGACGTATCCGAAGCGCATTGTCAAAAACCTTGAATCTGAATTTTCAACTCCTTCAGAAAAAGAGAATGATGGCAATCGACGGAGAAATGGGGAGAGTGGTTCCGTCAAAACGCTAAGAGACAAAAGGACTCTAAAACGGAGCACGAGTCCCGGGAAACTGGTCAAAGAGAAACCGTTGACTAGAACCAGACGAATGAGGCAACCGGTTTTAGACGATAAATAATATTGATTTAAACCTTTTTTGTTTAGTATTTGACACTTCATTTTATTTTTATTTTTAATAAATAATTAATTGTGCAGTAAATGGTGTTTTTTTATTTATTCACTTGTGTCTATTGACACATAGTGTGTAACAGCGTTTGATCGCGATGGTAGCGAGTTCGATACACACTCGGGTAAATGATTATATTTATTTGAGTGTCCAAGCTCTCTGTTCTCTCTGCCTATCAGCCATAGAAGCGTGAGATGCGCAAAACTAAATGAAACAGTCGATATTCATACAAACCATGTTTATTTCATATATACTATAGAGATTGCGAAACTTTACTTTTAAACTAATTACTTACAATTTACATCCACTTGTTGAAATTAAAATGACGAATAATGAAATGTATTGAGTGGCTGAAATATATTAAAAATGTAACAGATCGCCGTCTATACATGGGTGATATATGAAAAATTATTAAGGGCATTTAGATTAGAACCCAAAAAACGAAAAACAATGTCAATGATAAAAACAAAAAAAATGGAAAAATCGGTTGTAAAATAAATAATGTAACAAGTGGGGACTTTCAATAATATATTTAAATAATGCATAATAATAATAATAATAATGATTTAGTATCTAGTTGTAAATAAAATACACGTAACTTAACACTGCCCACACAAGCGGAGAGCGAGTGAGCGAGTCTCGCCACCAACACTCCCCGTCTCGCTCTGCACAGAGTACTATCTAAGTATAAACTCGTATTTATCTAAAGCTATGTAAATATCCATCTATATTAAAAATATAAGGTCAATATAGTTTGTTCTCTAAACATTACATTACATTACACTCTATTTATTATATTTATGTCACAGTAAATCTGCAAGAAACCGCGAAACAGCTTGCCTCGCCATTCGTCTGATAAACTCAATACGGTCCACAATTTGAACGGAGCCCAATTGTCCGAAGGCTGTGTGTGCTCAGACCACGTGTTCAGATTGATATATAACACAATTTAGCGAGACATACCGAAATCCGACGGGTTTTCGTTGCAATTTTACAGTGACACGTATATATTATTACATAAACATATTCATATACAGATCGCGTCTACGCAAAGTATCATAACAGTGACACTGCAAAAAGAATAGTACGAAAGATATCAAACGGCATATAAATTGCTGGAAAAGCGAGACCACGGTACAAACAACGTGTGTCACCCCTTTTAACCAATTGATCCAACTGGAAGGCTCCACGACGTCGCGTTGCCATAGCAACGTGCACGTCAAACAACAAATGTCAGGTTACTACCGAAGCGACGACACTGATCACTGTCACTATACACGATACATTACGTGCGATCGTCTAGATTTGTTCACGTTAAGAGGACATACCCTAATCTATTTATATTAAATAAATACATCACTTTACATACGGTGCTATGGAGAGTACGGGTTGTAAATATATAATTATACACATACATATAACATTTGTATGTAATTAAATAATTAATTGAAGACGGGCACAATGCTATTTGATTAAAAACAAGTGCTTACACTAAACGCATCCGAGTCCTGTCTCGATGCACTGTAATGCACTGCGCCGCACCGCACTACACTGCACTGCACACCGCTGCCAGTTAGCGGCGCGCGGCCCCCGCCGCCAGGTCCACGCAGAGCACGGCGGCGGGGGCGGCGTGCCCTCAGCTGCGGCGGTGCCGGCCTCCGCGGCGGCGGCGCTCGCGGCGTCCCTGCTGTCAGCATATGACAAGGTTAAATACATGGACAATGGTATTCCGGAAACTTCAAGAAATAAAAATATTTAAAATAGGAACAGATTAAGCGACATATATATAAAAAAAAAACTAACGACACAGGTGAAATCACATAATTCCAACATTAAAGTAATTTTAATAATTTTAAAACTATTATTAATCTCGTACACAAAATAAAAAACAAATAACCAAAAATTAAACACAACTAATTCAAATCTGTGCCTTTCGTTCACCATCCACTCTTAGACAACTAAGCTATACGTTCTTATCGAACTACACCGAAACCTTATATACATACTTGTTACAAAAAAAAAACTACATAATTTACATAAAAATTAAATATCAATAAGAATCTACTTTACAAAAATTAAAAACATATATACTTACAGTGCCACCATCAGCGTCAGCCCAGCGTTCGTAGGCACGTTCTCGTTTCAACCACTCTTGGTATTTATACCACCATTCCTCCCATTTCACGTAATCACCGAGGGTTAGTCCTGAAAATATATATAAAATTAGGGATAGAAATTATAAATTTCAGAGACTCCCTGCACTCTCCACCGAATTCAAGAGACATTGCATATATGATTGGTGGAACTCATCACCGCTGTCCGGCTTACCAAGGTGGAGAAATGAATATAATTCAAATATCCTCTACGAATGTGGATAGAGCCTACACCCATCAACCATATACAGTTAGTATATTAATTCAACACGATGCCTATCGATTCATATCAAATATTAAACTTATATAATTGCAAAAATCAATCAAATTAACAATACTTTCGTTAAAAAAATAGACAATTAGAATACGTATAAAAAATTGAACGCAGCGGGACTTGAACCAGCGCCTCTTGAAAATTGTTCAAGCGCTCTGACCGCTAAGTCATGCGTTCTACACACAGCTACGTTGAAATTCTTATACGCTTATTACAACTTATATTTGTTGTTAGCAACTCTGTAGAGAGATTTTTATAAATTTCTGCTACCCAAAGATTATTCTACGAACAATCGTCTGGCAAGAGAGAATGCTATTTATTAAATATATATTTTTTAACATTACTACACTAATAGGAACTTTCATTATATACAAAACATAATACAAAAATACATTAAGTTGCATCAACTCAACTCAACACGAGAATCCCACTACCGCACTACCATCAAACTAATTAACACAATAGAACCAAACAAACCTCGTAGGTAACCTCTCTTCTTGTAATAATCATATCGCACTCTGACATCGTCCCAAGACGGAAGACCACCCGGTGCTACAGCCAGCAGTTCTTCAGGATAACTACCCACAGGGGCTGGATCTAGGCCGCTGGAAAATAATACAAAAAAATATATACATATTAACATTTTCAACAATTAATTAAAAAGTGTAAGTCCGTCCAAATTAGAGTAAAACCGTTTTGAGTAGCGGCAAATCAACAGCACTTTGCCTTGTACCAAAGTGAAGAAACAAAATAATTTATCAAAAATAATAATCATCCCTTCGAGTGAGATCCAACCCACGACCAATAGCGTATTCAGACGCAATCCCACTGTGCCACGAAGGCATTCATGCATTAGGACCATACGTGAACATATAAATATATGTGGACAGACTGTTTCAAGAAAGTGCGGGTTCAAGTCCAGTTAAGTATAATTATATATATTATAAATTATCAGAATCTAGTATTAACACTCTCCATTGTCGGCTTTCCAGTCAGTTTAAGAGTTTTTTTTTACACACATGATCCATACTAAGTGTGTAAATCTATACATATAATAAATATTGTAACTGATCGCTGTCTGTATATGGAATACGAATACTGTGTATAAGAAAAAAACATTATTTGGGGTATTATTTATCAATGTAATAAAATCCAAAACAAAGATTAATAAGACCCTGCGCATATCCCGCATAGCAAATGAACTCACGGGTAATCTCCGGCCCTGGCGAGCGGGTCGAGGGGGTCCCCCGCGTCGCGCGCCCCCTCCCCCGCCTCGTCGCGCTCGATGTGCACGTGCAGCGCGCTGTCGCGGCGCGTGATGCGCATGTTCTCGAGCCGCGCGCACCTCGCCGCCGACCACTGCGCCATCTTGCCGAAACGCTCCGACAGAGTCAGCCTGGGGACAACAAGCATGTGGCAATTATAGAGACGAAAATATGTTATAATGAATGTGGACTGGGATGGTGTGGCCCCACGGCCCTGGAGCTAGACCTCCAGTGATTCAGGGGGATGTATGAGCCAATGCCAATGGACTTACCACTGAGCATGTTATTTAGAAGACCGTGCAAAGTGGAGGAGGTTAAGTTGTAAAGCAGACCCTGAGATTAGTACCAGAAAAAAGAAGTAGGATATGTATGTATGTATATATATATGTTTAATTATTATGTTAACAGGTTTAGCAGCAGTTCTTTCTCAGCAAAGGATTGTATGTGTATTTGTTCTTTTTTTGCTCTTCTTTTTTTTGTGTAGTAAAGATAATTCTATTCTAAAATTAACATCTTCTCGCATAGCAGGACAGTCAGAGAGAACCTAGTGTAACCAAGACACTCTGTACTCCACTTCCCGCTTGAATTGTAGACATTGCGTGTTGAATGAAGGAACTCAAAGCAGCCTTTTGGCTTACTAGAGCGGAGAAATAAAAATAGTTTACACATAATCAATTCTACGAGAGTGAATCGAAACCACAACCAATCGCGTTTACAAAAAGACACTGTTCCACTGCGACGCTATGCCTCCTTGTATACTTGTATATATAAACATACGTTCATAATGAATGAAAAAAAAACTGCATACCTCTGTGGTTGCACTTCAGAGCTGGCATCACTACTCTCCTCGCTGTCACTGTCAGCTAGGGCTGCAGCTATGGCAGCGGGGGACACACCCCGCGCGGGGCGTTCCCGGGGGCGTCGCCTCTCCCCTTCACGCTTTATATGCGTAGCCGGTATGGGGGGCACAGGCCGGACTGCCAGCTGGGAGCGCTGCCATTCTAATACCTGGATGAAATGCATAATTAATTATAGTGCCCTGCAATAAATTTTAAGTAAAATCGTAAATGTAGCTTTCTAAATTTCTGTTCTTTATTTGTGTCTTTGTTTTACCATCTTTTGTTTTCTCGAACTTTTGTTATCGTATTAGTTACAAACAAACCATCTGTTTGGGTTCCTACAATTTCAATTTCTCAAAATCATGTTTTGTTTTCTCGTGTTTTTGTTATCGCATTTTTTTACAACTCTCAAGATTCTCACGATTTCTAAATTTGGGTGTTTTCCTTCCAAACAGATGGTCAGTTTATGACTTAAGAGAATTATTTACCCCCGCCATAGTATTGTGATCGCCACGATTGGGATGGATTTCCAATGTGTCGATCACTCTTCTTCTGATCTCCAAACCAGTAACACTCAACTTAGAGTGTTATCGCGATTGCTCCTCCTGTTTGTAGTCGAGTTGAGATCCGCGTTTTATCATGGTTTATTTGTAATTGTTAAATGGAGTCTTTAAATAAACGGTTAAATAATTTCGGTGTTATTTCGAAGTTTTATTCTCGTCACCCCACAAGCACTCAACACGTTATTGAATTAATCTGTCTAAATCTCTTTGACTATCCTAGCTTAAAAAAAATCTATTTGTAATAATGTACTAAATTATAACAGATGCCAATTAAATCAACTGTTTTTCTGATCATCGGATCCCTACATTGTACACACCTTTTCCTCTCGACTGCGCTTGCTGCTCTCCCTGGCCTTCAGCAGCTCCCTGGTGGGTTGCACGGCGCGGGCGGCCGCGCTAGTGGGCGGCGGGGGTCGCTTGGCGCGCGGGGGAGAGGGGGACGCGCGACTGCTGTGAGTGAGTTATTTATAAATAAATAAACTTACATTTAAAAAGAACAGCAAACGACCCGCGTATACCGTTTATAGCCGTTTCGTATTTTCGGCGGCCTTTTCGTGACAAAAATGTAGCCTTTGTTCATACCTACTACACCCTCAAGTATCTCTATATGACGTCACTGACAGACAGTTACTTTTGTTTTGTTCACTTTTATAATATTAGTAAGGGCGGCATATATATATATCTCTTTAGTTTGTTTTGTTGTTTAGTTGCTATGGTAACGCGTGCTGTAAAAAGATGGAAATATAAACAAAACCTCACCCAGGTTTAACACTCTTAGGTGCTGGCTTTTTGTTCTTCGCGGAACAAACTGAACAGGATTCATCAGAACAGCTGCTTGCCGAGGAGCCTGATGGCGACGACTGTAAAAGAAAACCAGTTATAAAAGATTAATAAAATTAGAAATATTTTAGCCTTGGCTGAAATCAAATTAAAGTTATAGAAATCTAGATTACAATTTATTATAATTTTGTTTTCAGCTATCACGCTTTTTTCTACATAACAGGGACGAACACTTCATTATCCACTTTTATGCTTAATTTCTAGACTTGGTACATACAATGGAGTAATGAAAATAATTAAACTACCATTTGTCTCACATACCCGTCTGCATAAAGTGACACACACATTGCTATGGTAACGCGTGTTTACGCGTCAACGGGGGCTACAAGGTCTAAAAATTTACACGGGTAAAACTTTTATACAAACTGAACAACTAGGTGGGCTCTAGGCTGTAATCTTTGTTTGCACACAATACAAAAATTGTACAAAATTTCGCAATGATGAAGTTAACGCGGAGATAGGCAATAAGCCATTATTTTTCATAATAACGCATTACAAATACATTACAATATATGTATATTACTCACACACTGTCATGTGTTTGACAAACACATTACCGAGGCAACACACCTTTCAACCGGTCTGGATAGTTATCTATCTTTATATGAATAAAAAAAAATAATGTATACCTTTCTGGGATCCGGTGGACTTGGCGGCCGGGCTCCTCGGGGCGGAGGCGGAGGCCTAGTGCGACGAGGCCTCGGACTAGGACTCAAACGTCTACGGACACTGCGGGCTGGACTACGCCTGCTGTTGGAAGGTAAATAATATTTCATATTCAAAACTTTACTTTCTGACCATATAAGGAGCATACTTAACAACGTCTAAGTTACAGGCGATTATTGTGGGTTCGATCCCGATGGGGAATGATCATATTGGAAGCAATTTTTTTAATCTGGTAAGGGTTCAGGCTTAAATAGATACAGATATTGTCATTGATAGTTTATTTTGCCCACAAATAAAATATCAATGACAATAGACAAACGAGAAAGTGTAATCACCTAACAGGACTCCTCCTAGGGCTTCGTCTAGGACTCCGCCTGGGACTCCTAGTACGGGACTTGCGCGGCGACCGGCGCACTATTGGCGATCGGGACCTACGCCCACCTATCGACCTAGATCTGCGTATAGATCTGGATCTCCGACCTGGTGCAGGTGACCTGAAAAGGGGGATAGATGATAAATAATGAAAATAGTTATATATTAAGTAATCTAAATCAAGTCTAATTTATTACAGCGTTTTTAAAAAAAAAAAACTATTTTTAAAATTATTTTCTAAAATTTACACCTTGAAAAGGTAATAAAAATTTGGCAATTTTCAATACAATATGGTTTATTGAACGACAAAACAACCTCAAAACCCAATTCATGAACCCATTGTTATATTTGTATGGAACAAAGACAATATATTACAACACACGCAATAATAAGAGTATTTTAAAAACCATATCAACTTTACCAGTTGAACCATTAACGGGTAAAATACACATTGTCTTAGCGACGTGTACGTCATTTTACACAAAAGTGTATGTCAAACAAATGGTCTTTGAAGTCTCAATCCGATTATACCAGTCAGCTCATTTTGCAAGAATCCAGGACAGTACGCGAGGCAACTAAGAAATCGATGGCGGTCGTTTGAGATAATAATTGTATCAAATGACAGACAAGTGCCACCTCAGTCTACCTGTGACTACGGACTACAGGAAAGTGTTCGAAACGTCGGGTTCTAAAATGTATTTTCGAATACCAATATTATACGCGATTAATCCGGGTACAAAATAGTTTCATTTCAAAATGTATCGTGAAAATCAAAGAACTTATTTAATGTATTTCTCATGCATTGCTATAATAAAAAAAACAAACATATATAATATACCTGCTTTATGTTTTAACAAAAAATAGTGCCTAAACTTGTTTCTTTACATATTTATATAATCATTTAGCCTAGCCTATCAAATCTTATACCAATGAGGAATGATATAATTATCACAACATTGAATTGCCCCACGAAACGTGACACTCAAAGTGACACTCGAGTGAAGAACGACCTGACTAACCTACTACATACCCCACCCACCAAAAAAAACGGGAACCATTTAAAGCTTAAAAAAAAACGCTAAAATAAACCATCCTACGAATACCGCTTCTTAAAAAAGATATACAACCTCTTCAGATTTTTTAAAATTTTGACAGATGTACATGAACGGTATAATTTACACACAACGCCATATAATCACATGGATTATAAATATCTATTTAATAAGCATCAATTGTCTATAGATTCCGGGGATTTACCTAGATCTCCTGCCCGGGGATCGAGAACGTCTTGGCGAGACAGAGTCGGAACCGTCCAAGTACATCTGTTTGTACCCTGTGTGCCGCCACCTACAATGCAAAATAAAAAAAATGATTGCCTCTTTTTTTTTTTATATTCTATATGGACTTACGCGCAGCTAGTGAAGCTTTGATGTGCTTGAAAACTACGTATGCATGAAGATGTCATTGTAAGACTTTTTTTGGGCAATTTGAAAAAAAAAAAAAAAACAAATATTTTTTTCTTTTAATATATGCAGCTTACGATATTTTTATATTTTATTTGGCTAATAATTAAATAAATAATATTAATAGACAAAACTAAAAAGAAAACAAAGCAGAACAATTATTATTAATATTATACATTATAGCGTGCACACAGAATACAAATGAGATATATATTTTACACCAAAAAAACTTTGCAAAACAATTTCTCTTCCTGTCTCTTTTTTTTTAAATATAATAATAATACGCTACAACCTTTACGCATCTGCCGCATAGGCGGATTGACAGAGCAGAGATAAAGAACCCAGTGTCTAGAGTCTTAGACACTCCGTTCTCCATTAAAACATTTTATATTAATGAACAATATTTTCAGTACTACGACATACCTGTTAGGATCTTTCTCTTCAACTTCAAGCAGCTTCCTATCCCAGCTGCCAGGAGAAGCCTGACGGGCCCTCTTCATGACATTGTCAATTTCCTTCCTGCGGCCTGCAGGGTTTGACGGATCTAGGGACAATATATTATAATATAAATGTTACTTCATTTTTCAATAAAATATAATGAAAAGAGGTTTCCAGACTTGTTTTTACATATACCACTCTCAAACTGTAGCTGGTTGCAGTGGACCTGCTCGGACATCTGCAGATATATTTATACCATATTCCCAAAAACACGGAAACAAAAAAAAAATGAAGATTACATCTAACTTATGGAAACTTGCGTTGCGTATCCACCCGCCAACTAAGATATTTCGCCTTTAATTAATCGAGACATTGTCGGCTAAAAAAAAAAAAAAAAGAAACAGCTGCGGCGCTTTGCTAGTCTTGACACTTGACTGCTGTACTAAATATGGTATATGCTAGTTTTTACAAGCTGCTAAACTTCCTAAAATATTATCTGCTTATATTGATATGTGCCGGTCGAATACTGGTGGCCCGCCGACAGCAAAAATAATACTCTCGTACATTCGAAAAATATTGAACTCTATTCCAGAATAAAACAAAATAAAAAAAGTATTAATTAGTCTTTGCAACCCTGGTCTAGTACATACATTTATTAAACAAACTAAAATGTTAACATATAAAAGTGTTAGATTAGTAATTATTGTTTAATTTAAATAAGACAGTCATGTGTACCAACATATTTATTATAAAGAGTTTTTTTTTAAATACTCTAAATATTTTGCTACAGTTGGATACAAATGCGCGGTTGCTGCGCGTTTTTATCGACAATAACACATCAATCGTGTGCAAAAAAGGGGGTAAAGTGATTTCCGTTTTGATCGCGTAAAATAAACGTCGAAAAAAAATAAATTTAGAAAACCTATAAAAACGAACGTAGCGGGATTTCTTTTACGTTTTCTAAATATGTATTTTTCAATTTCCTAAGTGTGCGAATAACATTTAAAAAAAAATAGGGGTTAAAAGTTAGTTTGAAAGATTTTACTTTTAGACTAATGATTCAAAGTCACTAAACGCAAAAAAAAGGCGGATAGAAGTGTATGCGTAGTGACGATTAGGTCCGTAAATCTATATCTATATAAAAATATATATAATAAAAATGTAACTGATCGCTATCTGTATATATATATATATATATATATATATTATTCGGGGGATTTATCAATGTAATAGAAACTAAAACAATGATTTTAAATTTTCTTTTCTGTTTGTTTGTGCACGCTTCAAATATTGTATTGTGATAAACGTCCTTTAACATTTAGTGTTTATTTAATTTCTAACGATTAATAAATAAAAAAGTAAGCCATTTAAATTATAAATTTAAGTGAGAACGCGGAAATCATGTAGTTTACGAAGGCTAAGTCTCTAGTGGGTAGCTAGTATAATTATAAAAATGCATAAAACACTTCTGCCCCAAATATTGCATCATCATTAATTATACATTCTAAAAATTTGAGTGTACCTACCTACACGTTAATCTCATTATTACCATAACCATTAATTACGATATTATTAATTATTATGTAAATATTTTAACAGTGTTATTCACACCCTTAGATAATTGAAAAACATATTTAGGAAACGTATAAAAATTCGAACGCAGCGCAGGTTTCGAATCCGCCCCTCTTGGAAACCGTCCAAGCGCTCTGGCCGCCTTATACCCACCCCATACACCATGGCTTAGCATACCAAGACGCGCGGGTTGGAGTTACAAAAAAATTCGTTTACTACAAATGTTATATCATGAAAACTTTGTTGTGACATAGGGAAATGTTAAAAAATATATATATATATATTGTTAGTAAAACTATAGTGAAGTGAATGTACATTTAAAAAAAAAGTCAAGTTATATATATGACGATCACCTTTTATTTATTTTCGAGTTTCGAGTCTCATCTCATCATCTGTGATAAAATTTTTGTGGCAAAGTGTAAATATTTCGCGGCATGTATAGCAGCGTTCAAGTTGGGACTAGTGTTGTATCAAGGACCAAATTGAACAAGTCGACCCGAGTCACGATAAACGACTTCTTTTTTTTACTTCATTATTATATTATATATTTGAAATTGTATAAATTGAATATGATATGTTAGTTTTTTTAAAACAAGCGGTGGGACTGAAACACGTACGTGTACTTACTTGCTTAATTTATAATGATTGAATTAAATTATTTATAATTCTTTTTTGTTTTTCCTTATATATTTCTATACAATTTTTTCATAATCTTATCATTGTAATGTGTAATTAATGGTAAAAAATATTAAGTACAGTTGTTGTCCCCGCATGGAGACATCTATAGAAGAACTACTTCGATATATTGTATGTCAAAATAAATTCCATCACTACTGCCCTAACCTTACTAATACATAGTTTAAAGACTACTCGTTCTACATCGTTAAAACTAAGGTATTTGATACAAATATGGCCTGTAGTGCGGAAAATATATTTAAATCGAAAATACTTAACACACACACACACCACACATAGACGACAGCTCCACGACCCCGCACACAGCGATAGTAGCAGTGTAACCATATGTTATTTTAGACTGTGGCCGCGCATATTTATTTTTTAAAAATTCACCAATATTTGGCATTAATGAAAAAATAAATATGAATTATGGCAGCACTATATTACTAGTCATAAGTCCCCTAAGCATCTGTTAGAATTTTCGTATAATATTTTATTATGAACTCTTAATGTTTTACGTATACTGTATATAACCATAAAACGACAATGGTGTTGCGAGTGTTTATTTTTTTCCAATTGTAGAAATTCATATTTTCAATATTACTTTTATTAGTGACAGATATAAATTTAAAGATATTACCCGACTTTTTTGAAATTTTTATCAAGTACAAAAAGGAAGTCAGAAAAATTTGGAAAGAGTATTTTGATGAGAGATCAAAATTAAAAGGAATATGGTATAAAGTTATTCACAATAAGCTTCCTCAAATTCCATGGTTTGGTGAAAAAAACCAATTGACACGTCAACAAATTGTTATTGCTTTTAGGTTGCGTGCTGGGCATATTCCGTTAAAGAAATTCAGTTTTCTCATGAAGAAAGTAACCTCCTCCTCCGTCTCCTAACTGTGAATTGTGCGGAGTGGAGGATGATATTCACCATTTCTTAGTGGAATGTGCCCGAAATGCCGGGGCCCGTCAAGATTTAATTCGTCGATATAAGTTATAATTTAAGAGATTTAGATGTTTTTCAATGTTTATTGTCTGAACCTTGTTCGTTGTAGCGAAGATGTTGTATAAATAGTTGAAGATTGTTTTAGGGAACGATGGGGCTGACATTTTTATATTATTACATAAAAAGGCCCTAAATAAAAAAAGATTTAAAAATATATATATATATATATATTACTTTTAACTTTGACTCTCGAGTGTACCAGTTTAAAGAGTATATATATATATATATATATATATATATATATATATATATATTATTTGTATTTGTTTTACTAAGACGAAGCGAAAGTATGAAAGAGCGTACAGAGTGGAGGGGGCAAGCAAGATCTATTACTTTTCACCAATCATGGCTTACTAAAGCTAAAAACAATTACTGACGTAGCGGATTTTTTAAGGCATGCAATTGTAAATTGCCATCGCGCCTTCAAAGAGCGTGCCTCTACAATAAAACAGAAAACACACACACGGACGGGTATCCATCAGTGGGCAGGCATCAATCAGTAAGTTATCTGTTAATTAATTCATTTTATCGTATCAAAATTAAAGATATATATATAACAATAGCCCATAAAATAGAATACTAGTATACTACATAATACTACTACTATAGACTAATTTTTATGATGTTACATGGTTATTGTTGTAGGTTGCAACACTTGTTAAGCAGTCTCTCCCATAGAAGAGGGGGCAAAGAAGGCAGAGCTTAACGTGTGTGCTTCAATTTGGTCGAGCATAATTTACCATTCCGTGTGATGGAGCATTTCATTAAAATTATTACGAAATGCTTTACTAAATCATATGATAAAATAATTCGCCTGTAAAAAGAACAAAAGCAGCCGCGGTGACAGGAAATGCGCGAATTTTTATGATCATGTGAGAACTCGTACACCAGTTTATCCCTTGATGTCTATAATCAAAGAGTTCAGATACAAAGTTCCCTACTTGTTGGGAGTAGACCGGGGTCGGTTGAAGAATAACTATCAAAAACTTGTACGCCGCAAAAGCCTTGAACGCGGCAGTGAGTCGCGAGAGTCCATTACTTCCTCCCACTCAGTCACCGGGAACACGGCGCACGCACGACGTCTGAGAGAAGGGAGCACAATATTGAAAAACAACGGACGTAAGTAGTTATATCTATCGCAGTGTTATTTGCCTATTTATTCCTGGTTATTGATTGTATGATTCATGTTCCTTCTTTTATGTATTATTCTATTTAATTTTGTCGAAGAATTGGAGTTATGGCCGATGGTTTAAAATTAAAAGGTGGTTCGGGGCTAATTGACTAATGCATAACGGGGCTGGTTGACCAGGAATATTCCACACATAAAATGAAGTCGGTATTTATGAAATGTTATTCATAAATCGTTGTTTCAGTACCATGGGAACATACAAAAGAAAGACTAATAGAGGGAGCACACCCAAAGATATAGTAGACACAGATCATGTCAACAAGTTATCTTTGGCAGAAAAAATATAAATTTTCTACGGCGAAATAATTTGATATACCTACCATATAAAAAAAAATAACAAATGAGTCAGGATTGGATCGATGATATGTCATCGATCCAATCCTGACTCATGGAATATAAAACTGATTGCTGATAAAGATTGGTTGGGGTATCTTCTTAAGCGTCATCCTGCACTTTCTATACGAATTCATCAAGCCACTAGTTTATGTCTTACCACATATTTTAACAAAAATAATGTTAATTTATACTTTAACAACTTGAAAACCGCGGCCGCGGATGTTTTTCAACCCTGGGCAACATGGTTTCTCCATATTTTATTTTTCCAATTTTAAGTTGCTACATAAATACTAATTACATCAGTGCACAGACCCACATCTTCTAGATCCAAGATCTACCGTATATTTTCTACCTCTCAAGGAAATATACCCTAGGCATTAATGATAGCCGGGAAATAACATAATTATCAAGAGGTCAAAGTTTAAAAAGTGGAATAAATATATATCAAGATGTTGTTTATGAAGACTTTGCTTCAATAGAGCATATGTTAAAGACCAATTTCCAAATCTCAAGATCAAAAACGAGCACAAGAAATTGAAAAAGAGTTCAGGAATCTAAAACTTGACAGTAACGTAAATCTTACATACGTAACCTTATTAGAATCTCTTAATGTAATTAAAACTAAGACCCGTAATTGATTTTTAAACAAACAAGTGTCGTCCATTTTGCACGTCAAGCAAGGCCTTAGAAAAACATGGCGTCTATGGTTAAACGGAGGACTAAAGATAGAAATATATAAAGAAACCGACAGTACCGATAAATATAATATTAATTCTGATATATAATTGACACTTTATATTTTTTAATATAAAATATAAGATCCAGTGGTGTTTTTATTTATTAATTTTTTGTTTATGTTTTTATGGCATTTTACAGTAAACTTTGGCAGGATTTCACTCAAGCTAATGCAGGATTAGAATTTTTTTATTTTTTTAGATAGTTGTGCCCGGTCGTTTGAGAATGACGGACGTTATCAAATTGTCGTAATTTCTATTGAATTTTTAACGTTATTCTTTGAAGTTTGTTTCAAGCGATGTATACATACGGATCACAAAATAACTATTCAAAAATTACTTTAACTTGTAATTTTTAGAATATGCAAATTAAATACTGCTTATAACATTTATGAAATACTATGTACTAAATGAAGCTTACTTTTATAAAATTGGCCTTATGCCATAATAGGAATTCTGTTGAATTTTAACTTCATTAATTTTGTTTACAGATCGATTATCTTATGTCTTCTCCAAAACGGGCTACAGGGTCCGAAGAGAGCTTAAGAGCGGCAGTAAATGATGTGCGTTATGTAAATGATGGGCGAATGTCGACTTATAACGCTAGGGCGCAATATGGCGTTCAGAGAAGAACCATGAGTAATAATATTGAAGGTGGTATTTTCCATATGAGCTATGAGGGAGAAATGCAATATTCACGAAAGAGCAAGAAAAAGATACCTCTTGACGATAAAAAGGATTCGGATTCAAACATTTGCTTTTTGTGACAAATATATAATATTGGCCATAATTTCAACAAAGAAACAGGACTGGTCAGCCTTAGCCTGGCCAGGCTGCAAAGGCTGGTTTAGATTATTTGTTCCAAAGAAATCCAATGAAAAGTGCCATTCTTAAAACCAGCTCGAGCCCAGAAATTAAACAAAACCATCGCCACTCATCATTTCAATGAACTACATCCTCTTGAAAAAGTATGTTACAAACCATTTGAATCGTACTGGGATCAAGAGTTCTGCAATATATGCCAAAAATATCACCAAAACTCTGCATGACCTATGAAAATATAACGAGTAGATTCAAATTACTGGACTTCATCCATTAAACGCTAAAGCAGTACTGACACTGCTTTCGACCCTTCT
The DNA here is from genome assembly GCA_038994665.1 of Podotricha telesiphe. Classification (NCBI taxonomy): domain Eukaryota; kingdom Metazoa; phylum Arthropoda; class Insecta; order Lepidoptera; family Nymphalidae; genus Podotricha; species Podotricha telesiphe. Next base: position 101,508 of record JAOYRR010000454.1, read on the forward strand.
ATCTTGACAGTATAGAAGAGTCGTATCAGTGAAAGTAACTTAAGCAACTGTACTTTACCAGAGGTTGTTTAAATTACTTTTTAGTTAAATTAGGTGTTCTTCATAACTAATCAATGCAAATGTAACAAGACCACACGAAAATTTGACAGGGTCGGATACAAATTTTGAAACAGACACTGAGGCGCGTCAGTCCTCACCCATCAATCTGTTCGATGCCGAAAACGTCTTACCATTATCTCCCGCCACTCTTGATTTTCGAATAAATAATGATGAACAAAATTGTCTTGAGAATCTTCCCGGACCCAGCGGCTTACAGATATAGTGATAGTACAGAAAATGAGCAGGACAGTAAGCGTCTGAAGAAGACAAAAAATAGACTTAGTACAATACACATATCTATGAACATAGGTTTATGCCAGCGAGACGCTTAAGAATTTATTCTTCATCAGACAGAGTACGACATGGAAAATGTAAATCCCAAAAACGTTACTTTACTTTGATGATGAAGACACTAAAGATGACGAACCTTAGGCTATTATTGCTAGACGAAAGAAGAATGATTTCCAAAAAATTATACCTACACCTGACTAAACAGTATTGTTAAGAACCATTCACGTAGAATAAGCTTTAGATTATAAAGGTCAGAGAGTTACGAAAGATTTATTTAATACAGATAAAGAACCAAACAAACAATCGATTAGCTAAAAGAAAGAAACCTATAAACTAAAAACTACAAACAAAACAAGAAACGCTCGATTAAAGCAAAAATCTACTGAAGATAGAGAACAGTGGCACAGTCTTGCATGTAAAGTAGAGGATTGCAGACATGAGACAGTCCATGGAGTGTCGTCAATGGTACCACGAGGATTGCGTCGCCTAGACAAAAAGACTCTAGATCGTCTAATCTAGGTCTAGTCCTAATTGTCAGGAAAATTAAATTTTATAGTAAAGGCTACGAATATTTACTTATTATCAGTAACAATGATTAATTCATATGCAAATTATGCTACTTATTACGTTCCAAGGCCATATTTATTTAGTTACATAGTTTTATTTTAATGCCTATCAAAATAGTTTTTTTTTTATATTTCATATTATTTCTAAGGAGATATGTTAGTTTTGTAATTTTTTTTTGTATGGATAATTTTTTTTATGTATTAAACTTTATTTTTTGTTAATATGCGACTTCAAGTCTGACTAGAAATTTAAGCATAATATTTAGTATAATAACTTAGAAAGTTGTTCAAGTATGCTACGAAGAGATTTGATAAAAGGCTCAGAAATACATAGTTTTGTATAATTAATACTCATTAGAGTATTAATTATACAAAAATATATATTACGAATATTATAGTTATTAAACAATATGCCTACAGTTTAAGTACTAAGCTATGTCAAGTGACTATGTTTTAAAAAGGCCTAAGGTTAAGTTTCCGAATTACATCTTTTAAGTGATTTTTGTTAAAAGATTATATGTGTTCATAATCACTTAAAATTTATAAACCAAAGAATAATGCCTTCCATTATGACTTATAATCTATTTATTACCTTTTCGAATAATTTATAAAGATAATGAGGGTTTCCAATTAGTTTGGCTTTGTTTGTATCACGTACCCCCATGTAAGCATGGGAGTGCCCTGCTTGCAATTGTAATAAATCTAAAAATGGTAATACTAACACACCTATTTATGCACAGATCGGATCGGATCAGTTGTTGTCGAATTCAGTTGCCAAAGAGTTCGTGATGAGTTTTTAGAAGCTACAATCAATTTTAACCATAAAACAAAAAAAGGCCAATAGGATGGTGTCAAATAAAGGCCGATTTATGTTGTAGAACATTTGTCACCCAGCCCTAAAAGCACTTCATCACATTACTTCACTGCTGCACATGTAATATTTAAAGAAAAGAATTATGTGTTTGTTGGGTTAAAGGCAGTTATGTATTCATGCGTAAATCCGAAACGGAAACGAAACAGAGTATATCCGTGTGTACCGTGTGTGAGTGTACCTTAATGGTAAGCCATTAAGGTATATAATCTACAAGTTGTACCATATATGGTTATAACGCATGCCATGAAATAACCGTTTCAACATTCACTCCTTTATCATGTTATTATCCAAATGTTAAGGGATTTCGATCCTGTACTGAACCGAAAAGTTCGACGTAAAATACTCGATAGCAATAACTTGGCTACAAACTTGGAGGCATTTAAGATTATGAAATTTTCGATGGCTGGTACACTGTATACCTGGTAACATTGTGATAGGTAAACTTCAATAGGACAAAATACTAAGCAAACGGACGGTCCTTCTTGCTGTTTCAAACCGCCGAAAATCACGGCGAAATCAAAAATTCTACAGTGAAGTAGAGGATCACGAATCTTTAACATCAAAGTATATTTTCCACCTCCACTTATATAATTTGCATTAACATAATTTATATCCAGCTCAAACAAAACGATGGAATATTTAAACAAACACGTTTTTTTTATATAGCAGGACACTTTAACCTTGGCGATATCAAGTGGTGTGCTCCTAATCCAATGAATCTAATAATACATAGGTCATAATTCAATAAAAACAAACTTCATACATTTATTTTAGCATTCAACTAGCTAAAACAATTCAATGGAAAAGACACGATAAAGATTAAATTTTTCTCCGACATAATTAGTGTTTATTGATACGTGCTTAAATGTTCTATGTTATATGGTGATTAATATTTAACCAGTTCAATATTATTTTATATAAAAACAACTCGCTCCATAGTGAACAATATGGCTTCACCGCAGGCAAATCTACTACAGATGCGTGTGTTGTGGACTTCTAAAACACATTTATGTTGCGAAAGAGTCTTTGCTATTGGAGTCTTTTGCGATTTATCCAAGGCCTTTGTGATTGTATAGCCCATGAAACACTATTACTAAAATTATATCATCATGATATATAGGATCTACCCTTGATTGTATTGTGTCCTAATTGAATCAGAGAATCCAGAAGGTTAATATAAATAATGTAAAATCGTCTGGTTCTTCCCTGAGGACGGGTGTTCCACAAGGATCTATTCTTGGTTCCCATTTATTTTTGCTCTATATTACGATTTACCATTTTATGTAAAGAACTTATGTGATATTGTACTGTTTACAGATGATACCTCTTTAATATTTAAAGCTGACAAAAATAAAATAAACTATGACGATGTGAATAGTGCGTTGTCGCGAATTCTTCTTGTTTTGATATTAATTATCTTGTACTCAATGCCAAAAAAACTAAATGTATTGAATTTACTGTACCTAATGTAAGAAGGCGGAATCAAAACATTGAAGGAGAAACTCTTCACGTGACCTACGCCACAGTTTTCTTAGGTATAATCGTTGATCATAAGCTCCAGTGGAATGCCCACCTTGAAGCACATGCAGACAAACTCAGCTCTGCCGCGTTCGCAATAAAAAAGTAAGGCAAATAACTGACATCGATACTACCTGTCTAGTTTACTTTAGCTATTTTCATAGTTTTTTATCTTATGGAATGCTATTATAAATTCTATATTTATTCTTCAAAAAAGACCCGTGAGATTGATCTCACGGGTCTTTTTTGAAGAAAATAAAAAAAATCCATAAATTGATTTATGGATTTTTATGCATTTTTAAGCACATAGGTATACTTACAGTTGCTTCGCAGCATATATTATATTTTGTTTGTCCGACAACATTCGCGTTACGCTAACATGTAACAGTCACAGACATACGATAGGGACGAGAAATAAAGATAAGCTTGTAAAACCAAGTTATCGCATCCAAAAAAACTAAATAAGTCTATTTTATGGGTCTGAGAATACGCATATATAATAGAATTGTACACAACCATGTAAAAAATGTAAAAATTTGCATCCCCGGAAATTTAAAGACGCTATAAAGACAATATTAATAAGTAAAGCTTATTACTTTGTAGAAGAACATTTAAAAGATAAAAAATGTGTGGAAGTAGTATGATTTGAGTTTGGTGCAGGTTAGCTACCACTGTATTAAATGATAAAATTGTAACTTTTGTATTAGAAAAGAGCAACTGTTGAGTTTCTCGCCAGCTCTTCTCAGTAGAACTGCCTTCCGAGCCGATGGTAGGTTTTTTTTTATCGACGATTCAAAAGTGCTTGCAAAAGTCTATTTGAATAAAGGATATTTTAAATTTGAATTTGATATAGATTGGCAACAATAACTGTCCAAGGTACTATTAGCTGAGTCAAATCTGGAGCCCAGATATAACTTTTTCAAAGCAGATTATAACGCAATAACGCAGTCCTTAAACGAATCATGGTTATTGGAATTATCTATTACTTTCTAATTTTTAGAGCATCGCCACTAAATGGTTAGTTTTTGATAAAATGGATAGCCTATGTTTGACCTTGCGTCATTAACTATCTTCCTGTGAAAATTCATCGAAATCGTTTAAGAATTTTCATACAAATTTCATCCCCTATTTCAAGCCTTTAAGGAGTGATTTTTGTAAAAAAAAATTGCCTACGTTTGTACCTGAATCTTCAACTTTATTCCAAATTTCATCCAAATCGGGCCGGAGGTTTAGTCGTAAAAGTGTCACAGACAGACAGACTGTCACATTTATAATACTAGTATGGATTGCATTCTTTTATTGTCTTTAATTGGAAAAACATGAAGTAGATTTTGACTTGAAACTTGATATAATGTAATGTATGTTCTGTTGACAATCCTAAATAAATAAATGAACAATTGTATGCCATGTTCAACAGTTAGTATCTAAAAAAAAATCTACCAATCTCACCTGTCAACCTCGAGTGTTGCGGGTTCCGGTCCATGTGCAGGCGGTTCTTGGAAGCCGCCTCGGCCGCCCGCGACACTGATCCGTTGCGACGGGACGACATTCTGGAAATAATTTTATTCTTTCATATAACCTATTTTTAACTTTTTTAATTTAATCTAATTGTGTATGCTAATGCTAATAACATGCATGTATGAACGTGATATGTTACAAAATTTCAATTTTTTTTAAATATTTTTTACTGGTTTAGTGCAAAATTTATGTCAATTTTAATTTAAACACACACATGGCAATGACTTTCTCAAGTAATTAAATCATCAGGTATACCCTGGTGGTGTCTAATACCCATTAATTAATAAATGAACCAGAAACATATTGGTTAAATATTAGGAGCAATTCAGGAAGAGGAAGGTTAAAAAAAAGAGTAAGAAAATTGCTTATACAATACTTAAAAGTCCTAAATGCTCGTTTTTAGAGCCACTATATTCTGATTCTGACCGGCTTACCTCTTGTAAATTATAATCTAATAAATAAATAAACTATTAATAAGAATAATTATTTAATAATCTAACAAAACCACAACAAACATCTATTTTAATAGATACAATGAAATCTCAATGTAAAATGTTTACTCTGTATGTTATGAGTATCTATTTATAACGTCAGTTTTCCTCTACAAAAGATTAAACACTTTGTTACTGATATGTATATATTCACTTATCATCTTCATAGATAAAATATTTAATAGCATATAATTGCAAAAATCCACCTTCATACATGAATCTGGTTCAATATGCAATCACATCACTTATGACATACAAACTGAATCTATTTACATTCACATTCCCATATACAATACAAATAAAGTACTGAACCTATGAATTGCTTGAAGCAATGAAACTGCTTTTGCATACATTTTATTTATTTGTATCATTTGTGTGCGAAAAAAGAATACTTTGCACTAGCTTCTCTCTAACTATCCTGCTATACATATAAATGTGTGAAGCTGTATAATAAAAAATAATTAAAACTTAGTACCATAAAACCAAATGAGGGGCAAGATAATATTTACTTTTGCTAAGCTTTTTTGTAACTAAGCTTAAAATTATAAGCTAAGCTTAATATAAATGCAAATTACTTAGTTTCAATAAATGTTATAACTCTACAAATATTTTAAAAAAATATTATAAGGATTCATACTTTAATATAATCCTGTTTAATATATTAATAACTTAAGAGATTTTTCTCCAAAAATATATGGCCATGGCCACAGTGGTGCAGTGAGACAACATCTGATTGTAAATGCTATTAGTTCTTAATTTGATCAGATTTGGGGGAATGTCTTAATTTAAATTATTTTCATTTCTAAGCTCATTCATTGCTAAGAAAAAGTGCAGCATTGAGTTTTGCAAAATTGCCAAATTCAGTCAGAAAGTGGAGAATGGAGTGTCTTGACACTTGGTTCTCTCTAATTACCCTGCTATAAGAGTGTGATGCTGTCTTATTCACCAGTACAAAAAAAAATACAATAAATATTAAAAGGGTGTATAGGTGACTTAATAAAAGTGTTTTAGATAAAAAAGTATTTAAATAACATAAAATCTGAATTTAAATATAAAACTTAATGTAAAGGCCATTGTGGAGCAGTGTGATATTTGATATTTATAAGTAAATGAGATAATTGTGGGTCTAATTTACACTCAGAGGAAAGATTACATTTCTTCACTCTAGTGACAAAACAAAATGTGTTATTGAGTTCCTCCACTCAATACAAAGTGCCTTAGATTTGGGTAAAAAGTGGAGTACCAAGTGTCTTAACACTATGTTGTCTCTGCCTAACCGGCTATCCTAAAAAAATATGTCAAATTCAAAAAATGTGGGCCCCATAAATTATGGATTTTCAATTTATGTACATATTCACACCTAGCATGTATTTATTCCCAGAAATTGGTTAAATATATTAACATCAACACAACTTACACATAAACTGACAATTTCTATTATATAATGTGTAATAAAGCATTTATAACTAAAGTCCTATTCTAATTTACTCACCATTATTTTAAGATCAATTTACTATAATAATATTTGCTATGTTGATCAGTTAAAATGTATTAAATCATTTAAATATTAGAAAGTTATGATTTAATCAATAATATGGCAGGTGTCAAGGTCAAATTAGAACTATGTATATATTCCATAACATATAGATATATGTATAAATTTCTAATAAGCAGCATATGCTTGGCTGGTATATTACTAGTATGTACCATTTTATGCAATGTGATTCTTTATTTAGGAAACAGTAATAGATTATTCATCATACAAAAATAGATGAAAGAAATGTCAAATAGTGACTGAAGTATGTTACATCAAAAGATAATATGTAATTAATTATCTATAAAGAAAAATGTAGATGAAAGGGACCTAAAATGTTTCATAGTAGGCGCAGCGAATAATGTATTGCAATTTACACAACATTTTAGGCACATACCAATGACATGAAAAGCGCATCAAGCACCTGTCACGAGAACGACGCAACCTCAGTTTGGTATTCATGATTTGGCAAATTTAAATCCATAAGATAATTGAACTACTTCTTACGCCTACTTACTCATTAATCTATTTTTACTTTCACAAAATGGCCGACAAGTATTGATTTTTCCGCAGCCACTCACCTGGCTTGATATTTGAAAGGCTTACCTCGCTTACTCCGCTCGATACTCAGGAGCGAGGGCTCCGAACGCGCGCGGCGTGACGCGAGGGGCGAAGCCCCAGGGCGGCGCGGGCTGCGGTGCCACGCGGCGGGACGCGATGTCCAGCAACGCCGCTGTAACCCAACCGACATACTTAACATCACGATATCGCGACGCGACGAATGTGCGATTATCGCATACGGTCGCGCGATATATGCCCACGCCAGGCGAACATGCAGCCTCCGGGCGGACGCGGCGGCGGCCTCGCGAGACAGGCCATACGACTTAAGCACATACGAATCACCTCCAAGCTCAACTCCATACTTGTCATCCTTAACATCTCCTGGCTTGAAGGGCTGAACATCAAACATACTAAATCCACCTTAATTAATCACAAGACAAAGTTACGAACCAGTAATGAACACGATAACTTTCACTGCAGTTCAATTGTAGATGATTACTTTTATATTTATCCGCGACACACCTTTCTCGAAGCATCGGCCATTTTGATTTGCAAAGCATTTGAAAAATGAAAACTTGTAATTTAATTTGACAGTTGCGTTTTGTTCTTGCTTCGTGGATTTGACAACATTAAATAAATTTACCTTTCAAAAGAACAAAGATGGATAAGTAATGCATATTTATATGTAGTCATTTATTATAAAATAATTAGCTGATAATAATATTTTACAAAAGAATGTTGATAAAATTTGCGATAAAGAATCATTTTATTACAAAAATTGTACAACAATTTTGCGCTATACAAGCAATAGCAAAACGTTATATAAACAGTATTGCTATAATAATAACTATTATAAATTTATACAATATATTTATATTACTCTAAAAACATTTACAACTAACGCATATTTTACAATTTTACCGCAAAAACATTGCTCGTAGAGCTTATAATTTATATATAAAACATTTTGAGCTGGCAAGTATCAAAAGGCAAGAACAAGAATAAAGAACCTAAACTAACAAAATAAAATTAGTGCGGTCCCGTCGGCGGCAGTAGTTAGCCATCTGCACTTTAGTCATAAGTAATTTTTTTATATATATGTAGTATACTACTTTTTTAAGTTTATAAATTATATATAGCTTAGAATAAAATATATTACATTCAGATTATATTACATAAAGAATTCGTAAAAATATTCGAGTGTTAAATAAAATAATTTTTAAAAATTTATATTACAATATATTTTTAAATGTATTTGTTGAGCTATAAACACAAAAACGAGAAACGAGAAAAGTGGAACATAATATTAGCCTTTATAACTTACAACATTGCCTAAAAGGTCCTGCAACAAAAAAAAATTGAAGGTAAGCAAAACTTAAATCTGCTTTTTAATTATTTAAATTATAAATAATTAAATATATCACAAATTAATGTTTATCGTTACGTGAATATATTAGTAGTTATATAGAACAGAACCAGTTATCATTAATATAGAGACCGATATATTTTATATTTCAAAACCGAGGATATAACTGTGTTAATTAAGTAGGTAATATAAAAAAAAATCACATTTTTGATTATTACTTTACTTCCTGTGCATTGTGTTTATTTTCTAATAAAGTTTTAGTTTAATAGTTTCAAGCAACTATATAAACCGGACCTAATACATAACATTGAGTGGCATTATGTTAGCCGGATAGATTCTTGATTGATTGATTCAGCCGTCACGTACAGTTTATATTATAACATTAAAATTAAACTCTAAACGTGACAGTCTTTAGTTCGATTCCCACTCGGGGCAATTATTTGTATATTATTTTCATTAATCCGCTCTGGTACCCAGACAAAGGGCGGCGTTAAGTTTATTTAGCAAATAGCTTGTTAAATAAACTCGATTACGTACGGAAAGTGGAGAACGGAGTATCTTGACACTAGGTTCTCTGTGACTACACCCTGTTATGCAAGAAAAGGCGTGCAGAATATAAGAATAAAAAGGTCTTATATTTGTACGGATTTAATGTTACTTAAACTAGTATTTTGTTATTTACACTTAATTCTCACATATTTCTTGTTCATATATATATAAATATTGTAGTCCATTTATATATTATATATTTGTTAAGATAATATAATAAAAATGTTAACTGATCCGCTGTCTGTACGTAGAATATATAAAAAATGTTGGGGGGCATTTATCAACGTAATGGAACCTAAAATAATGTTTTGTATTGTGCCTGTGCATTCGTGCACGCTAATGTCAGATATAGGTAAAATGATTTAAATGCAATTTGGTATAAATTTAAGAAAAGTATGGGATTAAGTGGGAACGCGGGCGGGTTAATGAAAACGAACGAAATATTTATAGTCGTGTGTTAGAAGCATAAAAAATTATATCTATTTCCGAAAGTTATGCAGACGGAGGAGGTGTGAGATTTGACATACTTAAAGTTTATATTAGATTGGACTGAAATTTGGATGTGTTCTGATGATATTGGAATTATAAATCTCTAATTTAACTGCTGCAACAAAATGGCGTATTACATATTGTTTTCGCAAAATCACTCAGCATGGGTATCAAATTATGGGACAGTCATGGTCATCTCTTTGCACCCAGCAGGGGAAAGGGGAAATGATATCAGGGCGTAGCCCTCTCATCTTTGAGATCAACGCCACCCACAAATGTGGGTGGGTCCCTGAGTTGAGGCCTTATTGACCTGCAGATGGAGTTGGGAATCCGGAAGATTACGAAGAAGTGGATGTCAGAGGGATCAAATGAAAGTGCTTAAATTCTAGAATATCATACTAGGGATATTATAGATATAACATTTCAGGTCTGCAAACGGATAAGGATATAGGGAGAATATCTACTGTATTGGTTAGTAACTAAGTTAATTTTGGCCACTAATGTCCCGGCCCAAGTGCCTTTGTTATATTAAGGGTATTTTAAAGACACCTCGCTTTTAGACTTCGCCCATATCAAAAATTATCCAAAACTTTTATACCTTATTCGACAGTTTCGTTTACAGTTACGGATTTCCATAATATCTCTATACAAAACACCACAAAAACAACTAGTCTTTTGACAAAGCTGATTGAGGAACAATAATATCTATACATGTAATAAAAATGTAACTGATCGCTGTCTGTACATGGAAGATATGAAAAAAATATTATTAGAGGCATTTTTTAACTTAAAATAACCCAAAACAATGATTTTTAATTTTCTTTTCTGTTTATCTGTTTGTGAGTGCACGCTAGTCTCAGAACCAGCTTAACTGCAATTAACTGCAATGCTTACTTAAACTTAAATGCAATTTTGTATTATGGTAAATACTATTGTATAATAATGAACTTCCCTTAACATTTAGAATAATATAGTTACAGCCATTTAAATTATAAATTTAAGCAAAGTTTGTGATTTAAGGGAGAACGCGGGTAGGCTAAATAACGAAATAGTTTAGTCATATAGTTTACGCAGGCGAAGCCACGAGCGGGTAGCTAGTCTATTTTAAATATAAATTTTCTCGCGAAGAGGATATAAGCCCCGAATGTGCTATTATTTTTAAAGTCAAATCAAATGACAAATAACTTTTTCTAAATATTAGAAATATTTCCAAGTTATTTGTATAAGAACACTTTGTCACAACAGGTATATATTTTTTGTTGGAAGAATCTATATTTACAATGCGGGTTTGGTTCGTACCAGTCTAGAATAGACTGGCTGCCTATTGCTGACCCATGTAGGGAGGGATCAATAATAATTGGGGACTATAAGAAGCCATTTACACTACTCTTAAGATTTGCTCGAACGAAGGGACAGGTTTTAAGTGGATGTATCAGAACAAAATATTGTATAAGGAAAAATCGGGTTACTTTCCAAAATTCTAACGTAATATCATAAAGGCCACCGTGCCTCAGTGGGACAGCATTGAGTGTTTGGTTGTGGGGTCGATTCCCACTACCACTATCCATACATTATTTTCATTCACTGGTGTCCAGACAAAACGCGGTGTCGAGTTCCGTCACCCAACACGCAATGTTTCGCATTTTAAACGGGGCACCCTTTTATGCCGGAAAAAGCATGCTATATATGTATATATATATTTGTAGTAATTAAGAAGCTATACTGGTTACAGTAATCTCTTATTTCTCATATATTTCATATTAATACATGAAATATATTGTGAAAAGTGGAGAACGGAGTTTCTCTCTGACTACTCTGCTATGCGGGAAAAAGCGTGAAGCTGTAAAAGAAATATGTACAATTATGTCAATAGGTACATATATGTATATCAATATTTTTGGTTGGGATAAAAATATTAGATACGTGCTAAAGCATAGTTATAATCACAATTAGGGATGTTGTGAAAATGACATTTCGTATCTAGATTTTTTTTCTTATCCGTTAGTTTCGGATATAAGATTTAATTTAAAAAAAAAACAAAAACAGCCATTAATTTACCAATTTCTTTTTGTTTGGCCAACATTTATCTTCATTGGAAGCATTCATTTAGACCCCGCGCATATCTAGCACTTTTATATGTATCGTATTCGGTAACGGATAGTTTTTTATTTCGGATATCCGATAGTTTCGGTTATGGTTAGAAAGCTCAGTAATTGAAAACATTTATTTTAGATTAAGATAATAGTTTCATTTATATTATATTTATATAACGATAAGACTTCTTAAACAAATATTTCAATAATTCTATTTTAATACCAGTAGAGCCACCTCCCGTGATATGAAGAATTATATAATATTTTCAATGGCAGCAATTCAGGCGGGGCGTGGAGAACGGAGTATTTTGACACTAGGTTTCGACACTACCATTCTATACGAAAAAAAGGTCATGCTTGTTAATTATCAATGTAGCTATGAAAACCGTCACTTGCCAGTGCTGTAGTCAGTGGCGAAGTATATTTTTTATTGTATTTTTTTTCCGGCTTTATTTTTTTTATTTATTTACAAATTTATAACAAAATTGAAAGAAATATTAATTATATCTAATTGCACAATTAATTATACGTAAGTACTACATGTGATAATAGTTGTCTAGTGTAAACAAAAATAGTATTAAATACATATAAATTTAATACATACAAATTTAATAATATACTGAACTTAATTGTCTTTTTGTAAAAAAAAAAAACATTCAATTAAGAAACCATTTCCAAACATAATTTTTCATCAAGTTATTCACAGACAAAAAAAATACAATAAATAAGCTCTATACAACAAATTACAATTAAAAAATAATAATATAAAATGAAAATAAATATCGAATTGGCTTTAAAAATAAATATCAAAAATGTAGACGATTAAAGAAATATTCCGTTTAGTATTGCGTTGAAATTGTCTTGTATCAATTAAAATAGATTTTTGTAGTGGTTTTGTTATATTATTAATTTAATATGAATGCACAGTAAAAGACAAATCATAAATGTACAAAATATAGCTTGCACATACAATACTCTCATGTACTTGCAAATACACACACACACTGACGCGCAAGCACACGTGCACGCGCATGCACACGCACACGCGCACGCACACACACAAAACACACACAAACACAGACACACAACACACACAGACACAAACACTTTATATTTATTGGTTCACCGTTATAAATAATAATACATTGTTTTCTTTTTGTTTACCTTTTTAAATTGGTAAAGCTAATTTGTATTTGTAGTAAACGGGTATGCAAGTAATTCCCAACACAAGTATTTTACCTAGATTACTTAATGGGAATATACAGCGACTAAATTTGTAAAAAACTTTATGTAAATTCATTTGTACAATTTAGTAGCACCTAAAGGCATATAGCATTAATACTATCTAAAATTTTACTCTAGATGTGCCTTACACGGACCTCGAACCTGTATCCATACCTAATTATACAGCACACTTTTACCAGACTAGTACAGTTGCTTTAGAATGCAGTTATGATGTTGTAGAATGCTGTCCATTGGTACTTGCCATAGAGCTATAAAACAGGGCGGAACTCTCGTAACTTGCTCCGGTGTTAACATCTGTTTTTTTTTATTTTGTTTTACTTCCCACTAGCTAGCTGGCCAAGCGATTTTTGTACTGCTCTACTAGGGATATATATATTAATTTATTTATTCACTCACTCACTCACTCACTCACTCACTTGTATACTTATTTTATTTATTTATTGGACACACAGTATTTTATACATTAGTTCTAACACATAAATTTAGACATGATTTATACAGTTGAATGCACAAAATTTTTAGGTGATATTCTTTCATACTTGAATTTATTGCGTATATATAAAAGTATTAGAAACTTATATTTAACAAAATTAATATTGTTATAAAAACTTTACTATAAATTAACAAAATTAACATTGTTATAAACAATAATGCGAAATAAAATGTGAAACAGATATGTAAAATATAGTTGGTATGTTGCTAGCACCCTGCTCGCGGCTTCGCCTGCGTACACTACACGATTCTAGCTGACGCGTTCCCACTTAAATCACAAACTTTATTTAAATTGTTGCAATTTTTTTTATTTATATATCGATTGAAATAAAATAAACACTAAATGTTAACGGAATTTCACTAAAATAGATTAGTCAAAACTGCATTTAAATCGGTTTAACCATCTCTTGAAAACGTACAGGCAAACAGACAAACAAAAAAAATTATTACAAACATTTTGGGTTCTATTACATTGATATAACATTTTTTCCCATAGATCTTACATATACAGACAGCGATCAGTTACATTTTTATTACATATATAGATTTACAAATTTGTTGAAGTGGGGGGTTTTCTTAATAATCCTGCCTACAAATCATATTAAATGTCTATTTTAATTTACTTAAAAAAACATACAAGCTATATAACGTTACAGAAATTAAGTTAGCTGCAATGGACTTTAGAAAAATCTTTAAAAGAACTCCCTGCGAACGAACCGGAACGGTTCTATGAAGGAAAATTTTAAGCATATGCATATCTCGTCCGAATTCTTTCGGGAGCCAAGTACGTTACAAGCTCGACATTGAGATTAATACTTGACGTATCGAGATTAACTAAATGGAGCCCCTTTGGTTGCATTATCAATAATTAATAACTATACATATTGTGGCCATATCGGGTCGTCAGACTGTAAGCGCGTTTGGTTGTGAGTTCGATTTTCACTCGGAGGATTGATTATATTTCAAATATTTTCTCTATTCTGGTACGTAAGACAAAGCGCGGCGCAAAACCTCGCTACCCAACACCAACAATGTCTCCATTTCTGACGGAAAGTTGCGAGTGGAGTGTCTTGACACTCGCTATAATCGCCGATAAAGCGTTTACCTGAAGCTAAACCTTGCCCTTACAATAACGAATACAAATAAGAAGAATTATCTCTATTTTGTTTTGTTTGTATATTAACTAGCGACCGCGCCCTCGTAAACTATATCTTATCGTTCCTTATATGTTTTCGTAAATATTTTTTCTGGAATAGCTAAAAAAATTTTACAAAAAGTAGCCTAGGTCAATAGCAAAACCCCTTAAGTTTCCCTATATAACATTTTATCACAATCCGTTTATCACAAGAGGTTTGACTGTGGTGAAGTCACAGACAGACAGACAGTTACTTTCGCATTTATAATATCAGTATAGATACTATACATGGTGTTATTTGTACCATAGGAAATTGTGTCCCAATAGCAATTGAATAATACCGGTTACAAAACGCGCGTGTCGATCGAAGCTAGACCAAAGGAATGAATCTCAAGCTGATATCGCAATATTTAGAGAAGACGACAGTAAATCGATAACTGTTTAATTTCGCTTATCTCAATACACATATTTTGTACACTTTGCGCTCATTTCCACACACTTCTTTGATTGAAAGACTGAACAACACTTTGTTTCAAGATTTTCTCCGCATAGCCGAGCTAGATAGAATCCAGTGACTCCGTTCTCTTTAATGGTTTCAACCAACTGATTTCATGACATTGCGCGTTCAGTGGCGTAACTAAACGCCGCGCTTAGTCTTGTACCAGGCATCCTGTATTGACAGTGATTTATCCTATCAATGCAGCAATTTAAGAAATCGGAGTAATTTGTTAGTAAAATCACAATATATTATCGATTTATAGCAGCCTAGCTTTGTTCGTACAACAGGTTATTGTTAAATGCCTAAGTCTGTAGTTGTAATACATGCGAACGACTCGTGCCAGTTGCTATGCGGTTTCTCTTGCCTTTCACTTTGCTGTGTTTATTTTGATGACGTTTTCTGTTTATTCTAAAAAGTATGTTGATTTAATTAGCTTCAAGATTTTTACAAGGAGTTTCGTAATGCATTTTTCGTATATTTGGAATAAGGTTTGTTTTGCAAATGTTTAAAAATGTGAACGAAACAAGATTCGAATCCAGGTATTTTGGAAAACGTTGATGCGATGTAGACGATTAGGCTATACGTTCGTATCGAGCCACGTCGAATTCTTATATGCTGGTTACAGCTTTGGTATTTTTGTTGTTAGCATATCTACAATATTACATAATATTCACGAATTTACTTAAATCTTTTTAAAAAATTAAAAATCGAGAATACTATTTATTAGATATTTTAATATTTTATCGGGCACGATACTTGATAATTAAAAACTTTCATACATTTTCTAAATCTTATTAATTTAGAAATTATATATTAGCAGTATCTATACCAACTTATAATAATAATATATATATATGAACATCTATTGGTATTGAGGCCATCGTGGCGCAGTGGGACAGCGTCTGACTGCAAACGCGTTTGGTTGTGGGTTCGATTCCCACTAATTACCTACAATGTAATAATTATCATTTCTCCGCTCTGGTGAAAGTGCGACGTGGAGCTCCGCTACTCACTGTCTCGATTTCGCAACGCTGTCTCGATTTCGGGCGAAAAGTGCAGATCGGAGTGTATTGACACTAGGTTCTCTCTGACTACCCTGCTGAAGCCGAGAAACGTGACGCTGCTATATACAAACGTTTTAAGTCCCATTAAATATGAACCAGTAACTCATTATACTTTTAACATGCTATTTTGCATACAACATTTCCTATATATGTTACTGTTAAAACTGTAAAAACAAAAACTGTGTAAGTGCGAACTGTTTCTCAACTAACCTACTCTTCGTTTACCATGTCTCTTACAAGTAAAATCAGTAAAAGTTTTACTGGGGTATAACTTTGAAATTATTCAAGATCGAAGAAAACTTGAGACTTTTACCATTGTATTGATGTTGGCAAATCTTAAATTTACTGGTAAATTTTATTATTCACCGTATTTCTGAATTTTACAGTAACATACATAAAAAAATACTTGTTAAAAGCCAATGTTATTTCGGCCTGGTTTCACCCGAAATCTTATAAACCCAATACGTCGTGATTACTTTTAAAATATATTTCTTTGTTTAAAACTAGCTGTGCCCGTGACTTCGTCTGCGTAAAATTGTAAAAATAAAAGTAGACTAAGTAACCCTTTATTACATCAGCTATCTACCAGCGAAACTCCTGTCAAAATCGGTCCAGCTATTGTATGACTAATCTAATATTCTGTAAAATCTAATATTTTGTTTAGCCGGAACAGACAGACAATTTTTTTTTTTTTTTTGAAAAATAATGTTATTTTAGTGTACATACATATGCATTTAGTAAGAAGCGGTTATTTTAATATGACTCGCAATTTTATTTAAATGTATAGATATCTTTATTTGCTCTCAGCATTTTACAAAAACTATATAAAAAAAGCAGCAGAAGCATTAGAAATACATTAAATTAATAAAATAAGTATTACACACACCACCATGGGTACGAAAAACATTTAGTATAAAGTGACTTGTACGTGTTTTGCCCATCAACTCCGCCTGGGAACCGAACCTGTAACTATCGTGATACATACAGTAAAATAATTAACTGCGCCACTTTTACACATTTAAACAATTATGACGCCATTTTAAATGAACATTTACTTAGTTCCATCATTCAATATTTGCTAACTCATTTGCATTACTAATGCAATTTGATTTAAATATTAGTAAATGTTATCGTAGCGTCGCGTGGTAACAGTAAAAACATTCAATTTATGACGAAAAACATCTTTGGATTATCAAACAGTATTAAAGAACTATTTAAATTCTTGAAAAAAGTATAATAACATAAATTAGTGTTAAAAAGATTTTAAAGCCATCGTGGCGCAGCGGAAGTGTTTGTGGGTTAGTATCTCACTCGGAGGAAGGTATATTTTTAGTGTCGAGACACTCTGCTCTCCATTCTCCGCTTCAATTTGAGACATTGCATGATGAGTGGCGGTTCGGTGACAACAAATCATTTTTTTCATCATGTATAGTTTTTATTAAGTTTATAGTGACACAGTGGATTCGTGTCGGACTTTAAAGGCGCTTAATTATGGGTTCAATGCCAATTTGGAGGAATTATATTTAAATTATTATCATTTCCTCGCTCTGGTACGACTAAGCGCGGTGTTAAGCTTCTATCACTCATCACGTGTCTCAATTTTGAGACAGAGTGACAAACTGAGTGTCTAGACACTACCTTACCATGCGCGAAAAAAAGTAAATATGCATAAAAAGATCCTATATTACATCACGTTCTTTCACACATACTGTATACTTTAAATCTTTTAATTACATTTATCGATGGCTAAACTAAACAATGACGTAAAAATGTAAATTTTACGATATCTAAGAAGAAATTAACACTTTTAAAAATAAACACAGACGATTTATTCCACAAATTTCCTTAGAGATGTATTCTTTAATTTTTTAATTCTCCCAGAAGATATATTCTTTTTAAATTTATCACTTATATATGGACCTATCATTATCTACATACTGGTTGTATTTATTTATTTAATATAATCACCAAATTCTTTGAAAAAAAATATCTTTATTGGAACTTAAGAAAATAACACTAAATACATTTCGATAATACCTACTCTATTTTTAACATTTTAAAGTGTTAAACACATTTAGTAAGTTGAATATTTAGAAAACGTATAAAAATTTGAACGTGATTCCAACCCACGCCTCTTGGAAACCGTCCAAGCGCTCTGACCGCTAAGCCATGCTTTCTAGATCCAGCTGCGTCCAAATTCTTATAAAACTCGTATAATTTCACCCACAGGTGTTAGAATAGTCTAATCGTTTCCAGTTTGCAGTTTTGAAAAATATATCAACTTTTTCATTTTACCTCATATTTAAAATAAACAATGTAAAACTTAAGTATTCTTGGGTTTATCGACTTTTTTGCGATTAAATGAAACTATTTGAACCGGATTAATCGCGTATATTTTAGACAAGACAAAATGCCACCTCGTGTAACCGCGAGTGGTGGCTATAGACTAATGTAAAGTGATAAAAACGTCGAGTCTTATTAAATGTATTTTTAATTTAATATACATGATTAATCCAGTCAAAATATATGTAGAAAACGTATAAAAATTTGAAGACAGACAAGATTTGAACCCGCGCCTCTTGAGAGCCGTTCAAGCGCTCTGACCGCTAAGCCATGCGTTCTACATACTGCTACATTGAAATTTTTATATGCTTATTACAACTTATATTTGTTGTTAGCATCTCTGTAGAGAGATTTTTACAAATTTCTGCTACCCAAAGATTATTCTACAAACAATCGTTTGGCAAGAGAGAATGCTATTTATTAAATATTTTTTAACATTTTTTTTAAAGTGTTATTCGCACACTTAGTAAATTGAAAAACTCCAGACCAGAAAAAGAGAGTTTCATTTAAAACCAACACAATTAAAAAATATTTAAAATAACTTAATAATATATATGTATATATATATTTCTTAGGTCAATGTACTAGAGTCTGGTGATTTTCATGCATAACTATTTACATACATATATGTTATATTGTAATTGTAATTGAATAAATAATGTGTACAGATATAGATAAACAAAATTCAGGGCGTCACCTCTGTTACAGATTGCAAGTTTGTTGACTTTTGCTTGTTTTATTAAAAAAAAAACTTGTGGACAAACAAAGTAGGTTTTATTGAAAGTAAACAATATAATTGGAGATCATCGTGGCGCAGTGGGGATTAAATTTAAATTATTTTCATTTCTCCTCCAATTATTATAACGCAAGATGCCTAAATAGTTTTTAAATATTTCAATTTACTAGTAGACTCGTCGCATAACCGTTTATACGCGTTACTGTGGCAACGTTATTTTACACAAAAATACATATATACATTCAAAAAAAAAATACAAATATTATTCACACACTTAGGAAATTGAAAAACATATATTTAGAATGTTGAAATATTTAATAAATAGCATTCTCTCTTGCCAAACGATTGTTGTAGCAGATTTGTGGGTAGCAGAAATTGGTAAAAATCTCTACAGAGATTCTAACAACAAATATAAATTGTAATAAGCGTAATAGAATTGCAACGTATACGGATTGTAGAACGCATGGCTTAGCGGTTAGAACGCATGAACGGTTTTCAAGAGGCGCGGTTTTAAATCCCGCTGCGTTCAAATTTTTATACGTTCTCTAAACATATGTTTTTCATATATACATACGTCAAACGCATTTTTTAAGGGTATTTAAATATATACTTTTTGCACTTAGTAATTAGAATTTATAACAATAGACTGTTGTATTGTATGTATGTATGTATTTTATTATTATGAATCAAGATTACATAACTTACAATAAATATATACCTACTTAAGTCCCGAGTCGCGATAGCAAGTATAAAAATAGGCTGAAACTGCCACCTTATTTTTCTAAGATTCGCGCGTTTTGCCGCATATCAGGATAGTCAGAGACAACCTAGTGTCAAGACACTCCGTTTTCCACTTTCCACCCGAAATCGAGACATCGCGCCTTGAGCGGTGGATTTCAACACCGTACTTTGTCTTACCAAAGTTTTCTCCGAGTGCCACAACCGATCGAAACCACAACCAATCGCGCCACCAATTATTAACAATAAATTTGAAAAATAATTGAAATGTATAATTAATTATTTAAATGTATTTGGACGATGAGTCTCCAAATGGGTCTAAGACGTCCTTATTATCGTTCAATAATTTAGACATTCGGGAAACCGGTGAGTTCACACCTAGGATTATTCTCCGGAGAGGTCTTACAAGAGCACATATTTGTTTGCGTGGATTCCTAGACGCAACATTAAGCTTAAATTTTGATATTAAATCTGGATTGTAGCTTGTGTTATTAAGACATATATATAAATACATTAGATCAAACAAATGATTTCTGAAGCTTAGAGTATGCATTATGAAATATGCCAGTTTGTCTTTGTACAAACTGAGTTCTTTTGCCTTGACCTGAGAGAATGCCAGATGGTAAAGAAAACGTTTAAAAAAACTTAAATATAATAAATTTACATTAGCAGACAAGTATACTTATATAGAATCATAAAAACACACATACATACAAACATACTTACCTATATATGCATTAATACATTAATATACATACACAAAATATACATTGCGATATATGAGAGTGCTCTTTAAGACGTCGCTTAAATATCACAACCGACTGGGACTGTCTTATTATCAGTTTCAGCGGATTCCAAAGTTTTACTCTCTTGACAGTAAAAGACTCACCCGAAGCATTTCGTGCCGCACAAAGCTACTTCTAGAAGGTTGTTATTACGGGAACGGTGTGAAGAGTCTTCGACCCCAAGAACTGAAACAGTTATATTTTTGAACATTCCTTTAAAGTGTTATTCACACACTTAGGAAATTGAAAATAATATATTTAGAAAACGTATAATTTTTTTCAAGTTCAAGAGGCGCAGGTTCCAATCCCGCTGCTTTAAATTTTTTATACGTTTTCTAAATATATGCTTTTGAACAGTTATAGTTCAACTAATAACTATTCAATAACTACGCCCGCATATTGTCCCACACGTTTAGTGGGCGAGGGCCCGCATTATGCTATAAGTAGCCACTTGGAATATTTAGTATGCGGGTTATAAATGAATTGAGTGCATAGTGGCGCAGTGGGACAGTGTATCGCGATAAACGACATTGGTTGTCAGTTGGATTCCCACACAGGAATGGTTATATATTTTTAACATTTTTTAAAGTGTTAATCGCACACTTAGGAAATTTAAAACTGTTACCGGTAAACCGGTTAGGTGGTTTTAATGCAGTTTTGACTATTTCACTGTAGTAAGTTTGCCTTAACATTTAGTGTTTATTTCATTTTAATTCGGTTCATAAGCAAAAAAGCTACAATCTATTAAATTATAAATTATAAGTTTGTGCTTTAAGTGAGAACGCGGGTTTGTGAAAAACCGAAATAGTTTTGTCATGTAGTTTACGTAGGCGAAACCGAGAGCGGGTGGCTAGTGAATTTATATTTGTTGGTTATGGGTTCCAATTCCAGTCGGAGGTATGCTTAAGATCCGATGTACAATGTTTAAGTAGGTAGAGAGTAGGAATATGAAGAGCGGAGGGATTTATCACTATATCTCTGCCTATTTCTAAAATACGTGTGGTATCATTTAAATAATGAAATTACAGTTTTATTTAATAAGAGTTTTCGCGATTTTTATATATTTTTAATGAGACTGGATGGGATTTTGAATGGATTAAATAATAAATAATCCAAAAGTACTTTCTAGTAAACCGAGAAAATGTTTGTAACAATTTCCAGTACCGTAGTCACAGGTAGACTGCCACAGGTACTGTAAAGTGTTCGAAACGTCAGGATTATTAAATATATTTGTACGAACACCAAAATATGCGCATTTAATCCGTTTAAAATTGTTTCATTAACCAAAAACGCACGCTCCAAAGTAATTTCTTATTAATCCTAGGAAAATATTGTTTTATGATCGGATCCAGATACTAGATATTCTTATATTTTAGATAAATACTGTATAGTATGTAGTGTATAAAAGAGAAAAAGAAAGAATGAGGATGAGGATGAATGAGGATTTTATGCCGCATAGCAGGGTAGTCTCTCCACTCTCCGCAAGAATTCGCAATATTGTGCGTTATGTGGCGGATCTCAAAGCCGTGCTATGTCTTGTTCATCAAAACTGAAAAATTAAAATAATTATATTATGGTCATGCCACCCAGTGGAATTCGAACCCACAACCAATCATGATTACGATCAGAGGCTGTCCCACTGCGCTACGAAGCTAATGCCTCTATTAATCAAAATTTATAAAAATGTTCCTATAAAATAAAACCATTTATCTAATAACGGCATAATACATTATTTCCTATTGGAAGCCATTCATTATCTGTGGGTTACAGATTAACATTCCAGCTGTCAAAAAGACGCGGAAACTTGAACCTTTTCATTTATCAAACTGTTATTACATTTTGTTGTATTACTTATGTGTTCTTTATCTTTGCCCTTAACATAAAATGTTAAATTAGGTAATTATATTTAGAGGGTACGTGGCGCAGTGGAACAGTCTTATTTTAATTACCACTGGTTGTGGGTTCGATTAACACACGGTGAAATGATCTTAGTCCGGACATATTATGTAGAAAATTTCAAAAAAATCAAAAGACTAAAAGTGGGTCAATAGAGTTTTAAGATTTTCTTACCTGGTATTTTAACATTTCTAAAGTGTTATTGTGTTGTTATTATTATTAGTGTTACACTTCGTATAGGAAGAACATTTTTAGAAAACGTATAATTTTTTTCGAACCTGCGCATCTAGGAAACTTTCCAAGCGCTCTGACCGCTAAGCCATGTTGACCGTTGTACATCCAGCTACGTTGAAATTCTTATACGCTTATTACAACTTATATTTGTTGTTAGCATCTCTGTAGAGAGATTTTTACAAATTTCTGCTACCCAAAGATCTAGGAACAATCGTTTGGCAAGAGAAAATACATCTAAATAACTATGGTTATGTTGGGTTTGTCTATAACTTTTTTATACACAAGTGCGAGGGAAGCAAAGTAAATTTAGTTGTATGTCATTGTATAATTTTTTTTTAATACACTTATTAGCTTGACCTATATTTTCATATCAGTGTAAGAACAGCTTCCAATGACATTTTGACCCAATTATCTAAGTAACTGCCGCAACTTCGAGAACTTAATAAGCTTTCTCCAGAATACCCATCCACCAGGCTGAACGACTTGTGTAAAGGCGCCAATTTCTTATGTCTTATAGTATAGCTGGTATTATGGTTAGATGTTGGACTCTCAATTCAATTATATCCTTAGTCTAGCATAAGCTTAAAAGCTATACAAAAAAACCAGTAATTCTGATGATGTTTCTCAGGCCAAACCTTACCAAATAACAAATATAAGTTGTAATAAGCGTATAAGAATTTCTACGTAGCTGGATGTAGAACGCATGGTGTAGCGGTCGCAGCGCTTGAACGCTTTTCAAGAGGCGCGGGTTCAAATCCCGCTGCGTTCAAATTTTTATACGTTTTCTAAATATGTCTTTGTCAATTTTCTTAGTGTGCGAATAACACTTTAAAAAATGTTAAAAAAAATATAGATTTTTTACATATTTGTTTATTATTTCCATACAGTATTTAAAAAAAATTTAACATTAGTCTACATCTATGTGTGTGTACCTACAATGAATTAAAAAAATATTATCACGCGACATTCACATGGATATCACGTTCTTGGCGTGTGATTTCTAAACTCATGTAGTAAATTAGTTTTATGTTTATTTATAATTAGGCAATGCTATTTTATAGCCCGCGATGAGATTTTAATAAAAATATCAAATTGTTTAAAAAAAAAGAAATTATTGAAGCCATTGTGGCGCAGTGGGTCAGCGTCTGACTGTAAACGTTATTGGTTGTGGGTTCGACTCCCACTCGAGGAAATTATATATATTTATGTAACTTTAATTTCTCTGCTCTGGTAATATAAGGTAGTTCGTTGAGTTTTTGAATTCGAGCGGAATGTGTAGAACTAAGTATCTTGACAAAAGGTTCTCTTTGATTTAAGCTGAAAAAAAAAACGTATTGCAGTCATAAATAAAGAATATATGGAAATAGTATGATAATAATAGGGAAGGCCACGCAAAGGTGAGTGCTACTACTAGTTTTATAAAAAATAATACGATGTCGATATCGAAATAAGCTCACCTTAATCTTAATAAATGGTATAGAGTTTTAAGCTTTAAAAAGTTCATATAAACACGTATATTAGAGGTCGTTTGGACAAGGTTTCTTTTGAAAATTATTAATCCATTGCTTAGATTGGTTATTATTATATGTGCTTGTTTTTTTTAAACTTTACGCTGTAGGGTACAATTTAAATAATCCTTATTTATGACCTACCGTTATGCAAAAAAAAAGAGAAAAGAAATTCCCCCATTGTAATACGCGGAATATACGCGGTAGTTGTGGGTTCGATTCCCGCTCGGGTGAATGATTATATATAAATTGTATTCATTCCTCCGCTCTGGGTCACTAAGTGTGAGATTGAGTTGTGCAACTCGCAATAACTGGATAGCCTTTGAGACGTTGCTATTTTTTTTAATAAATTTAATTTTATTTCCAATATAGGCAGTTACTCAAAATTTCTTTTTGTTTCTTGGTCTTCGTATCATTTTTAAGAATAAAGTGACTTATAAAAATATGATACTTCTACTACGACGGTTCTATACAGCGTTTCATTACTTAGTCTGGCCATATATCTACTGTTATAATAAAAAAAATTAAAACAAAATATAAATTTAGAATTTGGAATCTGTAATTTTTATATGATTGTTCATTGTATTATCTTATTTTCGCGTCAATGTATTGTAAAATATTTCGTAAAATCAAAACAACTACTTAAGCGGTACGCAAAGGGGGGTCACACAAATTTTGTTTACAGGGGAGTTTTTTTTTAATTATGCAATATTTTAACAATTAAAATAACCATATTTTTGCTAAAAGCTCTAAACGAAGCTTACCAATTAGTCAACAACAACGTAAGGCTACCTCACCAAACGTGAGGTCTTGTTCTATGAAGGAGTGACTGAGACATATTTATCTGAAAACGGTATCAAAACATCTGCAAAAATGTCTTCTGTCTGTCTTCAGAAGTTAGTTAAGCAGCGTCATGTTAAATAACCAAGAACGGTCCTTTCAGGGTCATACATAAAGCTCGATCCACCAAATCTTGGTTAAAAACAGATATTATGGACTTTATCTGAGCTGAAGAAGTCTAGTCCTCATCTTATTTAGTCCTCATCTTAATCCATTGGATTAGGATTTATGGTCAGTTTTAGAGAGTAAGGCTTGCTCTAAACGCCATTATAATTTGAAGTCCCTAAAACAATCCATACGATTGGCAGTGAATTTTCCTTATTGATAACTGGTGCATTTTCACCTTGACATGAGTTATTTTTACATAGCCTTTGCTTTTGAGGCATTGTTTATTTAATAGGTGCAAACAAAAGCAATTTGCTTAAATTGTATACCTTTTTTTATTAAAAAGTGTATTTTCTTAATATTCTGAGGCCTAACCTAGTCTTAAGACACTACCTTTAGCCCCCCCACCCCCAAAAAAACACCACGCAAAGGTTTCCACGCCCCGCCCAAAATCGAGACATTGCGTGTTGAGTGTCGTAATACAATGTCGCGCTTCGTCTTACCACAACGTGGAAATGAAAATGATTTAAATATATTCATTGCGTCGGGCGGGAATCGAACTCACAATCAATCGATCGCAATCACAAACTTGACGTTGCTCTAAAAATAAAACGTAATAACTACATTGAAATACACGCATTACAATTAAAATATCAGACAGCGAATTCAATTAACTCCACGACCGCTGGCTCAATAAAGGAGCAATGTCAAATTATTTTAAGATTCAAAAGCCAATGGCGTGATGTGTTCTAATGAAAGTTTCCTTAATGAAAATAGCAAGAGAGTATTTGTTATATTTTTTATAGGCTTTGAGCTGCGCCACTCAATAGTCAATTAAGATTTCGGGCGGAAAGTGGAGGACGGAGTGTCTTGACACTAGGTTCATTAGGTTAGGTTTATTTATTTATGCTACATATTTATTATAAACGTGGAAGAAATGTACTACAGCCGTACGATAAGAATGATATCAAAAACGGTTCAGCCATTCTTGAAATCACGATCAAAAGTTATTGAGAATTTAAAGTAAAATCTAATTTTTTATTATTATTAAGCCATGGACGCCGTTGTGGCGCAGTGGAACAGCGTGACTGACACTGACTAAAGACAGTTGGTTGGGGGTCGATTTCCACTCGGAGAATAATTTTTGGCGTTGAGTTTCGCCACTCAACGCGCAATAATGGAGAGTCTTGACACTAGTTTATATTTGGCTTCACTTCTGTTGTGCGAAAAAAAAGCCACAAACGCCAGTTTATGTTTGTTACTGCTAAACTTACAGAATATCTTAATATTTTCCAGTAAATTTTAAGATTTACCAACTTTGGTTTGTTTGTTTTGGATTGTAAAATACTGGTTCTAATAGTAAAACTGTTGTAATGGTAAAACTGTTGTAATGGTAAAACTGTTGTAATGGTTCTGTGATTAATATTTTTTGAAAAACTTTATAAATTTGTGGCCATCGACCGATACGCGATGGCTGTGGATTCGATTCCTACTCGGAGGAATGATTATATTTAAATTATTTTAATTTCTCTGCTATGGTACTCGCGTCTCTCAGCACGCTATATCTCAGATTCGGAAAGTAAAGAACGGAGTGTCTCGACACTATGTTTTCTCTTCAGCCCTGTAGATGCGAGAAAAAGCGTGAAGCTATAAAAAAAGGTTTCAAATTTAAAAAATATTTAAAACAGTTCTGTGATTGATACTTATTTCGCACTTATACCATCATACTTTATACTCGGTAAAACTTAGCTTTTACTTCTGAAAGACACGGTAAATGTTAAAAAATAACTTCGAAACTATTTCACACTTTTACCATTACTGTAGAGTTGGTAAACCATAAGTTTAGTTTGGAAAATATTTATAAATTTCCGTAGTACAGGCTTTTACAATAACATATAGGTATATAGATAACATATAAATACTCTGTCTGACCTGTCAACAGATAAAAAAATTAATTGCTCAGTTACAAGATTGTGCTCTCAGAAAAAAAAATATTGTTTCTATATAATAGATATTTGAAAAAAATGTATGAATTTTCGAATTTCTTTACAAAAACAACATTTTTAAATGGTCAACGATGGTTGTGGGTTCGGTTCTTACTGGGAGAAATGAAAATATTTGAATTATTTTCATTTATCCGCTCTGGTGATAAGACAAAGCGCGGCATTGAGTTCCTCACTCAACACGGAATATTTCGGATTCGGGCGTTAAATGGAGAACGGCTCAAGCTCTTCTATTATTCGATGAGTGACTGACAGACAATGTAATAACGGTCATATTGATACACTAGCGACCCGCTGGCGGCTTCGTCTGCGTTCTCACTTAAATAACAAACTTTGCTTAAATTTATAATTTAATGATTGTAACTTTTTTGTTTATGAACCGATTGAAATTAAATAAACACTAAATATCAAGCGAAGTGTACCATAATGCAATAGTCCAAATTGCATTTAAATCGTTTCAGCCGTTTCTGAGATTAGCATGCACAAACAAACACATATACAGATAAGAAAATTAAAAATCATTGTTTTGGTTTCTATTATATTGATAACTGCTCCTATAATATTTTTTTTTATATATCTTCCATGTACAGAAAGCGTACAGTTACATTTTTATTATTAGAATCGATTAGTTTTACTGAATCTCACATACTCGTTGACAAGGCAACGTACTAATATTAAATATTAGAAACGTTTTGGCACAACTGAATTGACATTTGTAAAGGTCATTTTCATGTTTTTTATTATTTTTGCTATTAAGCTTTTTAAAGAACTGGTCGTACTTTACATATTAATGCTGAATTCTTATTCAAGCTTGTACTCGTATAGCAGTACTCCACTTTCCGCCCGAATTCAAACCATTGCTTTTTAAGTAGCGAATCTCAAAGTCGCGCTTATTCTTACCAAATCGGAAAAGTGAAAACAATTAAAATATAATCAATCATCATCCGAATGGGGATCGAACCCACAACTAATCGCATATGCAGTTAGTTAGACGCTGTCCCACTGCGACACGATGGCTTATTTTTAAACTAAATGAATAATATGTGTATTGTTACATCTAGTTTAATATTTTCTCTTTATGTGCGATTCGAAATATTTTGACGCCAGCGCTGTTAGGGACGTCTGTAACATGTTATTGACGGGTCCCACGTAAAATGGGACAAGTGCGGAAATAAATTTACAGGAGGGCTATAGGAAGGTTCCTAAGGTTCTAATTTATTTATTTATGTTCAAAATTGCATATATTGCTTTCAACAACGACAAAATTACGAGGTTAGTAACCTTCAAATAAATCTCCTGTAGAACTATGTTTTGCACTTGAATCAGTCTTTTTGTACAGCTAAGCCGGCGTTAAAAAAAATATTATATATTAAAATTATATGAAAACTAGTATATTTATGTAAGAAACACTGAGTACAAATATGCATTTTACGTTGAAATTGTCGTGAATTATTTATATTTATTTATTATTATTTACAAAAGGCAAGCCGGTTGATATGGTGTTATATGGACACGCCACTAATGCCTTATCCACAAAATATTGCAGATACTTTAATACAAATATACAAAAAAAAATGCATAAAATTATTAAATTATCCAAGTTAAAACTCGGCTTTCGTCTGCACATCCTTTGATAAGGTGTCTCTGCAGCATTGACATCCGTCCCACTGATAACGCATGCCCTTTTGCATCACCGTTTGACAGACGTCAATCCTTATCACCCTCAGCGAAAGTTTTAGTACTAATTGAATTCTATACGTAAAGGAAAAAAGGGGGACGCCCTTTAACGAAAATTGCGCGATCGGACGAG
Organism: Podotricha telesiphe; assembly: GCA_038994665.1. Taxonomy (NCBI): domain Eukaryota; kingdom Metazoa; phylum Arthropoda; class Insecta; order Lepidoptera; family Nymphalidae; genus Podotricha; species Podotricha telesiphe. The sequence continues at coordinate 130,890 of JAOYRR010000454.1, forward strand.
TATGAATGATTTTTTTTTAATTTATTTTTATTTAGGGTCTTTTTATGTAATAATACAAAAATGTCAGCCCCATCGAGTATGAATGATGTATACATAAATTTCAACATTTTTCTATTTGGTTTGTAGCTTATATATAATGCAATAGTATATTATATATTAATGAAATAAATATGAGTTCGAATTGTCCGAATTTTGCCACCCACTCACACCTATTTTTTGGAACATTTTTTGTAAAGAAGACCGTAGCGAACAAGGCGCAGCAATGAGTATCGCCACTCATCACGCAATGTCTCGATTTCAGGTGAAAAAATGGAGAACAGAGAGAAAAAGTGTGTAACTTATTTAAGGCTCTAACTTTAGAGATTAAAACAATTTTTTCATTTTACTAAAAGCCTCTGTATCATCTAAATGCCCTCTGTGTGATGGCCGTAAATTCATATTTAATAAATATTAAATTATACATATCCGTCGAATAAAATTCAGTTAAAAGTTAAATGACGTTTATGAGTGTGGCTATAAGTTACTAAATCCCAATACGGTTTGACATTACATATATATCTTGATTCTAATATATCTGCGGTCTGCGGCTATCATATTAAATGGCTTGTCAATGAAATATGAATATATATATATATATATATATATATATATATATATATATGTCGATAACGTATGCATATATTTTTTCAGCCCCAATGAACCTAGTGTCAAGACACTCCGTTCTCCACTTTCCGTCCGTATTCAAGCCATTGCCTGTTGAGTGAGGGGTGTTAACTTAGCATTAAGTCTTGCTATGAAATTGCTTGCGGAGAATTTAAAATAGTTTGTAAAATCATTCTTGCGTGTGAGCTGACTGAGAATCGAATCTACAATTAATCGCGTTTCAACACTTCCACTGCGCCCTAATGGTGAGTCCAAACTACAATCCAGTACTAGGTTCGATTCCCAATTCTTATTGAAACTCTCTAGAAAGTCACGTCACTTGGTGGTATATTTATAAAAGATAAGCCGCTTATTTACATAATTATTACGATAACATTCGTGTAAATAGCAAATCTATTTGTATATTTTTTTAATAGCTTCACACTTTTCCCGCATAGCAGGAGAGAGAACCTAGTGTATAGACACTCCGTTCTCAACTTACCCCCTGAATTTGGGACATTACGCGCTAAGTGGCAGAACTCAACGTCGCGTTTCGTCTTGCACTAGAACTAAATGGATGAAAGTAATTTAAATATAAGCATTCCCCCGAGTGGGAATCGAACCCATAACCATGGTGTATACAGTCAGACAATGCCCCACTGCTCCACGATGGCCTCTATAAACATTTTTGTCAGTAGGTGCATACAGTGCGTCCAGCTTTTTCTAAAGTTATTTTTATACTACAATACTAATTTCATTTGACTGTTTAAGCTGAGACTAATTAAGGTTCCACTTTTAACCTAAAAATACATTTCTTCAAATAACTCCACTAGAGGCCATTGTGGCGCAATGGCAGTCTTTCTGGCCGTAAATGCGATTGGTTATTGGTTCATATCCCCGTTCTGGTAAGACGAAGCGCGGAGTTATGTTTCGTCTTTCAACACGCGATGTCTTGAATTCGAGCCGGGCCGAGAACGGAGGGTGTTGGCGCTAGACGGGTAGTCTATGTAAAAAAAAGTAAATTTTCAAGATAATAAGTTCTTTGATTTTCGCGATTATTACACATTTAGAAATGAAACTATATTAACCATTTACAAAATGAAACTATATTTAGAAAATACATTTTTGGTACCCGACGTTTCGAACACTTCACAGTAGTCCGTCCGTAAAATTTTCAAGATATCTCACTGAGATTCTATTGTGTAAAAATGGGACGCGCGGTAGAATAATTTAAATAAGTCTGTTTTTCTGTATTCGATAATACCTATATTATTATTATCGTAATGGATGGCGTGACAAATGGCGCCAGATTTGTAAGAGGTCAAATGATACGTGAGAACGAGTAAAGCGTCTCTCATTGTTTATGGATTGGATAATTCACTTGTCATTGCTATTTTTGACCATAACTGTAAACTTTTTGTGGATATGAAACCATGATCAACTTCTAATTTAGATTTCAAGTGTTTTTTGCAGCTTCACGCTTTTTCCCGCATAGCAGGTTAGTCTAGAGTGTTGTCTGTAATGTCTAGACACTGCGTTCTCCATTTTCCGCCCAAATTCGAGACATTGCGTGTTAAGTGTCGGAACTAAACAGCTTTGTCACGATTTGTCTTGTTACCAAAGTTAAAAATGTAAATATTTTTAATATCGTCATATAATTCCATTGAATGGGGATTGAACCTATAACAAACTAATTATGCGTTTGCAGTAAGACGTTATCCCACTGCGACACGATGACAAAAAATGTTTTTAGCTTTTATTAATTTTGTCTGTATCTATCTATACATATAATAAAAATGTGATTGATCGTAATCTGTATATGGAAGATATATAAAAAAAATATTTTTGGGGGACATTAATCAATATAATAGAACCCAAATAATGGTTTAAAAACCATTAAAAAATATAAAAAAATATATTTAGAAAACGACAAATTTCCTAAGTGTGCGAAAAAAAAAGATTGTTAGTTTTCTTTTCTGTTTGTCTGTGCGTTTGTGCACGCTAGACTCAGAAACGGCTTAACCCATTTAAATCCAGTTTTCAGTATTGTATTTTGATAAACTTCCTTTAACACTACATGTTTATTTTATTTCAATCATAAATATTTATTCATTAATAAAATAGATACAACCATTTAAATTATAAATCAAAGCACTATATACTAGCTATGCCCGCGACTTTGTGTGCATGAAATTCTAAAATAAAAGTATTCCTTACTACATCAGCCAAGGCAATGCCGTCAAAATGGGTCCAGTGCTTGCTTGCGTCTTCGGACGTCAATTTCATTTCAATAATTTTGTCAATCAAGGAATCAACCCTAGAAAGCCTTGCAACGTCAATTTCATTCAAAATCACTTTCGAATTGTCAATTAAGTAAAAACGTGTGCTTCTTTCATCAAAATTGTTATAAAGAAAAAAGTAAAATCAATGAATCTTCTCATATTATACGCTTATCTTGAAACTGGGTCTCTTAAAACATTAGCGCGATATTATTGACCGCCTAACAACAGTCTATATAAACATCTGTACAACTCTTAGTTGTATAAAAACTGTTTATATTACTTATGTTAGTTCGATTCGGTTCAATTACAGAATGTATAGGGTAAATATTGTTTTGAAAGTACATAAAAAGGTATTGTTTTTAGATGCGTTTTTCTCCGCATAGCAAATGATGGTGTCAAGATATTAATTAGAAATCGAGATATTATATATTGGGCGTTGAGCTGCCTAAATAAACTCTGCGCTTCGTCTTACTAGAGCGGGGAAATGAAAATACATTAACAAGAAATATCCTCTGAGTGTGAATCGAACCCGCAACCATCGCGTTTGCAGTTACACGCTGTTCCACTGCGTCACGATGGCCATCTCTAAATCTCCCATTTTTATGTCACGTAAAGACAGGAAGTAATGTTTAATTATAATAGGTATATGTTTATCTGTTAGTATGCGACTTATTAATGGAGTTATCTTTGTGGGGGCGATAATTTCTTTTTTTTTCATCTTAAGCTTATCTTATCTCTTACAAAAACATTTTCTTTCAACATGCTTCAAGTGTTATTCACACACTTGGGCCACGAAAAACATTTTTAGGAAACGTATAAATAATTGAATGCAGCAGGATTCGAACCCGCGCGTCTTGAAAACCGTCTAAGCGCTGTGATCACTAAGCCATACTTTCTATGCGTGTACGTCAGAGTTCTAATACGCTTATTACAATTTATTTTTGATTTTATCATCTCTGTTGAGGGATTTTGACTACCTTATGTAAGTTATAACTGGATAATACTAGTTTGTTCAGCTTCACGCATCTCTCCGTAGGCAGAAAACCTATCAAATTCAAACCTATCGAAGTCAAATTATAATTATATTTAATTAACACATCGTTAATGACGTAGGCAATGAAAATGTTTTAAATATAACAATTCCCCCGATTGGACTCGAACCCACAACCTTTAATTTAAAAGTCAAGCACTTATCAACTGCAATCTAATAGCTCAAAACGCGAAATTGACTTGAATAATTGAATATTTACCGCCCCATAATAATGAATAAAACTGGAGAACGGAGAGTCTTGACACAAGAGTTCTCTCTGACTACCCTGCTATATACGGGGGTTGCGTGAAGCAAACCTAGAAAACATTATCTCGTCTCTCTACAGAGATGCTAAAAACAAAAATAAGTTGTAACAAGCGCATGAGAATATCGACGTAACCGTATGTAGAACGCATGGATTAGCAGTCAGAGAGCTTTCCAAGAAGCGCGGGTTCCAATCCCGCTGCGTTCAAATTTTTTTACGTTTTCTAAAAATGTTCTTCCTATGCGAAGTGTAAGACACTTTAAAAATGTTAAAATACCAGTTTTAGTTGCTTCAGCTGTTTATATTGATAGGTAAAATAATCTTACAACACTATTTTGACCCACTTTTTTTCTTTCTTGTTTCTTGAAATTTTCAGTATACGTCCGGATTTAAACGGCCATACAATATTTTCATAGTACGTACTAGACTAAACTGCTACCAAAGTGTGCTTCTTTAAGTTTAACAAAAAAACGAAATCGATTTCAATCAACTTTTGAGCGACTAATTAGCTAACTTATGGTTGAGAGAAGTACTGTTAAATTATAATTGGTGATGACTAAGCTTATTATTATTTATGATAATCTATGGGTTATATGTTTGATAATATGTTATCAATGCGATAATAACTAAGTATGTCTGTCGGTCTATTTGTGACGTCATCACGGCCTAACTACTAAACCTATTGTGATGCAATTTCATAAAGAGATACTTGAGGTGTTGGGATGAGCATAGGCTACTTTATTCGTCCAATTGTTTTTAGTTTTTCCAGGAATTTCATTGTTTTAAGTAAATGCCGCCGTACGAAACAGCTATAGTACACGCGAGTGAAGCCGCGAGCGGTCGCTCGTAATTTTATATATTTATATTTCAAATGTATATTTAAATATAAATAATAAATCCTCGAAAAATTATTGCCTACAAAATGGCACACGTGCCGGATCCGATGGCAATATCAACAATTTTATAATTCGATCCCAATACCATTGCGAGGACCACTAGACAGTAATATAAAGCGTGTTTATTTTAGTGAAAATGGAATTATTATTTATTATGCAAAAATCTGAATTGGAGGTCATCATAGCGCGTCTTACTGTAAACTCGATGGCTGCGGATTCGATTCCCACTCAGAAGAATGATTATATTTAAATTATTTTCATTTCTCCATTCTGGTGACTAGACAAAGCGCGACGTCGTGTTCCGCTGCTCAATACGCAATGAAATGTATACGGACGGAAAGTCTCTATGGTAAAAGAATCTGAAACAGTCCACTAAGTGTAGCTTTTTCTAGATCTAATACAAGAATAACATAATTATAATATATTTATATATAGATTAAAACGTAAATATTATATTTTATATCACAATTTGTTTATTATTTATCATCTACACAGATACAGCCACGGTTCCGCCACGCTATCTCCATGTGATAAGAAGTTCGAATCATGCATCTTTTGTAAGACCATAGTGGTGTAGTGGAACACCGGTTATTGTAAAAGCAATTGGTTATGTATTCGATCCCTGCTCAGAACAAATATTTTAATTATATTAATTGCTCCGTTCTTCTAAGACCATTACAGTTTCAATAAAAACTTATACTTTTTACTGAAACCCCTTATCATTCATGGATTCGCCGTTCGGGTGTCCATCGCGTTTAAGAGAGAGGGAGATCGGAGCGCCTGGGATTTGCGACACAAGTGGAAGGTTAAGGGGTCTCTGTCCGAGCTCCACTCTCTAGTATAGTATAGTGGGTTCACGGGTTCATATACAACGTAAAATGTTTACAATTTCAATATGGGCGTGCTTGGTAATTAGATCCTGGTTTAGGGGCAAGTACTGTATAAATAAATAATAGCTTAGATAATAATATTACTATGTACGCCTAATGAGGGGCTAAACTAATTAATATATTTAGACGTATTTAATTGCTGTGATCCTAAGATCAAAAGTAATTTGTGGTAGGGGTGGCGAGATTGTTCATTATATTAACAAATTAAAAATCTATGCATTGAATAAATTTCTTAGCAGGATAAAAGCTTATATCAGGACAGAGTAATATTAAGAAGGTGCAGGGAGCCATAATTATTAGATAATCGTACATTAGAAACACATTTTTTTACACACACAAACACACATTTTTATATTATTATTACATACAAATTACTGAGGCTGTTCGTCATTTCAACTAGTAGCCTAGTTGACGCGTCAACACGCGTTGCCATAGCAACGTGTATGACACTAAATACAGGCGTGTATGTCAAACATATCGTAAGTGTGTGTTACATATATATAAACAATACTAGGCGTCTTAATCCTCTATTTTTCAATATTATTCATTGATCCACCATCATTTGTTTAAACGGTACATATATAAAAAAAACATAGTAAACGGAACTGAATCCAAGTGAAACAAACACTTACAGGCAGAAAAAAACATGATGAGCTCCTAATTGCCAGCTTCAGCAAAACAAACCAAACACCTAAACTAAAATACAATAAAAGGCAATCGCTTAAGATAATGAATACTTTATTATTTAACAAGAGTCGAATTTTGTTTGTCGAATCAGCGGTTTAGTAGGTCACTGTACTCACTAACCAACTTGCAGAGCCTAGGAACAGATGATTTTGACTCAAGCTCTATATAAACTATAACTGTGCCAGATTTCATACTCACCCGTTCCTGTTTGTTTTGTAAAAAGGAGTACGAAGGTTTGCTTCACGTATCAATATATAGATTAAGCGGACAAGCTCCAAGCTCCAACAAGCTCCAAGAGCGTCGCCTGGGATGGTATGGTCACGATGCGCGCCCACCTTGATAACTATGTCGGAAGAAAATGGCATATTCATCCTTCTTGCTCTAGAGCAAGACCAGAGAGTCCAGACAGAATAATTATCGTGAAAATCAAAGAACTTATTAATTTGGTTTAGTTCACACTAGATTGAACTTAGTATTAACTTTCACACACACTTTTCCTTTGCACTAAATTCCACTGTAAGTACAAATTTACCGAGTTCATAAGAAAGTTGTGTGAAAATAATAAAACTTACTGACTTTACTGACAACCCTTAAGCCTAGATTAGCTAAAGTCTAACCATTATAATCTAAACATCTCTAACTATCTTATTTATAGTTCAGTAGTTACTTGAACGTGGAGGGCCTAAGACTCGCGTATAATCTTAGTAAGTAATTGCCATATTTTGATACAAAAGCATTTCCGGTATAATTGGCCTAACATTTCATGGGCTAGGTCCTAGGTTCAAACCTATAATCGAAAATATATAAGTTCTCTCAAGCTTAAACCTTTTCTTATTTTCTAACCAAAATTTGATCTCCTGGCATATATATGGATGACAGATTGATTTGTGGGCTATCCATACTAATGCATATATATATAATGTACAATATAATATTATAAAAGCGAAAGTAACTCTGTGTGTCTGTCCGTGGTGTTATCACGGCCAAACCGCTGAATCGATTATGATGAAATTTAATATAGAGATACTTGAATGTCTTGGGATTGTTTTTAGATTTTCTAGGAATTACATTGGTTTACAAAAAGGCTGCCGAAAATACGAAACAGCACGCAGTAGTTCACGCAGGCAAAGCCGTAGGCGGGTCGCTAGTATGAAATGTAAAGAAAAGTAACACTAAAATAAAATAAAAATATATATACTAAAAAGTTTTTTCTGGTCTACCTCGTCATCCTGACAAGGACAATAAACTCATGATAAGCCAATATTGTACTGTCATCAAATCCGGACACGTGCGCAAATTTTGAAGCAAATTTGACTATGAGAAGTGGGTCAATATATTTTCTCACAGCTTCACGCTTTTACCCGCAGCAGGTAGTCGGCAGAACCTATTGTCAAGACACTCCGTTCTCCACTTTCCATCGGAATATGAATATTGCGCGTTGAGTGGCAGAACTCATCGCTGCGCTGTGTCTTAGGAGCCAGATGAATGCGGAGAAATGAAAATAATTGAAATATAATCATTCTCCCGAGTGCGAATCGAACTCACAACCTATTGCGTTTACAGTCAGGCACTGGCCCACTCCGCCACGATGGCCTCACGATATTTTCTTACAGATTGATACATACAGGTGATACAGGTGAAGCTAATATTAACAAGCACGTTAAAAAAAATATTTGAATCTTTTGAAATTATATTTTCTGAAAATGCACTATATCACAGTTTATAAAAGTTGTGAGAAGATGTTTGTGTGTAAAAGGTTATTACCTAATTAACGATTTTATAAATTATAACAAGCCTTGGGAATGAAATGCTCGCTCCAGCCTATTTCAAAGGTATCATTGTCACTACTAAATCTGGAAATTATTGTTTTGAAGAAGAAAATAAAGAAATAGAAGTTCTTCTCAGGTCTGAGGCATTAACTTTAGTGAACCGGTGGTAAATTGTTTGACGTTCAAAAAATAAAGCATAAGAAGTTTCTTATTTTGAATAAAAATATTTGAATTTGACTTTGACTTTGAAAGAGCAGAGAAATTAAATTAATTTCAATATAATCATTCGTCCAGGCGAGACACACAGTAAATTGTCCTTGCAGTCTGTCTGTCCATTGCGTCAAGTTCACCTCACTTATCTAAGAGTTTTAGTATATAAAGTTAATTATAATTAAGTAGATCAGCCATGATATTGCAGGCAAGTTCAAATCATATTTTTTACCCGTTTTATATATGCTAAATGTTCTTATAGACGCGTAAACAAGGCGTTGCCTTGGCAACGTGTATGTCTATTTGTATATTTTTTGTATGTAGTACTGTGTGTAATGTTTATTTTATTAAATTAATGAGTTTATGATGGATGATTATAAATAATTATAGCTTTGTGCACTTCATCTCCATATATATATTTCGTAAACCCTTTTTATCTCCAAACTTGTGTGTAAATTAATGAATTTGAAGCTCATACTGAATTTGATGTGTGTAATATAATGAATTTGAAGCTGATACTGAATTTAATGTGTGTAAAATAATGAATTTGAAGCTAATTCTGAATTTGAAGCTCATACTGAATTTGATGTGTGTAAAATAATGAATTTGAAGCTCATACTGAATTTGGTGCGTATAATAAAAAAAATATAAGTATATACATACTGAATTTGTTCGATAGCTATATATAGATATATCATTCATGTAATTTTTTTGCTTGGGGTTTCCTTGCATATCGAGACGCAGATATAGCCAGGTCGGGGTTATCTTCAAGCTTATTAACCAGTGATAACGAGCGTAAAAACAAGGTGCTTTATCAGTATGTTATAAAATTGAAACGGGGTCAAAGTTGTACATTCGTATTTTTTTTGTTTTGCAATTTGGCATGGAAGAGTTAAATTGGCGACAGAAGTATGCGATTTTGTTAATTGTAAATTTTTTTTGGTGTGTGTGATATGAAATGGGTGAACTTTGTTTATTTATTATTTTGAATCATTATATTAAAGGCTTTGTTTTAAAGCCAACATTACATACTAAGAATACATTTATGCAGAATAGATTTACACATTCATTGTTACATAGTATGTCTCAGTTACAGGCTAACTTGATTTTGTTATCTTGTTTGTATAAAAAAAAAATTTTTTATTTTTGTTTTGAATTGAGTAAAATTGGTCCTTAAAAGAAATAACTGAAGAAAAAACACAAATAAACGGCCAAAAGCAAAAAAAATAAAATGTTAAAAATATAATTAAGTATTCATTTTCAGAATTTCTATATATAACTTAAGCTAAATAAATAATGTATGGTTTGAGGTTAATTAGTTAAGGATTTCTTACAAAATAGGTTTTTTTGGTTAGCTTTATAGGAATGTGACGATATATACTCACAGACTACTAGTTCGAATTCAATAAGTATTTTTGTGTTGGATAAACCATTTATCGAGGAAGGCTATAGGCTATATAACATCAGTAATCAAAATTTTTCATACATTTTTTATTTTTAAAGTGTTATTCACACACTTAGGAAATTGAAAAAACATAAATTTAGAAAACGTATAAAAATGCTAACAACAAATATAAGTTGTAACAAGCGTATAAGAACGCATGGCTTAGCGGTCAGAGCGCTTGAACGGTTTTCAAGAGGTGCGGCTACGAATTTTTATACGTTTTCTAAATATATGTTTTGTTTATAAAAAATATTGCATCGGCGCTTATGCTGCGAAACTTCAATTACTTTTAATATTACTTGTCGTCACATTTGCTTGAAAAACTGCACTCGATACTAACGCCTGAGCTAGGCTAGCTAATACCCTGTATTTCAATTCGCCAGCTTGTACCCTTGAGACATCATAAAATAAACACTCCTATACAATTATGAACATTGCATAAAGTTAATGTAATGTAGATGCACCTCGCATACAAGTTTAGAATGCGTGCGTGCGTGCCTGTCTGTCTGACTGTGCCTGTGTGAGTCTCTCTCTCTCTCTCTCTGTGGGTGGGTGTGAATTAAGAGTAATTTCTCCACTTCGAGTGTATAAAGTGTATGTCAAACATATGTATAACAACGTCAATGGGTCCCAATTAGTCTAATCAGTTAGTTAGTCGATCATTTTAGGGTGTTGTTTGAAATTACTTAACAAACTTATCAAAATCAGGCGCTCTCGGATGTGCTAGAAAATATTAGTATAAACAAATAAATAAAATTTGGAGTTCTGTCTGTTTGTTATATTTAAATAACGGCTATTTACTAAATGCATGTGTATGTGTATACATATATATGCATACTTATTCGTACATACTTATGGTCCTTACCTAAATATTTTTTTTGTCTTTATTTCTGTTTGTTTCGGCTTATCTGTGGACCGGCTGGACCGATTTTTACTAGAAGATAGCTGATGTAATAATGCTAATTTACTTTATTTTTAATTTAGAATTCAACCAAACCAGGCCAAAGTCGCGGGTACAGCCAGTTACTTAATCTATATTTTTTAATATTATACCTATCGTTAAATTCTTTTCAGTGGAAATTGTTATGTTCAGCGTTTTAATAACAAGATTTCATGCATCATGTTGTTTTATAATTAAGTAATTAACTAGTCAAGTACGTTTTAATTTTAATGTGAGGGTTTTGTATTTAAATTATAGTTTACATCCAAAAACTCAGATCTGTTCTAAGTAGGTGTTGTTGACAGGTTCGATTTCCACTCGAGGGGGATATTTAAAATATTTTCATTTCTGCGCTTTGGTGTTTAAGAAAGACGCGGCGTTCAGTTCCGCCACGCAACACCTCATGTCACGATTTCGGGCGGAATGTGCATATTAATTTTGAAATGAAACTATTTTTAACCGGATTATACGCATATATTATTGGTATTCGAAAATATATTTAAGACACCCCGACGTTTCGAACACTCTACAGTAGTCCGTGGTCACACTAGCCTGTAGACTGAGGTTTTCATTTGTCTGCCATTTGATACAATTATTATATCAAACTACCGACAATGATTTCTTAGTTGCCTCGCGTACTGCCCTGGATTTTTGCAGAATGAGATGACTGTATCTTGCTCTCTGGTGTGATAGGATTGAGACCTCAAAGTTTTCAGTATTGGGTTTTCGAATACCAATAATATACGCCATTGATCCGGTTAAAAATAGTTTCATTTCAAAATGTGTAGTAATCGCGAAAATACAGAGATTTAATTATGCATATTAATTGTTTTTGTAATATTCAAATAAAATATCCTGTGGCGTCCTGTTTAATAACGCACAGCTAACCAACAGAAAATAAATAAAACACAGGAAAACTATGTACACTTTTTTTACGAAAATAATGCGGATGGAGTATGAAATTTAACATATACTGTAAGTTTTATACTGCAAGAGTTTTAATGTAATTGTAGAAATAAGTAGAATAGAAATTTTAATTTAGCTTTATTTCTGAGTAATTGAAAAGGTATACAGACCAGGCGTGTGCTGAATGTATTATAATATATTTGTAATATATTTTTCGGTTATTTAATTCTCAAAGAATCCAAATACAATGTATGTACTATGTAACACTGTAATTTGTTCAATGAATTATGACGAATAAAAAGAAATATTTTTGTTGGCAACACACCAATGCATTTTCTTCCATATATAATAATAAAAAAAAAACAAAATAAACATATATATTTTTTTAATTTTTTAAAGTGTTATTTGCACACTAAGGAAATGGAAAAATTAATATTTAGAAAACGTATAAATCTGGAAAACCGTTCAAGCGCTCTGACCGCTAAGCCATGCGTTCTACATCCAGCTACGTTGAAACTCTTATACGCTTATTACAACTTATATTTGTTGTTAGCATCTCTGTATTAAGCATCAAGAGGCGCGGGTTCAAATCTTGCTGCGTTCAAATTTTTATACGTTTTCTAAATATGTCCTCTTCAAAATAAACCTAGTTTAAAAAAAAACAAAATAACTACATAAATAAATACATAAAAAAAATATAGTATAGATTATTAAATTGAAGAGACAAACAGGCTGATAATGAAAAAATCTGTTTTGATAAGCTTTTATTATATTAATATGATAAATGTCTAGAGGCCACCTCCACGCGGGGGAATGGTTATATTTAAATTATTTATACAAAAGACCTAAGACAAAGCGGCGTTGAGTTCCGCCACTCAATACGCGATATCTAGATTTCGGGTATAAAGTGGAGGACGGAGTGCTTCACTGGTTTTCACTGGTTTCTCTCTGGTTGTGTTAATGGCCTAGCTATGCGGGTTGAAATGTCTGGGTCCGAATAATAACTAATAGCATTATTCATTTTTGTTACTTTCAAATTTAGACTTATTAAACTGTACTTTCAAAACACGTAATTTGAAAAATGCGAAATTTTGAGTGGGATGGAACTTGTGTCACTATTTGAAATTGGTATTCCTTTTAAAGTAATTTTGTGCTGAATTGTGGAACTTACCGCCGTGTTTGTCTATAATAAGATTCATTCTTTCAAGTACAAATTGAACCTACAACTGTTGATGTACAGGCAGGCAGAGAGAACCTAGTGTCAAGGCACTCCCTTCTCCGAATCAGAGACATACTGTTGAGTGGCGGAGCATAACGCCACGCTTTGTCTTTCGCCAGAGCGGTGAAATGGAAACAATTTATATACAATCATTTCCACAATTGCGAATCGAACCCACACCCATCGCGTTTATAGTCAGACGCTGTCACACTCCGCCACGATGGCGCCATATTGCCATATTTAATTAGAACTCTTTCCAAACAGAAAATACGTTAATAATCTTATTTATGCCGTAAAATAACGAAAACAAACGTATAAATTATTGACAAAATGGCGGCCTTGACATTGGTTTAAATTCGGAATGTCAGATAGCGTGAGTTCGTTCACCCTGACATTATCTTATCTTTACTATTCTTTACACTTGGATTTTATTGTAAAATGTAATTAAACGCCATCATGGCACAGTGGGACATCGTCTGCATGTAAGGGCAATGGTTGTGTGTTCGATTCCCACTCGATAATGATTATATTTATATTACTTCAATTTCTCCGATCTAGGAGATAAATCCCGGCATAGAATTCCGCCACAATTTCCCGAATTCGAGAGGATAGCGAGCGGATAACGGAGACTTGACAACCCTGCTATCCGGGATAAAACCGAAAAAAAAGTTGAATGAATTAAGTTTTTAAAAAAAATTCTGCCTATTAGCTTAATGGCTAGCGATTGTAACAGCTAAGTGATAGGTACTGAGATTGAATTCAATTAAGAAAGTATGTGCTGTTTTTTAAATGTGTTTTTTTATCTGGTGAATTATTAAAAAAATATTACAAAAAACAAATGCTTTAAAAGTTTTATATTGTCATCGAATCGAGGCCAACAAAACGTTGCAAGGTTTTTCTACATAGATACATGCTAAATAGCATTGAATGCATATCCACTAGTATGGCGAAATTTTTTTAATACAATTTCAATATTTTAAATATAAAAACAAAATGGTGGTTATTTTATTAAGCGATATTGAAACAGGTGTTTCTTTGTTACACAGTATTTCATTTTTACGAGTATACTAGTTCACTCATCACGGTCTCCACTTTTCGCCCTACTTTGAGACATTCCTTATTAACTGTCGGAAATCAATCAGCGAAGAAATTAAAATAATTTTAATATCATTTATTCGTCCAAGCCGGGAAACGAACCCGCAATCAATCGTGATTACAATCAGACGCTGTTCTACTGAGCCACGATGGGTTTACAAGTTTAATACCATGGAAAATTACATTGCACAAAAACAAAGTTGAACTTTTACCATTAGATTTACATGACGTTAAAGCTTGTCACCCAAAACGCATTTCGATTAGAATATAAACCCATTATTATTGCAGCCAAAACTAAAAGTCCGATTTTCCAACCGACATTGAGACATTGTGTGTTGAGGTTCGGAACTCAACGCCGCGCTTGGTCTTTTAAGAACGAAGAAATGAAACTAATTTAAATATCATCATTCCTCCAAGTGTGTATCGAACCTGCAATCAAATGTAATTACAGCCACACGCTATTCCACTGCGCCACAAGAGCTAGCCTCTTTTTTAAAGTAATATATTTTTGTTAGTCTTTGTGCGCGACATATAGACTTACATACAAATACTCATACAAATTTTATAAATGAACCTAACGTATGGATGTATCAATCAGGCTTAAGTTGTCCGCCATTAAATAAACTTACTTTAAGTAGTTCTTATAGGTTTTACGTTATCTCTGATATAGTTTTATCTTTTCTTCCTCGCGTCACGTGTATATTGAAATTTTATTAGAATTACTGTTTATTTCACGTTTTGAAAGTGTGATTGACAAATTGACGCAGCGCTATAACTGACTGTACTAGTGTAGTTAGATGTTTTAAACATTTTTAAAGTGTTAATTACACACTTTTAGAAAACTTATAAAAATTTGAACGCAGCGAGATTTGAACCTGTGCCTCTTGGAAACCGTCCAAGCGCTGTGGCCGCTAAACCATGCGTTCTACATTCAGCTGCGTCGAAATTCTTATACGCTTGCTACAACTTATTTTACGTTGTTAGCATCTCTGTAGAGAGATTTAAACAAATTTCTTCTAAAAAAGACAGTGAACGGTTTTCAAGAGGCGCGGGTTCAAATCCCGCTGTGTTCAAATTTTTATACGTTTTCTAAAAATGATTTTTAGTGTATATAGGTTTTTTTTAGTAGGTTTTTATTTTCGCTATCACTATTTCCCCATTATTATATTTAACTAATTACAAAGGTCACCGTTGGTCAGACTTGGAATGGTAACGTGATAAATTAAAACTTTATTTTTTGATGTATCATAAAATATTTTGTTATATATTATAAATAAAATCAAAAAAATCGGAAGCATGTATGTTTGTATTAGGCAAAAACTACTAACCGGATTTAGATAAAACTATAATAATATAGCTTAGACATAACGCACAACCCTACATCTTATAAAGATTTCTTATAACTATGCCGTAATATAAGCGATATCAAATACCTAAGGTGGTAAAATTCCTGTTCTCTGAGACTGACGGAAGCAGCGAGCGTAAACTAGTATTAAAGAAATAAACAATTACAAAACTTATTACGTAAATATATATAATGCAAGCTTATTTCAAATTATATTCAGCAAGATCTTTAATTTCATGTTCATATTGTAGGAGTGTATTAAAAAAAAACTAGTCTGCCATCTTAGGTATACCGCCATTTTGGGTTTACATTAACGTACACACCTATACATCCAAACTAAACGTGTATACAAAATTTCAGCTTAATCGCCTATGGATATGAGTTGCAAGAACTTGCCTAACCAATATCAGTCATTTTAATTAAAAACCGAAATATTAATACTAATTGTTCTTATCAGTACATCACATAGGACGTGTCTGACAGTTTTGATGATAAGCACACGAGGCGTTTATGTTCATTGACTGGATAAGATTACCGCTTAGTTGGTATTAATAGGTTGGTGGAGGTTCCTCAAGATTCCTGAAGCTTCCTCCTCAAGTTGAGCTAATCGTCTATTCACCTAACCCGAGTAGGTGGGCGCTGGTCGCTCCCGTGTGCTACTCTTAGCAAGCCATCGAGGGTTCCCACCACCCTTGACTCTGCGACGTGCCTTGCTTGCTTCCGGGGTTCACGGAAGATTGGGGTTCCTGTGGCCTCGGCTAGTGGCGGTCGAGGAGGCGCACCGTGAGGTTTTAGTGGGTATACGGACGGCTTAATTACCAGTCCGGAGTCCCACATAACCAAGTCCGAGTCCCCAATCGGGCGGGTATCCGTAACGGATTTCCTCACGTTCAAAAAAAATGTTTCTCAATTTGGTGGAGGTTCGCCAAGATTTTATTAGCTTCACCTGTATCTATCTATCCCTATCTCGCACTATCTATCTTCTTCTCTGTCTTTTTGACGAAATTCTTGTCATCAGAAATGTCCGGATCCGATGAAAATACAATATTTTCAAAACACATACCTGTAGTCCTTGCCAGGACTACCAGAATGACCAGAAAATAGTTTTATTCGAGTTTTTTTTTAGATTTTTTATTACAATATTGTGTGTTTTTTTAAATGAATAATTTAAATGTTACACATACTACAATATGTATGACATAGACTTAACCTGTATACTGAGATATGACTAAATATATTTGACTTGACGTAAATGCATATGCAAGACGCCGCCATGCTTGTGTATGCTAAATTAAGGCATATTTTATGCACGGAGTTTAATTGTCTCATTTTAATACAATAAAACACATTCGGCTGGAGCATAACAAAGTCAATGACAGGTATATAGATAAGAGATAAGGGAATTCAGACTTAACTTTAGAAATGTTGTAAAAATACTTTAAACGTATTTATTAACCTCATTTTTTATTTTCTTTCCTTTTTATATAAATTTACCTGCAGGTATTAACTCTGTATAAAAAGTAAAGAAAGCAAGGTAAGGTCTAGCTACTTTGAAAAAGTTTCGACTCAAATCCAGTGGTGGTAAAAAGGTTGCGAATACTTCCTCTTTTCCAGTCAGTTAGTTAGTCAAACTAAACTAAATCAAAGGGTTTACTTAATTGAGTTTAATTTATTTATTTGCTTATAAATAAATGTCTTGTTTACTTATAGAATTTGGGAACCATTTGTAACCATATTTTATCGATGAAGTCGACAGCTGCGCATACCTCAGTAGGTATCGAGCTATTACATACTGAACTTGGCTCTTATTTTCATATTTATGTTTCTGGTGTGATATATATAGATTAAATCTTAGCTCCAATTGTAAATCAGCCAAGACCACACCTTTGGCAACGTCCCAAAATTTCACAAAACGACGTCACGTAAAGAGGTGGGGTTAATACGTAGTAATATCATAGAAACAAACATAATGTTAATCAAATTATATATTCGGTAAATTTTAGTACAACAAGAAATTGATATTCAAATGTATGTCCCTTAGAAAAGAAGCTATATAGCAGCTAGGCAGAGAGAACCTAGTGTCAAGACATTTTTCTTAATTTCATCCTAATTCGAGATATTTCCTGTCGAGTGACGGAACTCAACACCGCGCTTAATGTTAATAGAGTGGGGAAATGAAAATAAACTAAATATGTATAATAATTTCTCCGAATGACCTTTCAAGTGGGACAGGGTTTGATTGTAAACGCAGTGATTGTGGATTCGTTCACAAGTGGGAAAATGGTTTTTGTTTAGGCAAAACAAAGCGCGGCGTTGTGTTATTGTGGAAAATTCAACATTTTTTTTTGTGGCGCTGGGAAATGCCTTTGCGTAGACCGCCCGTGTGCAGACCCTTGCGGGAATGGACGGTACTCACCAAAAAGTATACCCGACACTACCCACTAAAACCCAGCGAAAACCCTCTCCACCCCGTCGAGACGTTGCAGGATCGCTCGCGAATACTACTACAACGCCTCGGTGGATGGCCCACCTATTGACTTCGCCTTCAGGGTGCCGGGGTTCCTTCCAGAGCATCCACAGCCTAGATAAGTTGTCCTTGTTCCTGCAGGGGTAGGGGGAACTTAACTCAACATACAATATTTCCAATTCTGGTGGAAAGCGAACTAGGTTCTTTCTGACCGCCTTGCTATGCGGGAAAAAGCGTGAAGCTGCTCTAAAAACCAAGACAATGTCTAATATGTTACATAATAAACACCAAAGTTTTATCTAACGGTATTCGTGACTATACAATATTTTCTTTCATAGTTTTATACCCAAGTCACGTACAGGCATAACAAACTTGTTATAAAACCTTGTTTCAAGACAATCGGTTGTCCGAATTCGAGACATTGCGCGTTGAGTGGTGGAACTTATCGCTGCGCTTTGAAGTTGACTTATTGGGTGCTGATCACAGCGTTTAACATGGAAACGGAGAACCGATTATTTTAGCTGGTCTTATAAGTTGTCGTCTAGTACAATTTCCTGCAATCTATTATCTCTCTGACCTTGCCTGTGATATATAATTGCGACGCCGCACCGTCTTGACTTAGTAGGTGTATGTTTGGCTGTAACGATGGTTTTAGATTCAAAACTTTGCTTGTTAAATTGCTATTAACAAATATTTTTAATTAAAGTGTATTCTCGATCATAATATTTATAGAGATGCTAATAACAAAAATGATTGTAACACGCGTTTAAGAATTTTGACGTGAATTTTGACAAAATGTATGGCTTACTATTTAGAGCGTTTGAATGGTTTCCAAGAGTTGCGGATTCAGGTAGAAAAAGTTCTAGGCCCAAAATCTGCGAGCAAAAGTGCCATATCCTGAGATTAGGGCGACACTGCTTTTTTGAATAGTCTAATTGTTACTTATCATGTCTATTGCTTGTTTACTGGTGGACTTCAACACCGCGCTTTGTTTTGCTCACCACCATTTCACCGAATGGGAATCGAACCCACGATCAAGCGCGATAACAGTCGACGCTGTCCCACTGCGTTATGATAAAACGTCTATAATATATTAAAATATAAAAAAAATACAGATTTAATTTGGACTTTAGTCTTTAACTAAGATATTTTAAATATGACACTTCCGCTAATGGAATTTGAGCCCACAATTTATTCATATTGATTTATCACAGTCTTTACAATTCGATAAACCAGCATTTCTTTATACAGAGATTAATTAGTCCAGACACTTCCTTCTCTTCTTTCCTCCCGGAATCGTAAGTTCTACGCCGCGCTTTGTCTTGCTAATTTATGGCATGGAATTAAACCCACAACCATTGCGTTCTACTTTGTCAACGTGGCCAAAACTCTTTCAAGTATATACATATACTTGAAATATATGAAAATCTTATAGGTTTAAGAATCACCTTAAAGCCGGCAACAACTTGTAGCTCTTCTGGTGTTACACGGGGTCGTGGGTGGCGGTGATCACTTACCATTGGGTGACCGGAACGCTCGTTTGCTCGAATTTTATATATATATTTAAATCTTCACGCTATTTCACGCATAGCAGGCAGGCAGAGAGAACCTAGTGTCGGTGTCAAGACACTCCGACAAGTGGAGACGATTTTCATCCAAATCCGAGACATTGCGTGTTGAATGGCAGCCAGCAGTTAACGCCGCGTTTTTTCTTAGGTAACCAGAACGAACAAATGAAAATATTTTATATATAATAATTCCTCCGAACGGGAAACAAACTCACAACCGCTTTATCTTATCCGCTCTTACCCACTTTGTTGGCTGGAAGAGATCTCTAATAGAGATAAGTGATACCTTTTGTTAACTTTTTCTAGTTTTGTATTTACTTTATTTGTTTTTTAACAACAATAAGTATATATATATATATATATATATATATATATATATAAGAATATATATAAACCAATCGCGTTTACAGTCAGCCGCTGTCACACTGCGCCATGATTGTCTCAATTTTATATATGTAAATTGATAGAAACATTCGATGTCGTAAGTCGGTACGGTCATATTCATGTCACAATGCGGACTCACTCCCACTAAAATGGTAGGAAAACACACGGATGTTATTATATATACCTACATTAGAAAACTAAGTTATTTTTGTACAAATTCGTACAAATATTTTACGTGTGTTTTTATACTTATGTGTATATCAAACATATGTGTAATGTGTGTAAGATTTACGTTATATATGCAATGTACTTTTAATGTATTATTATTAAAAATATTGTCTTTTACACTTGTTCTCCTAAGAAATTTTAATTAACTTTCTGGTTTATTAAAATTTCTTAGGAGAACAAGTGTAAAATTGGTTTAATTAACTTTTAATTACAAGACAAAAAGCTTCTTGTGAGTTTTGTCCCTAAATACGCCATGCCTTGGATTCGGGCCCTTGAATGCCCTGATAAGCGAGAAAGAAGTATCATAAACTCCACACAAACGAAGTTGCAAGCAACAACTAGTCGTATATACCAACCCAACACACTTTAACCCGACGCTGGATCCATATATAAATACGAAAGTAACTCTATCTGTCTGTGAAGTCATTACGGCCAAACCGCTGAACCGATTGTGATGAAATTGTATATAGAGTTACATGAGAGTGTTGAAAGGAGAATAGGCTACTTTTCGCTCAATTTTTTTTTATTTTTTCCCAGAATTTCATTGTTTTATGAAAATGCCGCTGAAAATACGAAACAGCTATAGCACACACGGGCGAAGCCGCGAGCGGGTCGCTAGTGATCATGTAAATAAAACAAAAACAGTAGTACTTTCAAAATGTCTCCCATAAATAGAACAAATAGCTTCTCATACGATAAATACATAATATATATTGGTATTATCACGCGCGTATGAGGCGCAGCGTTGTGGCCGCGGCGTGAACTGTAGGGTGACCATGGCTTATTAATAAATTTCCGACACTTTAGTTAATATTAAAATTTATTTTATTAACCTTGAAATTAAACTGTTTAACCTATATTAGTAATTCATATTTGAAACTACGTGTACCTAAACACCCTTACCTCAAGTACCTATCCAACTCTTATCAATGTGGTCGTGGGGGCAAATGTGTGAGTGGGACTGTTAGAACTACTCGTGAGCATTATATTAATTAGTGTATTCTCAGCAGGAAAAGCGGAGAGCCGTTCTCCGCATGATGTATATACTAGTATACAACTTGCATTTATATTGTATACTAAAATGGAAAATTACATTATACAGTATTGAATATATCATTTCAGTCTCTAATGTATATATTGTCAGTCGCAACAGTTTTACTGAGAATATAATAGGCATAAACCCAACGTCTTCTCTTTTATAATATAATCATATTTAATTCCACATATTATTATAATTATAGTATACTTATATACAATAATATGTTTGGTTTAATAATATCTGTGATCGTTTGTCGCCGTACCTTTTTACTTTGTTTAACATCTTCACATAATAAGGTATGCAGTGAGATTCAAGTGTTTAGATATTTCATTTTCCATGATTTGCCTAACTTTGGGAAATTCGTGAGTAGTTCTGCCACTAACAACGCATTGACTAAGGAAGTAGCAATAAAAGAACCCACTATCATCTCGCTTAGAGACAGACCTTGCCTCACACTCCACGGTGGCATCATTTTACATTATAAATTATGGTTTTAGTATATACGGCTCGCATTAACCAAGGAAGTAACAATAAAAGAACCCACTATCATTTCGCTTACAGACAGACCTTGCCTCACACTCCACGGTGGCATCATTTTACATTATAAATTATGCTTTTAGTTTATAGTAATTTACAGCTTTATAATTCTTCATCCACAGCCATCGTGCGAAAGACTCTTCTTTCTCTTAGTCAGAGAGAGAATAGTGGTAATACACTCAGTTCTCCACTTTGTGCCCGAATTCTAGACGTTGCGTATTGGAGAACTGCTGCAGGGCGCTTTGTCGTGCACTAGAGCGACGATATAAACAATTGAAAAATAATCTTTTGCTGAGTGGTATTCGAACCCACAACCAATCATGTTTTCAGTAAGACGTAGTCCCACTTCGCAATAGTAATTTTGTAATTATAAAAATATAACGTGTTTATTTATGTAGCTTCACTTATGTCGTTTATTTTGTTCGTTCTTGTATCTTTCACTTATCTTTAATTGCATGCAAACATTAAATTAGTTTGTATTTTTATGTTTTATTTTTATTATTGTTTTTACTAGTTTTCACGATTTTGTTACTATGATATGAAAACTCAACAATAATTTTCAACTTAATTTTACTAACGAGATATTTATTTGTCTTATTAGATATTTCATAATATGTACTGACTCACTAATTTACAATTAAAATAAAAATTATGAAAAACACACTTGAAAGTATTATCTCCGTATCCCCGCCATCCTGGCAAGGATATCAGCTTCATCATATAAGACCACTGGCATTCAATCAGTCATTGGCAGGTCTCGAGAGTGTAATTGAGCAAGTGAATCCGATGTCAGGAAATAGGTCATAATAGGGTTGCGACATTGATAAATAAATACAGTTCAGGGTCAGGTAATAAAAGCTTGTTACAAAAACATAATGAAACTTTTTTTTTATAAAATTATCTCAGTATTGAATTTACTATTTGGTTATTGGCCACACACTACCATACTGGATATAATCGTCTATCGTAAACAATATTTAGAATTTATTTTTGCACTGATAATTTATTATTATCATTTATATAAATATGTCAATAAACGGCAGCGATTTAATTATATCTATATCATTAATTAATTAGATAATATGTGTAAATTTCCGTTCATTAGTGAAATTATTGTTAGGTTTGTTTGTTTTGTGGGTCAGAGGGAAAACCTTGTATATGCTTTGTTATCGATATTGATATCGATTTTGATATCCTATTTTATTTATATAAAATGTAGAAGCTCGATAAGGCTACATAGTTCTGAGTACAAATTTAACTTAAAGAAATGTTTAGATATATATTTTTTTTATAAAAAAATATTAGTTTTTCAGCTCAAGTTAAGCAAATTAATAGAATAATCTGCCATTAGGTCTTCTCTGTTATTAAAATAAAACACTTACCTAACATTTTAATCATAATTAATATATCATTATTTACATAATCATATATTATAGTAAAACATATATATAACGCAGCTTTACGTTTATTTCTGTAGCGTAGTCAGAGAGAACCTGGTGTCAAGATTCTCTGTGCTCCATTTTCTCTCCGCCCGTGTCCAAAACAGAAAATATATATGTACACGAGGGCGGTTCGGAAACTTCTTAGCCTATCAATGAAAGAGAGTAGTTAGTTTTTCAAAAATATTTTTATTTTTCAATATAATCTCCTGAAACTTCAATACACTTAGTCCAACGCTTTTCTAGCAATTCTATTTCTTGATTAAAATAGTTTTCCTCAAGGTCTTCAAAATAGTGGTTTACAACTGTAATTGCATCTCCATTTGAGGTAAAACGCTTGCCAGCAAAGAATTTTTTTAGATTTTGAACAGGTAAAAGTCACTGGAAGCTAAATCAGGAGAATAAGTTGGGTGGTCGCTAACTCGTACTTAATTCGTTGATTTTAGCCATTGTTAAAACACTCTTGTGCCTGGTGCGTTGTCTTGTCGTTGTAAGCCAGGACGTTTTTCGAATTTGTACATTTAATTGATCCAAAAGTGTTGCAATAGTACTCGAATTTATTGTTTTACCCTTTGCAGATAGTCAATCAATAAAATACCTCTGAAGCCCCAAAAACCGTTGCCATAATCTTACCAGCCGATTGAATTGGTTTTGCCTTCTTTGGGACACTTCTCCAGCTTCAGTCCATTGTTTGGATTGTTCTTGTCTCTGGGTATAGTGGTGGATCCATGTCTCATCAATAGTTATGAAACGACGCATAAAATCCATTTTATTTCGTTTAAAAACGATCCAAGCAAGCTTGAGAAATGTTCATTCTTATGCGTTTTGGTCGACTGTTAACAAATGCGGCACCCATCTTGCAGAAAGCTTTTTCATCTGTAGTTCTTCATGCAAAATTAAATGGACTCGATCATTTGAGATGCCCATGATAATAGCTATTTCACGCACTTTCATTCGTCGATCATTTAATACCATATCATGCACTTCACAATTTCTATTGTTGTTGCTGTTTTTGACGCCCCACTACGTGGTCCATCTTCAATGCTTGTACGACCACGTTTAAACTCAGCAACCCATTTTTACTGTTGCATATGAAAGAGACTTTCACCTAGTAACACATTCACCACATATCATGAATTTCGTGTCCCGATAAACCTTTTATGTAATATTTAATGACACCACGCATTTCTAATTTTTCCATTGTAAAAATCGCGGATGCGTCTTTTGTGAACACCTTGTTTCTAAATTGAGGGCCAGACTGAACAAAAATTTAACATGTATTCCTAGCAGAGATGGAAGTTTCCAAAACACTTAACTTTTTTTCTGTTTATACTGCGCTTTTGTGCTAGGCTAAGAAGTTTCCGAACCGCCCCTCGTATACGTATATGTATTTATCGTATTATTTCTTTGTAAATATAAAATCACTACCTTTAATGTAAAATGATAATATTTTGTCCTCGCTCCAGTTTTACACTAAAGTATTTCTCAAAATATTCCATCTAAACTAACAGATATTATAAATATAACAAGTATCCTTAAAAAGTTAAAATTAAATTTCCACTAAATTTAACTTTCGCACTTGGCCTATTTTCAAACGCCAATAATAAATTGTCCGAATTTTTCACCGAACACATTGTCTCCCACACTAAAGTTGTGGCGTTAAACGCGTGGCCGGCAAATTCAATATCTATAAAGGCTGCGATACGAATGATTCCTGTTTAGTTCACCGCTGACCGTTGTTATATATATACGTGTTCTCTGTTCACAGAAACGCGATGTGTGCGGCAATAGATATGCTCGCCTCCGAGCAATATTTTCTACGGTCACAGCCCACCGGCGGGGTTCCCACAGACTACACGTCTCAAGTTAGACGACCCACTCAAACTACCAGCAAGAGGTTACCATCACCATGTCTGTTTACCCTCACACCTATCCAGTTGGACACTCAAAGCTGCACCGCGGTCTGCATCAGGTTGTCCACGGATAAGACGAAAAGCGCGTCGTCTTCGCAGATGACAGAGGATATGCGCTAGAACAAGTGAAATTCATGACTGAACCACACCTATGTACCCCCATATTAAGTAACTTAAGATAGTTCCCAGTCCGCTGCCCGAAAGAAAACCACCACCGATTAGTGTGGTAGATTTGTGGGAACAGAGGTTCCCTCAGCCAGCATCAGATTACTTAGAATTCCGAAGGCGTATCACAGAGAAATGTGTTTCATTAGAAAATGTGATTATAAAACAAAATGAATGCGCGGTAGACGGTACGGTTAAAGTGAAAAATTTGGATTTTAATAAAGAAGTCTTCGTCAGGGCATCGTCTGATGGGTGGAGTACGCACGAGGACACATACTGTGCATTTGTTGAAACAGGACCACTAAGCAAAAAAGGCGTGTCTGTGTACGATACTTTCGGATTACGCTTACAGCTTCCAATCCATTCCAGGAGGTTGGACTTCTGTGTGGGCTTCAGGTGCCAGGGCAATGAATATTGGGACAATAATAAAGGAGATAACTACATTATAGAAAAGTCCTCAGTCCGTAAAATGCCAGGCATCTCTTGCGCGAGGATTAACAATGGAAATTCGTGGACGGACAGACAAAATAGCAGTTTTAACACTCCCTATTGGTGAACAGTGTTTGGCAATGCCAGTGTTTTGTGCCATATAGTTTGAGCTCGAAAGTTAGTGAATTCTAGACTGATTATTGTATACAGTGAGTGGACTCGGATGCTCAATTCTGGAAGCTCAATAGGTAATTAGTGTTAGGACTACAAATTTCTATACTTAAAAATAATAACTTAATCGATTTTTTTTAAATTAGGCAAGTTAAATTATTTTTTCAGTGGTTTCTAGATGTAATATTTATTTGTTTTTATCTTTTTAATTATATAATTAATTATTATATCCCTGTGCGTTAAAAACTTTGAGAGATACATTATTTGAAAAAGGACATTTTCAAAACACGACTAAAAAACTAGCCTATTCACACTTTGTAATAACTGATAGGTCTAAAAATAAATTGTTTGTATATTGTAACTGTATGGTTGCCAAATACGAATATTACGCAATTATAAAAGAAAGTAGTAACGAGTTAAATTATGACAGTGCGGGGTCTATACAGTGTGTCTTGATATGCTGGAGGTCACAGGTTCATTTAAACATACGTACGACCAATATATATATATATATATATCAGAAAAGTTTCTTCTTAATAAACATATATAGGAAGTGTTCTATAGTTGGAAGAGGTCAAGTCATGGTCACCCTAAGGCACTTTTCAGACTCGTGACTTTGAAATTGAACATGATATTAATTTTATCAGTATGAATAATTATAATTTAATTTCAACTTAGAAACAGTTACTGTAAACGCGGAAATTAGTATATATCAATTGTTATCTCTTTCACGGCGAGTTGGTTTGGGGTTTAGTTCCGTCATTGAACACAGAGGGACTCGATTCCAGGTGGAAAGTGGAGAATGGAGTGTAGGTTTTCTTTGACCATGTATGTATGTATGTTTCAATAATATATTGTAGGCAGAGAGCTTGTATCAAATTGCACACTTCTTCATTTTACGCCTATTTGGCAGGTTAAGGAGCAAGTACCTAATATGCGACTGTCTTGATATCATAGCATTCCAATAAAACCTTTTTGTTACTTTGCGTTGTTGAACGAGAAAAAAGAAATGTGAATTTGAAAAAAAAAATACTTTATGAATGAAGTTTGTTATGAAATGGCCAGAAATTGACAGGAAAAAGCAAATTAAAAGAAATCGATTATTTTTTTAGGTTTTAATAAAAGCAAAAATCTGACAATATTATAAATTATAAATTAAAAATGATATTTTTATGAGAATATGTTGCTTAAACAGAATGTAAATGTTTAATTAGAATACTATTTTAAATTTGAATCTGCTCTGTTTTAAACAAAATGGTCTAAGTCACTTTATAGAATTACTGTTTTAGTAAATTTTTATATATTTACTTATCATAATTCTTTTTTCATATTTTTATATAATAAACTAATAATTGGTTAATATGTAGCTCACTGTCACTTTAAATGTGATGGTAGTGGGTTCGAGACCCACACATATGAATGCATCCAGAAAGTGGGTAATGTAGTGTTTTGACACTAAGTTCTAGCCAATGTGGAGACAGTGTGAGGCTCAACCAAAGTTGATACACAATTTGATTAGATTTTTATAGTCTAATACTAGCATCAATTACTGCGTATTGAAATAAATCTGAACTACATGTGTTTGAAGCAAGTGGGTTTCAAGTGTCCAAGTAAGAAATACATTTATTAAAAAATAATTATGACTTAGATCACTTTTGTTTGAAACAACTTCATGAACATATTCTCATAGAAACAGTTAATTAATAGAAATATATATTTTTTATTTTGATCCAAATTAAAATAAATCAATTATCAAATGAATCTTTTATAATCTTACTACAGTTTTGTTTGAAAATTGTCAAGTAATGATCATTATTATTTTTTTTTATTATGTTATTTTTAAGCTAATGAAGTTATTTTTTAAGGATTTTTTTTATTGGTGTAAGAAACAGTTTAATGATATGGGTGCGATTTTGTTATAATTTTGCTCTAATTTCAAAACACCTACTTTATACAATGTTGTTTAAAAAAAGATATTTTATTGAATGTGGATTCTCTTTTAAGAAAATCTATTAGCTTTTTTTTAAATAATACCACTTTAAATACTTAAATTGTGCTTATATGTACATATTGCAAATATTTCAAAAAAAATTATATAAATCAATTATGAATCCATATATATATATATATATATCCAAATAGTTTCATTAAAATTTAATCTAGATTATAGTTATTTATTGTAAAATGTGTATTTTATTTGATATGTTTATGAAAACGGGGTTGTATTTAATGAACTGTTTTAATGAAAGAACTGATTAATGATAATTGTTGATTTATATTTTTATATGAAATAATGAATAATGGTTATAATAATAATTATATCATATGTATACTAATAATAAAGAAAATGACTGTTCCTCTCGTTTTTGTAGAATATTAAAGATTGATTTTTGAATATGGTATTTTTTTTCCATTCTTCACGCTTTCCCGCATAGCTTGAACTCTAACACTTCCGTCTGAATTTGAGACATTGAATGCTCATCATTCTAAGTAAGACCTCTACGCCACGCTTTGTCTTGTTCTCAAATGTGGAGAACTTAAAATTATTATACTATGATGATCCGAATGGAAATCGAACCCACAGTCAATCAAAGACACTGCCAAACGACCTTTTTTCAATCTAGTTTTAAGCCTTTATAATCTTATATAACAGACCTTGCTTTATAGAACTGGGTTCGAATCCCCTTAAAAGGAATATTTATGATTAGTTTTAATAGTATTATTATAATAATACAATTAAATTTTGATAAAAGAAAGAGGAGCGGAAGCGGAGTAAGCTTATAAGAAAGCGGAGATCGGAGAATTGTATCCCTAGGTTTGCTTTATGTTCTGTAAAAATATGGCATGCCTTAATTATATACAATTACAAAGCAACTGCATATAGTTTTTTCTTATTTTCTTAAATAAAATGCAATTAAAACCGAACTTTCGGCTCTTATCTGAGTTTCTTCTGAACCAAAACTTGTTAAATCATATTAAAAATAGAGCGCTTGGCTTAGCGGTCTGAGCGCATGAACGGTTTTCGACAGGCGGCTGTAAAGTGAGGGGTTTGAAACCAACCCTCACGTTAGAAAATTTAAAAAAGTTTTTATCTTGTCAGTAAATTTTAGTGAAATTCAGCGTAATATCAAGTAAATACACTAAAAAGAGAAGACGAAGATAATTCTATTTCCAGCTTCACGCTGTATCCCGGGGCTATAACCTGTATCATAGCAGGGTGGGTAGTCAAAGAGAACCTGGTAATAAGACACTTCGTTATTCACGATACAATATATCTGTCTATTTATTTATTTATTTAAAATAAATAAATAAAATAAATATTTATCTATATTCTACTATGTATATACTTTCAAGAACAGATGTAGGATTGTTCCCTTTGTGTAGCACCTCAACGCTAACAAGACCATATCGAAAATCAATTTTTTGGTGTATTATATCTTGGGTACTTCCAATCCAATCTTTGATCGCAGCCAAGGTAAAGAGGAAGCTGTGTCCATATACAGACCGTAGGGGTACTTTAGAATCTTCCATGCAGCACATCCAGATTCTATAACTAGGTAGTAAGAATTGGAATTTTTTAACCGAAAATTTGGTCAGCCACTAGATTCGAATGCGTTTGCGTTCAAAATTTTATACGTTTCGTTTTGTAGGATAGGATTTTCAGAAATTCCCCCCATATAAAAGGATATAAAAAGGAAGTCTAACTTCGTATAAAACTTACTCAACTAAAAACCTTTTTTAGTTTTCATTATAAAAACCCCCAATTTTCTTTGCAAACTTAAAACTATTTCTCAGGCAGTCGGAGTTATGGGCAAAGGTTTTTCAATAAAACAAAGAATCACATTAAAATAAAATGGTTTTTATTAAAATATAAACTCCACTGGTTCTTCGATAATTACAAATAAATATACTTTTTCTGATTTACAACATATAGATATAGATAACGTTTTTATTATACATACATAGTTTAGACCATTAAAAGATATCTAGATTAGCTTAAACAATTAGACAAGTTGTAAGTGTATTTCAAAATATTTATCGCATCAGATCTTGAACCTGTGACCACTGTGCTTGTATTGTATGTTACATAGAAAATTTATATACAGTTTCGTTCAAGATGGAAGTAATAAACAAAATAGAATTTGTTTTAAATAACTAGTTTTCAATATATAGATGAAAAATTGTTAGGAAACATAATTTTATTTGGTTCACTTAAAAAGGGCAGAAACAAAATTATTATAAGAATTTCATTCGAGCTTTTCTTTGAAAACCCATTAAAATTAATAAAATAAAAGCATATATAGGTATATAATAAGGAGTATTATAAAAAGCTACACTAGCACTAAATTGGAGTCCACAACTTATAGATTTACCCAAAAGCATATATGATTATTTTTCTCTACAACTCTCCGCTCTTCGCTCTCCCATAAAGCTCAACTGTTAGTTATGCAAAGAAATAATCTTGTAGCTGAGTAGAATACCTACTAACTAAATGAATCATAATATCACAAAACTTGAAATTGTGACTTTGTTGCAGCTTTCACGCTTTCGCACGCAGGGAATTGAGAGAGAATCTGGTGTCAAGGCACTCCGTTCTCAACTTTCCGTCTGAATTTGAGATGAAATGAGTGTGATTTAAGTATAATCTCGTTTGTAACTAGACGTTGTTCCACTTGTCCACGATAAAAACTATAGCACACCAAGCACAAGAAAATGAAATTATATAAATACAACGGGAAAATATAGATAACTGACATGCCAATAGATGGCACTATTTATATTAATAGTGGTTTCTTTTCTTACTACCCCCAGCAATTAATAATTTAATGGCAAAGAATATTATATTTCATTGTTTACATAAAATAAACTGTTTTAAGTTCTGACAGACGAGTTAGATGACGTTTCTTTTTTTTAATCAAAATTCACTAGATTCAAAGAATAGAATATTTAAGCCCTACATTACAAGGATAGTATAAAATGTGTACATAATTTTACTTTATTTTATTTAATATAAATTCAACTTGACATAAATATTTATTTTTTAATCTAACGTGTACTTGTATGTTGAACATTTAAAACTTAGTATACTTCACATACTTAATTAAAAAGAAATAACAGTAATTTGACGTCAATACGACAACACAATAATAAAAGTTAGAAAATCAAAAAAAAAGATTATAATTATTAAATTAAATTTATTAAAAGAAAAAAATATATATATATTTAAAAAAAACGTATAAAAATTGAACGCAGCGGATTTCGACCCCGCGCCTCATGGATTTATTATAGTTTAAAAAGTATAGAATGGGTTGTCTGTCTAAATTGGTTACCAGTGGGGAATTGAAAATAATTAAACTATAATCACTGTCAACTAAGTTGGAACCGAACCCACAACCAATCGCGACTACAGAATTATTCAGAAATTAAGAAAAAAAACCTAAATTGCCGCAGATTATATATGAAAAAATAACACACAATTAAAAATGATCAACGTACAAGTAAAATTAAATATACTATAATCTATATTTAAGAATATACTAACTATTTATCCAAAAATCTCACTATTCGATTCGCTTTTAATGTGCTTTGTAATTCGTTTAATATATATAAATAAATATATAAAACACTCGTATATGAATCGATTATTGTATTTGACCCTCTAAAAAAGAAATATATATCTTTGTCTGTATTTAATTATACTTACATTTTATTACTATAAGCACTTACATTTAGTTAATTTAAATTTAGAATTTTTGGTATTTTTTTTTATTGACACAACGACGACAAAAAAAACGACTGGTCCGACCTCAGTTACGGGATGTACTTAGCTTACATTTAAATAAAATACTCTTCCCGAACTCCTAGATATGTTGTAATTTATCTTGATTTTAATAGATAATGTAATAAAAATATCGGGCAATTGTGGTCAAAAATATTTTTTTCTGCTCTCCCCTATTATTATTTAATTCGAATATAAGTCGAAAATCGGAAGTATACGTCATTTTGTATAGCGTTACAGGATAATTTTCTAAAACAATTTCCGTACCAAACCAAGGTGAATAGGTTGATATGTCGAGTTCCATATATATTTTTTTTCCAATAGCGCGAAATCACGATTTGATGTGACTTAGAGTAAAAATCAAATCAATCAATCAATTTTACGTAAAAAAATGTATTTTGATAAATAACATAAAATTAAACTTACAAATGTCTGCGCTGGAATATATTCGTTTCTGATTTGTATCAACCTATTCACGGCCGGTGCGGATTTACTCATTACTCATGTTGTCCATTTAAAATTCTTCCTTTCTATCGTTATCGTCTAACAAATCTTCAACATCGTCCAAGCTCGCTTGACCTGCTTTATATTCAGTTTTATCGTCTTTCAAAATTTCATTTCCGCTGGGGCTTTTATTTTTTTCTTCCTCCAGACTCTCATCGATTATTTCCAGCCGGGACTTAGAGAAAAATCGATGTAGCGATTCCAATTTGTCCAACGCCCGTTCGTTCCTTTCCGAACTGGATGTCAGTGTTGTGTCTTCAGTCATACACGCGGAGTCGAATCGCCTTGAATATTCGGAGAGCGAATCGGATATTTCTGTTGTGGATGTTGACTTGTCAACTTTGACAACCCGAGGCTTGATTATCATGCTGGGTGGTAAATCTGGGATGTTTCGCAAATCAACTAAACTTATTGATTTTTGACTTGGGCTTAAATCAAATTCGCGACTATATTCTTCTGTAGATGGACCA
The DNA here is from genome assembly GCA_038994665.1 of Podotricha telesiphe. NCBI lineage: Eukaryota > Metazoa > Arthropoda > Insecta > Lepidoptera > Nymphalidae > Podotricha > Podotricha telesiphe. The sequence continues at coordinate 163,603 of JAOYRR010000454.1, forward strand.
GAACTATCGTCGAATGGATAATTTTGAATTCGGTGTTCTATATATCTCATCAAATCTTCTGCAACTTCCCTTATTTGCATCATTCTGTCCTTTTCCATTGTTCTAGAAGACATTTCGGGCTCGTCTTCTTCTATAATGTCAGATAGTTCAACACTGTATGGCATTTGGCCGTACTGTAATTGCGGTGGCTTTGTATACATGTTAAAATTTTCTATATCCTCTTGTTCACTCATTGTGTCATCCTCAAAAATCATTTTCAATTCGCATACTCGTAAAATTGCTTCCTCATAAATCGATTCTAAGTCTGTTTTCACTCCACTCAAATCGATAACTGTTTCAGATATTCTTCTTTTGTCGTCATCTCCTCTGTCGATGACAGTATCTTGTGTTTGTGTCAGTGTTGAATCGGATTTAGTTTTGCTTATATCACTGATTGTTTCAAATTTGCTTATAGTCATATCAGATTTAGACTTTTCTGACAAAGACGGTGTCACCGATAGAGATTTTGATGTGTTCTCCTTCTCTTTCCCACCGTAATATTCCATATATTTTATAAGCATTTCAACAAGCGTTTCATTGTTATCATCGCCAGGAGTTTCGTCTATATATGACAAGTTTTTAACGTTGACATTAGATTCTGACAAACTAATTCCTTTCGTATTAATTTCTATAACGGGCTTATCAAATTTTTTATCTTCAGTCAGCAAAAATTCCATCAGAGTTATCTTTTTCTCATCTTTCTCATCCTTTTCTACGCAACCGCTCATCGCAAGAAATTCCAATAACGTTTCCATTTTTTGTTCCAATTCTGTATTTACCTTAGTAGGAATGTACTTTTCCTCTGGTGTGTCTTCACTTCTAAAGCAACTTCCGCCGCTGCTTTTTCTATCATCTTTTTGACTTTTTACAATTGTAAAGAAAAAATCGATAAGATTGGCGATGCGTCGTTCAGTTCCATCCTCGTCATCAGAGCTCAGATCTGACTCTTCTTTCACTAACGGGCATCGTCTTTCTTCAAATTTCTTTGAGAACACCGTTTCTTGGACGACTTGGAAGAGATCTCTTGCCAATTTGGCTGGTGATTTAGTTTCAATGGGTTCGTAGGTTCCAGCCGGAGCTGAACGCCGTCGTTCTCTGTCAATTCTAAAGAAGTCCCATAGAGAGCCGAGTTCTGATGAAAGTGATGCTCGATGGTTCGCCAGACTCGTTCCGAGACGACGGAACACCTAAAATTAAGTGAAATATTGGTGTTTCCAATCATATTTAACCAAAAACTATTATTGCAAGCATTTTATATTTTACATTGGTTTGATCATCAGAAAGTATAAAAAAGCTATAGCGAATTAAAGTCTCCTTAATATCAACCAATTCTATATTTAATGCAAACCCTATTCTAACACCTATCCCCCTACCTGCCACACTCAGGATCTCCAAGCCCTGAGCTTTCGTAAAGAGACTCTCTTGAAGCGTGCCATTTGAGCCGCGAGGGCTTCAGCACCCAAAGAACTGCCACCAGTCTCTCCTTCCGAGTGTACCTGATAAATATTTACAATAGTTTCACGCGACTTAAATATACTTCTTTATTGCACTCATATATTAAATGCACTCATCTTAAATAAATAACTGTAACATAATTAATAAGGCAATGGAATATTCTGAACTCTTTTAGGAACTACTTATATAGTTGAGTAACAGGAAATTCGCCTTTCAATTTCAAAATATTCTTTATTCAAATAGGCTGTTACAAGCACCTTCAAATCGTTAATTAACATAAAATGTCAGTACTGTCAGTCCTAGGCGGCAGCCACCAACGGCTCGGAGGTCAGTTCTGCTGAGAAGAGCCGGCGAGAAACTCAACAGTTGCTTTGCTTTGTATATGTAATAGAATGGTTGGTTCAGAATCCATAGTTATAACTAAAAAACAATTTTGTTCGTCAAAAAATAAAATAGCTTTTACAGCTATATTTCGTTTTGTAACCAGTTTTTTTTAATGTTTAATTTATATCTCTACACTCCTCACCTCTCTCGACGCGGAACGCCTGTGCGTGTATGAGTGTATGTCCTTATCAGAGTGTCCTTTTGCCCGCCCTATTCCTTTACCTAAAGTCGTCGATGAGACTCTTCTGAAAAAAAAAACCATATAGTATATAAATTATAAAATACACGAGTATATACACACAGTAAAAAAAGTATGTGAAAAACATTTAAAGACAACTTAATATACGTTTTCTATAAAAATATTTTTTTAAATCCTAAGTGTTCGAATAACAATTTAAGCTATGTTAAAAAATACAGTGAATTTCGAACCATCGCCTACAATAGATATAGTGTGCTGAGTTTTAATCGACAAATCTATTCGACTTTTTTTATATCTAACTTGTAAGAATTCTTTGATATTTTAAAAAAAACCGAGTACTGTTCTTTTGAGTATTATTCATACACTTTAGATAAGCAAAATATTAAGAAACAAATAGATTTAAAATGTACCAGTATTCGAACCCGTGCTTGTTGTCAATAGCTATAGCCAACTAAGCTATACGCTGTTACCGAAATACAACAACTTAATAACGTGATACAATTTTTGAGTGATCGGATATCGATACCGCATATATTACTATGTCTTTCATATATCAATTTAAACATACTAAGCTTCTTCTTCTAAGACACTCCGTTCTCCACTTTACGCCCATAATCAAGAAATTGCGCGTTGAGTGGCAGAACTTAACCGCGTTTTATCTTAGGTACCAGAGTGATGAAATAATAATAAAAAAACATTTCCCCTAGAGGGAATTGAACCCGCAACCAATCGAGTTTACAGTTAGACGCTGTCACACTGCGCCAATATGGCTTTAAGCTACTTACATAATAAAACAATATGTAAATGAGTAAAAATGGAGAACAGAGAGTGAAAATCGAGTGCGGCCGATAAGGCGTAGTGTTAAAACGTGATTGGCTGTGGGTTCGATTCCCACTCAGAGGAATTATTATAATAAATAAAAAACATTTCCCCGCTCTGGTATCTAAACGACCAAAGCGCGGCGTTGAGTTCCGACACTCAACACGCAAACTCTCAATTTCGGGCTGAAAATGGAAAACGGAGTGTCTTAATTCTAGATTGTCTCTGTCTACCCCGCTATGCGGGAAAAAGCGTGAAGCTGGAAAAAGGACGAAAAGAGAGTGGAAAGAAAAACAAAAAGAGAGTGGAAAGAAGAGTGGAGGCAATATCAAATTCAGGAGGGGAGTACCTAAATTTACATCTACACTAATTTCAAATACCTGCAATGTGTCGGATCGCTATACGCAGTTTGTACTGGAGTCTTGCCTTCACATACATTGTCGTTTGATATAATATTGCTCAGAGGGAAACCGCTACTGCCTAAGGACAAGAATGTTTGAAAATATTTATATGTGGATCTCATAACTGATAGATTGAAGATACCATAGAATAAACTAATATTTTTTTCTATTTCACGCATCTTACCGCTTCCCGCAGGGTTGGCAGAGCGATCCCAGTGTCAAAACACTCCGTTCTCCACGCGTATCGAGGGGTGGAACTCAACGCCACACTTTGTCTTATTATTTAAAGTGCAGTGAAATCCCCCGAGTGGAAATCGAACCCACAATCAATCGCGCTCACAATCAGATGCTGTGCGATACAATGGCCTCATGGATAGATTTATTCACACATTTATTTACGCAGATAATATTTACAATAACTGTGAAATGTAGTATAAGTTATATAAAAAGGTCATTGCCCTCCAAATAGATACTTACTAACCAATTGGTATAAATAGACTTCTACTATTTAAGCTTTACTGTAATATTCAATATATTAAAAAAAAAAACAATAATTAACTTTTTTTTTTTCAGTTTCACGCTCTATTTCGAATAGCCGACAGAGGTGACCTAGTGTCAAGACACTCCGTTCTCCATTTGCCCTCCGAATCTGAGTTATTGATTGTTGTGTGAAATTCGAGGCCTCGCTTTATCTTGTCACCAGAGCGGAGAAATTAAAGTAATATGTATATATAATCATTCCCCTGAGTGGGGATCGAACCCACAACCATCGCGGTTACAGAAAGACGCTGCGTCACGATGGCCTCTTTGGTTTGGTGGTAGATGGATTTTGTGTTTGGTAAGAGATATTTTTAGTTTGATTAAAATATTAATATATTCAGTAAAAATATTATTTAAAAGACTTATTTTTACGCTGTTCAGAATAAAGTATACACAATTACGATTATATTTATGTTATTTCTGCCATTCAATACTCAATGCCGGAAAACTGGAGAACGCAGTGCCATCTATCGGAGAAACTGATAACAACATAATCATCATTGCATTTCCGTTTAGAAAAGACTATAGAAACCCTCACGCAGACACCTTGTAAGAAGACCAAAAGAAAAAAGAGAGTCAGGAGAGTTCCACTTGGTTTTCTCCGTCGACCAACTCACCAGTTATAGCCCCTCTTGTCATACTCAATCCCCTTTGTATCCTGGCGATACAAGCGCGATGCCGTGGCAAGGGCGCCGTACTTCCCTTCTCTTGGAGCACAAATCTGCCCAACGTCTTCCAGCTCGCCTGTGGAAATGTTAAGTTAGATTTATTAAAATTTATAATTTATTAGAGCCGCGATGGTTGTGGATTCGATTTCTATTCGGCGGAATGGTTATATTTATTTAGTATTCACTATTTCCCGTTGACAAATTCAAAGCGGGATGTTGAGTTCCGGCATCCGGTCTGCAAAAATAAACGACTGTCGTCTGAAACATCTGACACGAAAGTCAGTACAAGATAATTAATTTCAAACGAAGCTATTATAATTTTGGGTTCAAATTTCAATGTCAACATGGTACGTATGGAAGTAGTATGTCATAAAGGCAAACGAAGCTGTGGTCGTCAACTAGTTCACAATAAAAATCAAATGCTTATCCAAATAGGCTTTCAATCCTACTGCGTTCAAATTTTTATACGTTTTCTAAATATGTCTTTTTCAATTTCCTTAGTGTGGGAATAACACTTGAAAAAATGTTAACAAAATGATATTTCAAGTTCAAAGAATTGTGCTACTAGCAATGGGAAAACGGTATTTACATTTTATATTTCAAGCCAACGCAGTTGAGCTTGTGAGTAACTGGTATGACCAGTGGTAATAAATAATTCTCACCTGCGCGCAGTATACCACTTCATCATCAGCAAGTGCACGCTGCTGGGGTCCAGCTCCTGCTCTGCCTCCCCACTCTAGTTCTTCCACTAATACAAATCTAGAGACAGAGATTTAAAGTTAAATGTTAAATAATTGGCCGAGAAGACCACAAATTTTGTTGCTTTGATATTTATTTTTAATATATTCTTTAAACGTCTTGGTGTAAAATTACAAAAGAAAAATGAAAGATTATGAAAACTATTAATTAGTATACTCGTATTTATAATTTTTTATATTTTATAAAAAAAAGGAAGCTTTTTCTTCGAAAAATGATATTCATTAGATTTATTACGTAGTAAATCGCTGAATTATTGAAAAATATATCTGAAAAAAATTGGACAAAATAAAATATGTAATTTTCTTAGGAAAACCAATATATATTAACACACTACACACTTGAGAAAAAAAATTGGATTTCAAAAATAAAATCAACGGCCAATAATTTAGAAAACATAACTACATATAAAATATTTAGTTTCAAATAAAAAAACTTACACTGAAAAGAAAAGTATTTTGACAAAACAATGATAAATCCTAAACTTTCGAAAAAAAATACAATTTTTATAGAAAATTTATCAATTATATTGATTTTACCTTTTGGGATCGTCGTGGCATCTTGCCTTCGTCAACGCTTGATATATGACGTATGAAGCTGTAGCTGTTAATGGTACCTGATAATGAAAATAAAAATAGCTTTTTATGAAGAAATCGAAAAGAAAGCCAAATAAATCTAAAACTATTATGTGATATTTTCACGTCAATAAAAAAAACATCTTCACGCCTTTTCCCGCAAAGCAGGCTACTCAGATTGTCTCTGACTATATTGCTATGTATTGTCTTGGTATAGTTGCCTGATAGGAAGAGAGAACCGAGAGTCCAGGAACTCGCTTTTCCACTTTCCACAATACACGATCTCATTCTCCTATCTTCTCTTTGTATTATAAGGGTAACTTTTTCTAATAAATATTCAAAATACTCCTTTCTATATTTCCTTCGACAGAAGTTTACATAACCTATACATAAATCAATCAGCAATCTATGGAAAGCTCCTAATTTTGTGACCTCTTTTGAAACGACTCGTGTACCCAATTTTTTTTGCCATTCGTGGCTTGCGATTTTCGGCATTTATATATTCCATCGCATTTATATATGCTGACTGATCGTCTTAAACTAGTTTGTAAACAGGTCAGACACTATTTCAGTACATTTACAGACACAAAAAGCCCTTACAAATATAAACAATTGCGACATTAAGTTTTGACATTTAAGTCAGAATTTCTGTCGTATAATAAGATTTTTGATTTTCGCGATTACTACATATTTTGCGCATATTTTTGGTATTCGAAAATACATTTTAGAAACCCGACATATCGAACACTTTACAGTAGTCCGTTGTCACAAATAGACTGAGGTGGCATTCGTCTGTCAGTTGATACAATTATTATATCAAACTATCGCTAACAATTTCTTAGTTGCTTCGCTACTGCCCTGGATTCTTGCAGAATGAGCTGACTGTATCTTGCTCTCTGGTGTGGTAGATTTGAGACTTGAAGTTTTTAGTATCAGGTCCCAGGCGGTAGAAAATTTCCAACCGTATTCTCTATTGTACGTAAAGTGTTCGAAACGTCGGGTTTCTAAAATGTATTTTCGAATACCAATGATATACGCGATTAATCCGGTTAAAATAATTTTCATTACAAAATTACTGTCGCAGTCCGAACGCACCATTCATTAAGTTATATTTTAATTTAGTTCTATTTTCCACTCAGGTATCTGTATCGAAACAGATGAGGCAGATTATTTTAAACCTTCAAAATTTCTACCTTCAATATTGCGTAAGGAATTTCATGGCACACATTATGTACGCAAACTAAAAAGCTGTCTGATGGCTTCCTCGGCTCCTCTTGAGTGCTAGAGTCCTCGTCAGATGGAACTGAGTGGTCTCTGGTTCGATCCGATGATCTGTTGGCAAATAGACTCATATGACCTTTTTTAAAAAAACATATGAATGTATGAACATATCGGCACTCGAACCCGCGCTTCATAAAAACCGTCTTGACCGCTAAGCCATACGTTCTATATATAACGGGAAAAAATTGTAGTCGCTGGATGTTTTACCTTATACTAGTCAACCAAGCTCGACTGCTCGGGTCATCGCCAACTCTCTTCAGCAGTAATCTGGCTCCAGGTCTGGAAGTGGCTGCCTTCAGAACTCTCTCGTGAGGTGCGAGGACTCGCTGCGTTGGTGCTCTCGACGGAACTTCTTCGACGAGGACGTAACTGCCTCTCGACGATCGACAGACTCCCGCTTTCGTTAGGCATTGGGCTATCGCCTATATGTGATGAGACAGTATAGATAAAAACTAAGAAAATATTAAAATTTTACATAAAAAATGACGTGGCAGGATTCGAATCTGCATCTCTAGGAATAAGATTTCAAGCTAAACAATTAAGCTACGTTGTAGTTATACGTTGTTATTGAAATTCATGCTCTTATTGTTTTTGTTTTTGTGTATTTTTTTGTTTCTTTTTAATTTATTATGATTCGTCTCTATTTTGTTGCAGATAAATGAAATTATGTTATATTTTAATTTACCTTTTTAAAGATACAAGTTAAGAAAATAAATAGTAAATACTATTTAGGATCCAGTAAAATATTCATTTTATATCTGACGCATGAACTAATGGAGTGGAATAATCTGGTAATGTTTGATTTCACATGTGATACACATTTACATGGTCGTGGGTTCAATACTAACTAGGGTTTTTTTATTTATATTTATCCAATCTGGTAAGACAAAGCGTAACGTTGAGGTTCTTAGATGGTCAAGAAGTGGAGAACGATGTATCTTCACACTAAGTTATCTTTGCCTAGAAACAGGGATGACAACCTTTTTTAGCAACGGGTCTATTTAAATTTTGGATTGCAAAGCAAAGTGCCGCATTGAGTTCCGCCACTCAACACTCAACTCAATTTGGGATGGAAAGTGGAAAACAGATTGTCTTGACACTAGAATTCGTCTAGACACTTCGCTGTGCGTGAAAAAGCGTGAAGCTAAAAATTATTTAGTAGTTAATTAAGCTTATTAAACTACATATAATCTCACCTCGTTTGTTGTAGTATCATGAGTAACTTTCAGTATAGAATAAGGCTCGTGTAGAACCACGGCGTGGACTACTAGGAAGTGTATCTTCCTCCGCTGAGTGGGAGATCCAGGTTCCGCGTCTCCTCTACAACTCTCTCCCGCTAACTCTTCCGTGCAACGGGAGAAGATGAGAAGCGACGCCATGTTTAAAGGTTGGTTGGTTGGAGATCTGTAAAACAATAGTGTAAAACAACAGTGTGGAGCAGAAAATTTATTCTTTTTAGTACTTCTGATACAGTTGCTTTTTAATCTGTTCGCATCTGTTAGGTATGAAAGGAAATATTGCGGTGAATTTTGCTGTCCATTGAACTGAATCAGTCAGAAGTGTGGTATTTTAAATGACAACTATTATGAAAACTAGATCAATTACTATAAAAAAATAGGAGAAACAAGTATAGTTTGACTCTATACTCTATACTCCGTTAGCTCCTTACTAGCGTTTCCATCATTCGCGTTTTCTTTTTTTTATATATGTACGTGAGAAAATAATAATCCCACATAAATTACCGATCCAGGTTCACGGTTTTATGGAACGTATATAATCCGCGAATAATATAAGTAGAAGTAGTAAATCTGTTTTTTTTTATTTTTTAGGAAATAATATGGCAAGTGTCGTAAAATTCACTCAAACGGACTTACAGACGACAATTGGTGCCTAATATATATATATATATATATATATATATATATAAAACATCTGCATGCATCTATCTATCGTGATTGAAATAACAAGTAAACATAACCTTCTTTTTCAGCTTCACGCTTTTTCCCGCATAGCAGGATAGTCAGAAAGAACCTAGTGTCGAGACACTACGTGTTCCATTTTCCGCCAGAAGCCGACATATTGCGTGTTGCGTTTCGAACTCTACGTCGCGCTTTGTCTTGTCACCAGAGAGGTGAAATTAATGTACTATAAATATAAATAATCGTTTCCTTGAATGAGAATCCAACTCATAACCATCGCGTATACAGTCAAATGCAGTCACACTGCACCACTGGCCTAGTTGTATATAAAAACTAGCTGAGATAAAAAGTAATATTCGCTTCACCTAAGCAGATTAAGCTAATATCTGCAATAAATAGCAGCTTCACGCTTTTTCCCGCTTACTGGGTTTGCTTGACCGCTTGCGCTTACCGCTTAGAATCTAGTGGCAAGACACTTCATTTACTACTTTCTGGCCAATTCTCGAATACGTGATGAGTGGCAGAACTCAACGCCGCACTTTGTCTTAACAGAGCGAGGAAATAATAATAATTAATATACACTCACATTCAATCAGTCCCCTCAATGGGAACACAACTCACAACCATCGTATTTTTGTTAAAAATACATATAATTCCCAAAAACTTGAACCCGCGACCTTCATTTGGCCATTCTGCATTTCATACAAATTACCTCAATCTGACATGTCTATATCCTGGCCTCAGACACTGCAGAGGGATCACTCGTTGAGACAACATGTAGTTTGTATCAGCGTCGTATACTTCGAACCTTACGAAGGCTAACTCAGGGAAATTTACCTGAAACAGAAGGTAGAGGAAGTTAAAAAAGAGAAGACCCTCGTGACGAAGGGTTAGGTTAGACAGGTTCTATCTGTAATCACGATTACTTGTGGGTTACAAAAAGGTGAACAAAACAAAGCGCGACTTTGTGGTCGAGAGAAAAGTGGAGAAAGGAAGAGAATTTCATTAAGTCTGGTAATTTTTTTATCTAAAACATACTCAAACTGACCTTACCTTAAAATTAAAAGTTTCATTCCATATAGGATTCAAAGCGTTCCGTCTCGCTACTCTCGTCTTAATCTTCCTACAATCGGCTGGAACTCCCAATATTTCCACTTCAACATAAGCATTATAGAAAAAGGAATACACGTTTTCAGCGACATATTGGCCGGAAATCACTGCGAGGGTTAGATGAGCCGCGTGGATACCATCAAACTCCTTGTCCATGGGGTTAAATCTGAAGAATTACAATTCAAAATAACCTTTATTTAAATAGACTTTTGCAAGTACTTTTGAATTGTCGGATAAACATAATGCTTGAACCACCGGCGAAGGCAGTTCTGCTGAAGAGCCGGCAAGAAACTCAACAGTTGCTCTTTTCAAATACAAAAGTTACAATTTTATCATTCAATACAGTGGTAGCTAACCTGCACTGAATTCAAATCATATTCCACCTATTTTTAGCCATTCGAAATTTTCATCGACAGAGTTTTAAGCTTTACTTATTAATATTGTTTTTATGGTGACTTAAATTTCTGCAATTTGCAACCTTGAAAATTCAAATCTAACAGGTTGTGGAGTTGTATTAAATATAGATGCATATACTCAGACCCATAAAATACTTATTTACATTTTCGATGCGATAACTTGGTGTTACAAGCTTATCTTTATTTCTCGTCTGTCATCGTGTTTAACAGAACCACTGGATATGTTGTCATTACAAAGAAAATATTGTCATATATAAACTGCGAAGCAACTGCAAGTACACCGCGTTTGTTTAGAAATATCTTGTAAAGAATCTCGAGCTCGAAAATTATAAATTTGAAGCACAAATTTCATTTTCTGAAATCTGAATAAGTAATATATATAGGTAAGTATATAGTAAGTACAGCAGAAGAAGCTATCCAAGCCAAAAGCCAAGTAGCGCGCTTACGAATACCGCTGCGTTCAACATTTTTATATGTTTTTTAGAAAGGAAGAAAGTTTTTGAATTTCCTAAGCGCGCGCACAGGACTTAGAAAATATTGAAAAATACAGACAGATGGATCGCCATTTAAACCCACCGTCTATAAGCAATGTGGTTGCAATCCCACATAACTCTCGGCTTCCTCACGAATCCGACGCAGCCGTTGCTCTCGTACATAGCGGCGTTCACCGCCATCGCCGCGTCTTCCGTCTGATAGTTCAGTGCGACCAGCTGCACGCCACACGACCAGAAGGTCACGGGGTCGAAGTTGGACGAGTCTATTCTTAGGCTGTAAAGAGTGGGTTTTGTTGTTATTTTAATAAAATATTATATTCAAAGTTTTAAAACTAATTTTCTTTCATTTGTCAATGCGTTTTATTTTTATTTACTAAGAATATTATATATATTAACAATTATTTAACGGGGAAAGTAACTCTCTGTCTGTCTGTCTGTGACATCATAACGACCGCCAAACCGATTGTGATGAAATTTTATATACAGATACTTGAGCGCAAAAATTGGAATATAATTCTTTCTTTCTCTCATATGTTTTTAGTTTTTGCAGGAATATCATTGTTGTACAAAAAAGCCGCCGAAAATACGAAACACCTATATTTCACGCAGGCGAAACCGCGCGTGGGTCGCTAGTTAGCTATAAAACCGGTTTGGATTTTAGCTGTTTAAACTATTTCAAATAACATAGTAATATGTAACTTACCCGGCGGGATAAGTCCTCACAAGTTGGGTTTCAGTGTGCGCGATGAGCGCGAGGGGATGTTTTCTGCAGATCTTCTTGGCTATCGCCTCGTTGACTGAAGAGCATCGATAGCAGGGGTGGTGGGCGGCGGGCGCGTTCAGGCATCTAGCCCGGGAGTGTTGGGTGAGAGCTAGTTGCTGGGGGCAGTTGTATTTATATTAGTACAGCACGATAGTTGTAGGTTCGATCTGTATTCATGTCATGTAACGCCATGTCTTGACACTAGGTTTCCTTTGCCATTCGGGAAAAGCGTAGAGCTGCTTTTTTTCTATCAAAACCAAAATATTTTTTATTTAAATAGGCTATTTCATTTTATTCAAACAAGCACTTTTGAATCGTCAATTAACATAAAATGTCAGTATTATCAGTCCTAGCGACAGCTACCACCGGCTCGGAAGGCAGTTCTGCTTAGAAGAGCCGGCGAGAAACTCACCAGTGGCTCTTATCTAATTATTTATATTTTTTATTTAGATATTGATTAAATCTATTATACACACTCAGACTAATATTTCGATTTGCAATTATGCACAAGTACAATTATATAACACTATTTAAAATAAAAGTCAATCTATAATTGTCCCCCATAAAACAAACAAACACACACACAAAAATTTGCACTTCAATATATTACAATAACTTTATGAAATATTAATTGTAACAGATGTTTATTTTTATGATACCTCAATGGGGAAGGTATGGGGGACCTGAAACACAGATGTCCTAGTTTAGGCGTTAGTCTCGATTCTAATTAATTATTTGGTTACTTAGTTAGCTTGTAAGTAATAAATTTGAAATTGATGAGAAATAAATAATTTATTATTATTATCAGTCTACCCTCGAGTGTGACCAGAAACCACTGTAAAATATGTGTGTGTGTGTGTGTTCATTAAAAGCTGCAAAAATTAAAGATCTGTCTCATGTTACATCTTTACAGACTTTACTGCAATTTATATAGTTTCAAGCTTTTGCCAGCATAGCAGGTTTGTCAGGAGAGTTTTCCCGCCCGAAATCGAGACATTGCGTTTTGAGTGGAGAAATGAAAATATTAAATACACAAATCGAACCCACAACCAATCGCGTCTCCAGCCAAACGCTGTCACATTGCGCTACAATGGCCTCGATATAGGAAAAACTTCAGATCCATTTTTACAAGTGCATTAAATTAATGAAATAAATCCTATCATATGTTTGACAAACACTTTTGTGTTCAGTAAGAAAATGGTTCCTTAGCAACGTGTATTTTATACGTCAATGTAGAAATAGAAACAGAGAAAAACTTACCGTCCCAGCACTGTCGCTACTTTCAGAGGACTCAAAGCTGCATGCAGCTCCACTTACATTATCCTTCACGTTACTTGGCTGCTTGATCGAACTCCTTGGCGATATGGGGTTCAAACCGCGGAATTTTATAGCCTGAAAGTTATTAGATGTTAAGAATTTAAGATAGATGCGAGTACAAATTGCAATGTGGATTATTATTTAGCTTTACTACTGGAAAAATACTCCGTGTTCCACTTTCCGACTTCGTATTTGAAACATTGCTTGATGCCACACTTTGTGTTGTCCATCAGAGCGGAGAAATAACTGGGAATCGGACTTTGCCTGGAAGAGATCGCTGGTTCTAGCGATAAGGTCTTTACGTGTATTTTTGAATCTACTATAAAGAATATTACAATACATATAATAAAATTTGATGTGATCGCCAACGCTGATATATGGAAGATATATGAAAAAATATATCATATTTTAATTTTCTTTTCTGTTTGTCTGTTTGTTTGTGTACGCTTATCCCAGAAACTTCTTAACCGATATAAATGCGTTTAAAGTATTGTGGTAAACTTTCCTTAACATTTAGTGTTTATTTTATTGCAATCGATTCATAAACAAAAAGTTACAACCATTTGAATTATAAATTTAAGCTAAGTTTGTTATTTAAGTGAGATTGCGGTCGGGTGAAAAAACTAAATAATTTATACACACGTTTCGCACACTTAGGAAATTGAAAACACACATATTTAGAAAACGTATAAAAATTTTAACGCAGCGCTGTTTACGGAGGCGAAGCAGCGCGCCGGTCGCTAGTATATTATATAAGCTAACCTACAAAAACTAACCAAGTGTAAGGACTCGGACAAGAACCAACCAATTACATTGAAACTATAAATAATACTAGAATTAACTAAAAATGTTAAACAAAACGTTCGGACCATATGTCCATAGTGTGTCAACAATAATATAAAAAAAGAAACGAGGCCATTGAATCGCAGCGGGGTAGCTTTTGACTGTGAACGAGAGGGCTGTGGGTTCGATCTGCGCTCGGGGCAATGATTATATTCAAATTATTGAAATGACTCGGATTCCAAGGTGGATAGTGGAGAACGGAGTGTCTTGACACTAGATTGTGAGAAATAAGCTTACTTGTACATAAGTAACCATGTCGCTTAACTCCCTCGCTATTTGGTTGCTCCTTTTTCTATTGGTGTGTTTCATGGCTGTAACTTCCTCTCCGTCACTCCTGCGGAAACTCCTGTAGAGTGAGAAGGACGTGCGACCGACCTTCTCCTCCATGGAATTTAGAATTTTGTGAAGTTCATTTTCTGTAAATTAATTAAAGTTCTCTGCATAACGATAGTTATGGGTTCGCCGAGTTTAATTCTTTAATTGAACTGACAATAACGAAAGATGCCTTATATTAAGACAACTTTCATATAACTAAGAACTAAGAGCAACTCTCAAATTTTTATACGTTTTCTAAATATGTATTTTTCGATTTCCTTAGTGTGCGAATAGCACTTTAAAATAATGTTAAAAAATAAATCCTGGTATTAGATGAAACTAATGTCCTTGCCAGGACGATCAGGAAGACGAGAAAAATAATAATAGGTTTTCATATTAGCTTCTTTTTTAAACTAATTTGTTGATTTTTCATCTGTACGTTCATTTTGTACAACAAATAAACATATCCCAGTACATTTCAAACGAAAAAGTTCCACTAACATTTTAAATATTTTCCCATACAAATTGAAAAAGATCGTGAAATAAAAAAAAAAAACTTCTAGAACTAAAAGTAACTAAAACATACCATCAATTTCGTCGTCTTCGTCGTAATCCTCATCAGAGAAGTACTCGGTAAGAGACGAACCAGCGGACTGATTGGACATAATTGAGCTTGTTCTGTTACTAGCGTCGGGAAGCGATGAAGTTGTATGACGAATGCCATTGGACCTGGAAATATTTATTATTTATATATTGAAAATCTAAATAAATGGGCATCGAACCCACAACCGATCACGTTTATAGCCAGAGCTACGTGACAGTACGCCACAATGGCCTCTTGTTCTATTTTATAATTAATTATATTCATTTATTTTATGAAAGTAATTACGGCTACAAAAAATCTGTACTGCGATTCTTATATTCTTATTCCATGGTGAAGCAAAGTCTATAGAACGAAATATCCCACTAACATTCGATCAAACTATATAGGGCAAGAGCCGGAAAAATAAAAAAAAAATGTGTAACTTACCTAAAAGCTGTAACCAATGCTCCACCGTAACCCTGAGCAGAACTTGTGCCAGTCAATCCAATAGTTGGGCTTGATTCTACAGGTAGTAACTTCTTATTTTTGATTAAGACCTGAAATAAACAAATAAATAAGATTTTTAAAGAAGTTGAAAAATATACTTTAAGAAAGCGTATAAATATAAAAATATAAAAAAAAAATTAGAACGCAGCGGGACAACAAAAATAAGTTGTAAGGCGTATAAGAATTCCGATGCAGCTGGATGTAGAAAGTATGGCTTAGCGGTCAGAAGGCTTGGACGGTTTCCAAGAGGCGCGGGTTCGAATCCCGCTGCGTTCCAATTTTTTTATACGCTGTCTAAAAATAAGTATATAAGAAATATAAAAATATATATAAAAAGTAACTCCTTCTATCGTTGACGTCATCACGGCTAAACCACTAAACCAATTGTGATCAAATTTTATATACAGATTCTTGAGGGTCTTGACATGTTCATGTCATTGGCTACTTTTTCCTCCCAGTTTTTTTTAGTTTTTTCTGAAATTTCATTGTTTTACGAAAATGCCGCTGAAAATAATATTAAAAACCCTTAAATATTTTAATTAAAACAAACCTTATATTTAAGCTGTTCAGGACTTGGCAGCCTCGGCTCATCCGTATAGTCCACTTCGAACAGGAAGGATGTGACCAGTTGCTCTCCAAACACTGCCTGGATGAAGACAGAGCTAGTAAAGCGTGTGTAATTATGTGCTAAATATAAGAGGTGTATAGCTTGAATGGCTTATATGATCCATTTTATGATTCAAGATCGGTCAAATGTCAAACTAAATTTGTGATTTTAGTCTAAATGTATGTAACAGTTTTTTTTTTAAATACACAAACTAGTTGTCGACCACAATTTGATTTGCCTTAATTATTACCTTTTAGGTTTAAGGATACCGTTTAAAATGCATCAACACTCACCTCCACTGCCCGAGTTCCTCTCTCTACCTAACACTTAGTAAAATGACACAGGGACAAGGCCTCCCGTCTAGTAACGAACGCTACCGGAAACCGGAAACCAAGGACAGTTAGTCCAACTCTACCGGAGCGCTCTCAACGTCTCTCTTATCAACAACCTTCCAACCACTCATTAGTCCAACCACTCATTGGTCCAACTACTTATTGGTACAACCAACGCCCAGACTATCAAGTAGCGCACATAACCAATAGGATAGTTCACTGAAACTATAATAGATGGTGCTAAACTGTTCGCCAACATTTATATATATTTATATAGGAAATATAGAAGATTATCTCAAAAAACATATGAATTTTATAATACTGACCTCAAAAGTGCTCGCCATTACTTGTTGTTGTGGTAAACTGCAGTGATTTTCTATACTTAGAATCAACGGGTATGGTGAAGCCACAAATGCACTCCTGAAAATAAAAAAAATAGCTTAATCTGAAGCTTTCTTGTATTTTTTGCGTAAGATATCTATTTGTGTTCTCTCTCTCCTTTTCATGTGTATTGTAATAAAAAGGGTCGGGAAACATGAACTCTGCAAGCTAATACCATCTTTTCTTCAGAGCCCATTATGCTAATAACTTAAATAGGACAATTATTTTATCACTAATACATCTGTAAACTATTGTTTTAAAAAAACAAATGAAAGTCCCGCTGAGTTTTTTGCGCCGGTTTTTCTCAGGTCTGAGGCATTAACTTTAGTGAACCAGTGGTAAATTTATATTTTGTTAACATTTTTTAAAGTGTTATTCCCACACTTAGGAAATTGAAAAAGACATATTTAGAAAACGTATAAAAATTTGAACGCAGCGGGATTTGAACCCGCGCCTCTTGAAAACCGTTCAAGCGCTCTGACCGCTAAGCCATTCTTCCCACCTCCAGCTACGTTGAAATTCTTATACGCTTATTACAACTTATATTTGTTGTTAGCATATCTCTGTAGAGAGATTTTTACAAATTTCTGCTACCCAAAGATTATTCTACGAACAATCGTCTGGCAAGAGAGAATGTAAAAACGTATAAAAATTTGAACGCAGCGGGATTTTGGTATACCAAAATTATACGCGATTAATCCGGTTAAAATAGTTTCATTTCAAAAAGACATTACATATTTAATTTTTTGAACGTCAAATAATTTACTATCAGTTCACTAAAGTTAATGCCTTAGGGCTAAGAAGAGGGGCAAGAAACTCAGCGGGCTTCTCATTTCAGGTCAATTTATTCATCTCCTTTGAGCTCTTATCTTTTAATCAAACCTCGCAATAGTTTCCACCACTCGTCTAAACGGTATCTTGGTGGTGAACGTGTGTCCGTGGTATATGACAGGGTTGCCGTCGTCACCGTCCCAGCAGTCTAATTCCACGCAGCGACAGCCAGTCAATAACACCTGTACAGAAAATATTATTACATTAATATGTGAGGCCATTGTGTCGCAGTGGGACAGCTTCTGTGGGAAAACGGGAATGGTTGTGGGTTCAATTCCAAAGCCGTTAAGACAAAGATTCGCCACTCAACACAATGTCTCAATTTCGGGTTGAAAGTGGAGAACGGAGTGTCTTGACGCAAGGTTCTCCTGCTGCTAAAACTATTCACACATACTGGAAAAAACTTTGTATCCCTTTTTCAGGAGTTAGAAATTTAGCGTTATTGAAGTCTATATGGAAAAGGAGTTCTTCATGAAAATGCATTATATATACTAATATTATAATAAATATTACACACCAATGTGTGCCATGTGTTTGACTTACACTTTTGTTATAAGTGACATACAGGTTGCTAAGGGAATGCGTACTTTACGGGCCTAATATTAGTGACCGACAGATAAAACACAGCAGAAGCCACTGGGCGTAGACAGCTAAAATCCAATCCAAGTCCAGGTCAAGTTAGGGGCAGGTGAAGTTAGTTAGTGATAAATAATTGATTTCGTCAGTCATTAGTTTATTTTGGAGATAGTAAAAGTTGGGTTGCAGATAGTGTCTCATTAAACTATAGTAAGTTTATACTTTGAAAACATTTAATCTCATTACCATATTTTAACTATTTTATAACAGTTTCTGATTTCATCTTATCTATTATTTGTTAATCAAAATCTAAATAATCTATTAAGTAAAATATACGATAAGATATTGATAAAAAGTTAACTAAATAAATACACTTAAAACAAGACATATTTAGAAAACGTATAAAAATTTGATCGCAGCAGGATATGAACCCGCGACTATTGAAAACCGTTCAAGCGCTCTGACCTCTAATAAACATGCGTTCTACATCCGGCTACGTCAAAATTCTTATACGCTTATTACAACTTATATTTATTGTTAGCATCTCTGTAGAGAGATTTTTACAAATTTCTGCTACCCAAATATTATTCTACGAACAATCGTTTGGCAAGAAAGAATGCTATTTATTAAATATTTTTTTAACATTTTTTAAAGTGTTATTCGCACACTTAGGAAATTGAAAAAGACATATTTAGAAAACGTATAAAATTTTTTCGTTCGTAATAAGCGTTCAAAACGTAGTGGGATGTACAACGCATGGTTCAGCGGTCAGAGCGCTTGGACGTTTTCCAAGACACGCGAGTTCGACTCCTAGCGGGCAATCTTTAAATTTTAGTACTTATTTAAAGCGATTTTATTAGCTTATATATATTTTTTTTTTGTCATGACAGCTCATCATCTGAGCTTAAATATATTTTATGTCACAGGCAAAATAGGTCTCGATTTTGAGACATTGCGTGTTTAACGATGGATCTCGACGGCGTCTCAATTGTCTCGTTCACCAGAGCGGAGAAATGGAAATAATTAAATTAATAAATTAATTGCACAGAGTGGAAATCGAACATACAACATAAACACGAACGTTTAAGGCATCACGCGTTGCCATAGCAACGTTTACGTAGTTTTATACAGACGTGTATGTCCAACATAGTACAGGTAGTGTTGACAAACTCAACATTTGTAAATTTTATGTATATTTTTGTAAAAGCATATAAACATTATGCACTCCTTCTTTATATAAACTATAAATGGGTCTAACTTCATACTCCTTCCTCTATAAAACTTTCGTAAAAAAGATGATGAATTTTTTTTTTCTAAATTTCATATATCGCGAGCCGCAATTATATATGTATTTCAAAGGCATATGCTTATAATGCTTAATTTAAAATGTATTAATTAATTTTAAGTATAAAATCAATTACGCAAAAATGGAAAGAGAACTCGGGTACATTTATCGAAAACCTTCTTAATTTTTGTTATATTGGTCAATATCTCCTATTTTACATACAGAATACAGTCATGAAACATTTTCAGAAATTGGACTTAGTTATTTATATCTTAGTGAGTCAGTAGATAAAACTTTAAAAGGCTTATATTAGATAACATTTTATAATACGACGCGATGTACTGAGTAGTTGAGGCGAAAGGAAACACTTTGGATCTCTTTTTACAAAAATTATACGGATGGACGAGTATGATAGTTTAAGTATATGATAGAAAGCCAATTATTTAAAATAAACAATTAGAAACACATAAGTTAAAATAAAATTAAAATTACACACACTACCATGTGTTTTATATACACTTTTGTATTAAGTTACACACACATTTCTAAGACTCCTTCGTTATCTATATATTATTTCTTTCGCTGGCAGTGAGAATCTAGAAACTGTGCTCTGCGTTCTTTGGCAATAATTGGCCTCTATATAAAGAGGTGTTAGATGTTCTAATCCATACTATAATAATATTATAAATGCCAAACTAACTCTGTCTGTCAGTCTGTCTGTGACGTCATCACGGTCAAACCGCTGAACTGATTGTGATAAAATATTATATAGGTACGTACACATTCCTTTATCTCATTCTTTTAATTTTTTCAGGAATGTCATTGTTTCAAGAAAAGGCAGCCGAAAATAGAACGAAATAAAACGCGAGCGAGTCGTTAGTATAATATAGCGTAACCTTTAAAAAGTTAAAGTGTCAAATTTTTGCTTATGATATAATGTATGATAAACTTTTAAATGATATAATTTCCCCGATTCCGACCAAGGAAGCGCGGCGTTGGGTTCCGCCACGCAAAGCTAAGAACACATTGTCTTCAGGTACGTTAGGTTCTAACTGCCTGCCCAGCAAATTGCTATAGGTGAATGAGACGCAGTAAAATGTCCTAAAATACGTTTATTTTATATTGATTTCGAAAATCAAAGTTAATTATTCATAAACAGCATCTCATAGCAGGGTAGTGAGAGAGCACGTAGTGTCTAGACATTCTGTTATCCATTTTCCGCCCTAATTCGAGACATTTTGTGATTAGCGGCGTAACTCAACGTCTTATTTATTAAAGTAAAGTAAACTTTATTACTGAAAAATAGTAAATTGAATTTATTTTGAAATAAAAAAAAGTTATAGATATAATAAATAACATAAAAGAACACAGATTAAATAGAAATTTTGAAGCGTGTAAGTCTGCGGGCAATACACAGTTAATGCAGCGTATAGAAGGGGACCTTCACGCTGTATCAACATGAACATTTATTGTACATAAGTAGCCGGTTCAATGAACCGATGGTTTTGTTTCATTAAATATTTCTATATGAATAATTTTGAACGCATAGTGTTGTTTGTAGGTACGAAAGTGGTATAACTATAGAAATTGTGTTTAGAGAAATAATATATTATATTTTATATAGTAATATATTTATAAATAATATGCCTTTTACTATATTAAAAAAGTAGTTAAATTGTAGTAGTGTGTTTTGATATTTATTTTTTAAACAAATAGATAATTAAATTTTCACTGAAATACATGTTTCAGAGAAGCAAACATTAACGTTGCACTTCGTTGAAATAAATCGAGAAAAAGAATATATTTTAAATTGGGATGAAAGGCTCATAGTCAAACAGGTAAACAGTAATGTCTTTGCTTAAAAAAAAATTCTCGTCTGCACGCTTTGTTTCAAAACACGCCGTTCTCCACTTTCCACTCGAATTCGAGACATTGCTTGGTGAGTGGCGGAGAACAACGTCGCGTATCGTCATAATCATTCCATTTAGAAGCAATCGAACCCGCAACCCATCGCGATTACAGACACACACTGTCCCACTGTGTTATGGTACCCTCTTAAATAAGAAACAATTTAAATCTCAAATCAAACTAAAAATATAAAATATATATAAATAGAAAAAATATTTTAGTTTACTAATGCGTACGTAATAAAAAACTTTTATTTTGTTACTAAACGTGACTTATGACACTTGCAAAAAAATATTCTTGCTGGACGCATGTGCGAAATTATTGATTTTATCTCAGTTTAGTAAAACTTCATAAAAAGTCCGTACATAGAGCGAACACAACGTTAAAATTGCTTAAAAATAATAAATATATTGCTTATTAAATATAAATAGATACATTTTAAAACGTTACCACTTTTAATCTGTAACCACAGATTAAAAAGAAACGTCAATCTAACATTTGATTTTTGAAATTTGACATTGTCACTTGTGTTTTGCATTTTGCATCACAAACTAAATCTTTTTACGCCGGTTTTAATTAAATCAGTCAAAATTTCGTCCGACAAAGAAGATATGAAAGACATTGTTCCAGTCACGACTGGAACCGGCGATGTGGATACGAGAAATGTCGTGAAAAACAGGGAGCTTCTTTATCGTATGATTATAAGGTAACATTTGTGTAAATATATCTTATTTTAACCTGTATTTTTTAATAATTTTGTTTAGTTTAACAATATTTGGCTTACCTTTATAATTTTTTCCCGTTTGCTATATAAGTTTGGTTTTGGTTGCTAAGGTTATATTTCAAAACAAGCCTTAAATGAGTTTTTTAAATGCTATATGATTTCATGCTATATGGTTTAATAATCTCATCTAAATACCAAATATATAAATTAAATAAATATATATTTTCCAGTCAACTTCACTATGATGGGTTTCAACCGATAGCAGCCACTTTGTCTGCCACTGTTCATGCTGATCCACCATGCCCTCCTAGTGACCGGTATGTTAATATATTACTTATATAAATAATACATTTATTTTAACTTTTATCAATAAATTAGAGTGTTAATTTTATCTCTTTAAGTGATTTTATTTTAGTAAACTTATTGTTCTTACCTTGGTACATAATGTGTATAGTAAAGAATGCATAGAGAAACCAGTGATAAAACACTATTAACCACATTCAGAGCATTCAATGGGAATTTGTGTAGGATAGCAAAAATATAATCATTTCCCAAGTGGGAATCAAACCCACAACCATCACAAATACAGTTTGACTCTGTCATACTGTGCCATGATGGTTTATACTATAATAATATTATTATAATACATACCTTTGCTTTACTTTACGTACTTTACTGTACATATTTTTGCTTATAGATTACTTAATCTAATGATGGTTGGTCTGCAACATGAGCCAGATAGAAAAGACAGACTTGCTGCATCTAGCGGAGCTGAGCATTTACTTGGAACTACAGGGTTTGGTAAGAAAAGCTTTCACATTAAAAAAATTTTATATGCTTATGCCAAAAGAATGCAACATTAATAAAGGTCTATATATAGGTATTATGAATGCAATATTAATAATCTAAAATAAAATATAAAATTGTGTAACTTCTTTAAA